>BSBM01001830.1:595000-952500 GCA_027924585.1 Larix kaempferi
ATAATCAAAGAATTTTTTGAATCCAAAACCGATGCAGCAAAATGTCAATTGTTTCTTTCTTTGTTAAAATCACATTGTCTAGCTCATGTTAGGAGAATTTTGGGCATAAAGGTAGTTAGAAGTTCAGAGGTCAACAATCATGTTGTTAGAAATCTACAATCTGCATTTAATTTGATTGGAAAAACCTCTCGTACAAAAGATTTTAATGCGGCCTATCATGTACTGTCGGAATCAATTGTAGACAAATCCACAAAACAACATTGCCTACTATCACACACATATAAAATATTTAAAGTAGATAGAAAGAATTTAACCAGCTACAAATTTGTGATTTCGTGAAGGAATTCAACCCACTAGTACAAAATGAGAAAAGAATGACCAAAATCCACATATAAATGACCACTTTTGAGTTGGTGACCACTGGTAGCAAATTAGCGGTCATTTATCATGTGACAAAAAATGTGGTCATATTTAGCTTGATCATTTATAGCTTATCTTGTAGTCATATATTTGGTCATTAATTTGGTCATATATTTAATCATTAATTGTCACAATTAATGACCACATTTTTTGTCATGTGACAAATGACTGCTAATTTGCTACCAGCGATCGCCAACTCAAAAGTGGTCATTTATATGCATATTTTGGTATTTTTTTGGTCACTTATTTCTCATGTTGTACTGGTGGTCATTTATATGCAAATTTTGGGTCATTTTTTAGTCATTTATCTCTTTTTAGTGGATTCAGAATATATATAGGACACAGAGGAATCAAACAACCAACTTCCTTCCTATAAGGTAGGTGCTCTACCATTGAGATAGCACCCTTAAATAGAATTCATTATGGATTGATATTGATAAACAAAGATCATCCAGTGTTCCATATGTTTCAATAAAATGCAGCTTTTCAAATACCAGTTTGTTTGCCTTCAAAATCAGGTTACAAATTGACATCTCTTAATAAAATGGAAAATTTGAAAGTAAAGAAAATGCGAATGCAAGAGGATGCAAAGAATAAGAACACATGAGTCACTTCTCTTAGTTTGGGCTACTTTGCAGGATATTTAGGTTCCAATTAAATAAGGTGTTGTCTTGCATGCTTACTTACTTCATTTATATGAAGTACACGGGCATTAAGTTGGATGAATGGAAGTTCACTAGATGGATAGCAAAGCTTGGTATGCATACAAGGAACAACTAGGTTTGGTATGCACACTAATGAACAATCTACATTATTCTATTTGATGGTGTGACGTCTATTGAAGTTTGTCTGGTGATGTTCCGTTGAGGAAGTAGGACAGGTAGTTATGTTCAGTTGATGTATGAAAAGGCTTGGTTATGTCCTGTGGAAGCATGCTTATAGAATAATCCCCATTTATCCTTCCTATTGAAAATTCCGCTGAATCCAACAAGATCGCTTCGCTTGATAAAAAAAATCGGAGGGCATTCCAATTCTTCTAGATTCATTAGCTTCTTTCTTGACCATCATCTTCCACTTTTTAATGAGATGAGGATGTAAGCACAGTTCCATCTGCAACCAGTATATAATTATAAGTTGACTACATTAATGTGAATTGTAATAAGGTTTCAGCAAGCAACAATACAATTCTCTATAAGACTCAAAGGACAATCGTAATACCTGAAAAAAACAAGAAGAAAAGTTGTGCCATAACTGCAGATGGACAAGCTTAAGCATTGTTCCACGCACTATCTCATATTCCAAGCTCTGCAAGTAGTAGTTTCATCCTAAATATGAAAAAAGGGGTGCATGTATACCTTTGGTCCACGATCAACGTGATGAGCCCATACTGCACGATTCCTTAAGCAATCAATAACAACCTAGGAATGGCTTGTGTAGGAAGATCTCTCACCATTATGCTTCCTTAGATTCTGCTAGTGTTGTCATGGCATTCATTGACATGTAAATATGATGGAAAAGAAGATCAAGATATTAAATTTGATATTGTCAATGAGCAACATGAACAGAAACAAGTATTCCCTGAAATGTCATATAAAATGTCAAAAGGAAAGGAGCACATCAATAAGAAAGATGTACACCCCCTTTACTTACAATAGATACATACCGGTAGGACAACCTCACATAGTTCATCATCTGTCATATGCTGGCTTTTGCTTAGAATTTCATCAATTAATCCTGAAAAGGAAAAATGCATTAAAAAACAAAAACATTCATTCTAGTGATTAATGAATAGCTTAAGCCCATCATCAACTTTTATCCATACCCGATCATAGATGAAGGGCAGAAAAAAAGAATTATTATCAGCCTTGTTGCTCTCCTCAAGTCTCCTTGTATGGGGTGACGACAACAGTCCCTCAAAGTTTACAGGCTCATCAATTCCATGAACAGTTCGGGAAGACTCTTTGGCATTGTCTTCTTGGTTTCTTCTCCTGGAAACCTGCACATAGTTCAGACATAACACAATGCAACCAATATTATAGATTTTGTAAGCAGTTCTTATAAACGCATTATTGTATTTTTCAGTCGCTAGCTCTATCAATTCATTTGTTCAAAAGCAAAAAAGTAACAAAAATGTAATAATAGAAAATTAATAGATTATTTATTTATGAGAACCTCCAAACTCCAATTAAAATGCAAAGATTACCAAATTATGATTCTTTTGTCCACTGACAGAATTACACTGGTGTGACTGTAGTTGGTCTCTTAACAATGGTGCTTGAAGATGGTGTTGAGGAAGATGCCAACTGAGGAATATTGCCAGCATGTTGCACATGTGGTACTTAAGGAACTCTTGGAGAACTGTTGAGCTGCTGATGCAACAACAAGGAAAGCTGAACATAAGAAATAAAAAATATTAGTAAGAGAAATAGATATGCAGAGATGCCAAATGTAAAAATAAAGATCATTGAATCTAGATCTTCACCGCTTCATCACTTAGGGTTGTAGGGACACTGTTTGAAGCTTGAGCGTGAGTAGATGGCATGGCAGTAGTAGCCTTCAACACATACTAGGCTGCAAGTAAACTTGATTTTTCATTTTTGTGAGTTGTCCCCATTATAGCATGCTTTGGTTGCACTAATAAGGTTTGCTGATGGGTTGCAACAACGTGCTCTGTAGAACTAGAATAATTAGGTACATTTTTTTCCTGTAGATGACTTTAAAGCTGGACATGAACTGTGTCCTTTCGCACTAGAAGCAACCTGCTTTGAAGCTCCACCTGGGAAACAAGATTTTCCAAGTGGTGATGTTTTCCTCGTAGAATTTGTTGAGCATTTTACATTATCCTTTGGAACATGCTTTGATGATGATATCTATGGAGAAACACAGCCAGGGCTCCCTATGGTTGACCCTTTGCGTATAGCATTCCCAGCATCATCTTTCATGAATTCTGTGGAATTAATTTATCTAATGCGCTGCTTCGAGGGATGAACTGGCTTGTTGGATAGCGAAGAAGACACCGTACATACTGACGACTTTGTTCCTTGACCAAATGACTTCCTTTTACCCTCAGCAATGGGCCCAAATGTAGGTTGTCTTGAAACAGAACTTGAGCCAGATGTTCTACCAGCACCTTCAACTCCATTCTTATGCAAATGAGCTACCCTTGAACTTGATTTTGACCCTCCATTTGGAGACTTTGAGCTTGGAACCTGCATTGATAAGGCTGTTTGAAAACATACAGTTATAAGCATAGAAAAAATAAGAAGAATCTATGGAAACATAAGATGTGGACAAGATACTTCAAAACCTAAGAATATGCAGACAAGATACTTCGAGGTCTTTGGTTTTGGAAAAAGGCCATTCCGACTCTCAAGCCTTGGCACCCAGGATTTGATGCTCAAGAAAAACTTGTAAAATCTACACCGATATAGGTAAAATTTCTACAACTACCTATGGAGCTATGGAATGATTACTCCCTCAAGGCTATCGATGATTCACTAGGTAAGTACATCCTTGTAGATGACTCTTATAAACATAATAGTGCTCGATCTGTTGCGAAGATAATGGTTGAGATTGATTTCAGTTTGGGGTTATTTAAATGCTGGAAATAGAAATGGGATCCTCCACCCACCTGAAAATTCTTGATTATGTCAACTAGTGGTTGAGAGTCTCAGTAGGCACATCTCCAAGCTAAATCTCTTGGTCATCTTCAGGGAGAAAATTCTAAGGAATATTACTGTCTCTCACCAGCTTTTTGTAGATGGCATACTTCTGTTTCGAAATGGGAGTGTATGAAGGTCATGTATTGAATGACATTTTAAATATTGTCTCCTCTGCTACAACGATAGTCATAAATTTGAAAAAAATTGCCTTCTACTCATTTGGATTGGAAAGGCATCTCTTAGATAGACTGCAAAGGCTATTTAATATCTCTCTACAAGAGATACAGGGTGGCCTCAAATATTTGGGATACAATTTAAAGGAAAACTGCTACAAGAAAACAAATTGGTCTTGTCACATTTCATGAATTGAGGGCAACATTCAGCAGTAGTGCAACAAGTGGATCTCCAGGGGATGTAGGTTGGTATAGATCAAAGAAGTTATAGAAGCCATCCCCATTTATTGGCTTTCCCTTGCCTCAATTCCAGAAGGAAATTTGGAGAATCTGTGCAAACTGTTTATGGTAAGAAATTACAGACTACAAAGGGGTGCACCTAGCCAATTGGGACACTAATGCAAAGCCCAAGAAATATGTGGGTTGGGGAATCAGAGACTTGTAGCTATTTGGAAAATCCTTTGTTACCAAATATTTATGGCATATAATGACCAAAGACAGTTTGTGGGGAAGAATTATCCAACAAAAGTATATGGTTCCTTTAATTGAGTGGGTCCGAAGCCCAAGGAAGATATCACCAAACTGCTCAAATCACTGGAAGGCCCTTTCTTCTTCCTTCTCAGTTATTGGGGAACACCTGTCTTGGAAAGTTAGCACAGGCACTCAAGTTAGGATGGGTGCATATGCCATTATGGGTTGTTTGGATAATAACTTTCTACCTCCTATGGTGATTGAACATCTCCAATTGAGAGGTTTGTGCACTTTAAACAAAATTGTTAAAGAAAATGATACTACAATTTGGTCTCAAAGATGGCTATTTGCTCGAGAGATAGGACTTGATATTTTCATTCTCAAACATGGATCAGATTTATAGATGCTTTAAAGAGAGCTCATGTAAGGATATCAGGGGATCTTTATGAATTAGCTTGGTCTTGGAAGGGGGAAGGTGAGGACTACAGAGTGACACCAGGTTATGAGGCCCAACAAGCCCCTAGGATGGGGGCTTCTGAGTGGTGGATGAAGAAAATGTGTAAATTCTATGCCCCTACAAAAACCACTATGTTAATATGGCTCATTCTGAAATCCAGAGTCCCAACTTTGGACATAAATAAAAAAAAGAGGATGGAAAGCCTTGAAAGGTGTTACCTATGCAAGAAAGCATGTGAAACAATTCAACATCTTTTCCTTGGTTGTTCCGACTCCCTTCTCTATACAAATTTGGAGGCATGTTGAGACTTTTCTGGGTATGTAAAGGTTGTGGACAGGTTATGCCTTCTTATTGAATTTGTAGGACTGGTTTGCTAGAGGCAATTTAAACCAATAAAGAAGTGTTCCTTATTTGATTTTATGGAGACTCTGGATTGCCAAGAACAAATGCATATTTGAGAACAAATATGTCACTAGCCTCCAAGTATGTGCACAAGCTTTCTCATTACTGCCATTCTATAAGACTACAACTCTGGATCCTAAGGTCAAATCAATGAACCCACCTCAAGTTGACAAATCCACCCCCTGGGGCTACTTTGATGGATCTAATCAAAATGAGGACATGCTATGTGGGGATTGTTAAGATTTAATATGCTAAGACATAAAATAGCAGCATTACATTCCATTTCACAATAATAGCATATACAGGATCACTGAAGAAACAACAAGCACAGCATAAACACAAGAGACAAAGATTTATCCTGGGAAACCCTCATGGGGTAGAAAACCTAGCAAAGCTTCCTCAATATAGATGACCAACAATATACAAAGATGAAACCCTGATACATGATCTCCTTATCCACAATAGCAGACCTCTCCTCCACAAGTGAGCTATCCTCAAGTGAGTGTGTGTGTATAATGAGGAACACACCTCCTCTATTTATACACTACTCTGATATGTATTTTACACAAGTACATGTAGGCTCGTATTTAACCATTAGGTTAAATACCCCATTATAACTGACTGGGCCGACCCCCACATGGTAGGTCTAATAACCCTAGTTACCACAACCAAATCGGAGGAATAAACATCTCCGGATTTATAGTATAATCACATCGGAGGTATGGAACATCTCCGGAATAAATAATATACAAATATAATATTCTTTGAAGTTACAATATTTCAACACTCCCCCTTAACGAGAAGGATATTATAACAGTATCTGCACGAGCAAGGAGTCATCAACATCATACATGATACATCTATAAATGATTGGAAGCTTTCTCAACATCATTAGTAACTCAAGCAGTTACTGGAACATCTTCAATACTGGAACATCGACATCTTCAGTATTGAGTCTTTATCTTCTGTAGCACTTGAACAGCTACAACAATATCATCATCTGGATCCTCACGATACATGATCATCAGCATCATCATCTCACGATCATCAGCATCGTCATCATACGATCATCAGCATCGTCATCACACGATCATCAGCATTGTCATCTCACGATCATCAACATCGTCATCACACGATCATCAGCATCGTCATCACACGATCATCAGCATTGTCATCACACGATCATCAGCATCGCCATCACATGATCATCAGCATCGTCATCTCACGATCATCAACATCGTCATCACACGATCATCAGCATCGTCATAACATGATCATCAGCATCGTCATCACATGATCATCAGCATCGTCATCACACGATCATCAGCATCGTCATCACACGATCATCATCATCGTCATCACACGATCATCAGCATCGTCATCACACGATCATCAGCATCGTCATCACATGATCATCAGTATCGTCATCATACGATCATCAGTAGTACAAGTATTCATGCCAATACAAGTGACCATATCAACAATACGAGTATCCTACCGATACAAGTAGCCACATCATCAATACAAGTATCCTACCGATACAAGTAACCACATCATCAATACAAGTATCCTACCGATACAAGTAACCACATCATCAATACAAGTATCCTACCAATACAAGTAACCACATCAGCAATACAAGTATCCTACCGATACAAGTAACCACATCATCAATACAAGTATCCTACCGATACAAGTAACCACATCAAAAATCACTTTCTCGGAGACCATACGTCTACGGATCAATTCAGGGACCTAAGTCCGGGGATGATACAATCCCCACTTCTCAAAGACCTCACGTATACAGATCAATTCAGGGACCGCAGTCCGGGGATGATACAATCCCCACTTCTCGGAGACCTCACGTCTACGGATCAATTCAGGGACCTAAGTCCGGGGATGATACAATCCCCACTTCTCGGAGACCTCATGTCTACAGATCAATTCAGGGACCGCAGTCCAGGGATGATACAATCCCCACTTCTCGGAGACCTCACATCTACGGATCAATTCAGGGACCTAAGTCCGAGGATGATACAATCCCCACTTCTCGGAGACCTCACGTCTACGGATCAATTCAGGGACCTAAGTCCGGGGATGATACAATCCCCACTTCTCGGAGACCTCACGTCTACGGATCAATTCAGGGACCGCAGTCCGGGGATGATACAATCCCCACTTCTCGGAGACCTCACGTCTACGAATCAATTCAGGGACCTAAGTCCGAGGATGATACAATCCCCACTTCTCGGAGACCTCACGTCTACGGATCAATTCAGGGACCTAAGTCTGGGGATGATACAATCCCCATCACGTACATTTTGAACTTAGTGGTTCCGGGATGATGCAATCCCCATCACTTTATTCTCGGAGACCTCACGTCTACAGCTCTCTTTAGGACTGGAAGTCCAGGGATGATCCAATCCCCTCAACTGTCCTCTAAGGACTTCATTCTCGGAGACCTCACGTCTACGGCTCTCTTTAGGACTGAAAGTCCAGGGATGATCCAATCCCCTCAACTGTCCACTAAGGACTTCATTCTCGGAGACCTCACGTCTACGGCTCTCTTTAGGACTGAAAGTCCAGGGATGATCCAATCCCCTCAACTGTCCACTAAGGACTTCATTATCGGAGACCATACGTCTACGGCTCACTTTAGAACATGTGTTCAAGGATGATACAATCCCCACATGTATTCTCATCAATACAAGTACAAGTATCCTCAACCATACAAGTACATTAATCAATACATGTGTCATCAAAAGTATGTATTCTTACCAATACATCTTATCATCAAAAGCATGTATTCTTACTAATACATCTAACATCAAAAGCATGTATTCTTACTAATACATCTAACATCAAAAGCATGTATAAGTAAAACTAAGTATTCTAAGTATAAGAGTCCTAAATTTAAATATTTCTAATTATCTAGGTGTGGAGAACAGGTTACCTCATCATCGACCTTGTTGTTCGATGAGACCAACTTATCATCAGTGACTATACTACTCCCCCTTTCGAGGAGAGTCCTTTTTGAACTACACCAAGCTTGTCTCGAAAGTATTCAAATTTCACTTGAGACAGAGGTTTGGTTAGTATGTTGGTAACTTATTCACTTGAGGTAAAGGTTTGGTTAGTACAAAGGTAACCTGTTACAAATTCAAACTTTATAGTTCCTTTCCGCGTCATATCTTGTTTGTTCCCTATGTTCTTTGACTTATCATGGAACACTAGATTCTATGTCATCTTGATACAACTCTAATTATCACATAGGATCTCAGTTGGTTCTATCTCTAAGTCAAACAATCCTGAAGCCAAACTTCTTCACAACTAGCGGAGCAAATAGCCATATATTCCGCTTGTGCTGAGAGCCACACTAGACTGCTTCCAGCTAAACCACGAGATCATGGCTAACCCCAGACAATAACATCCTCTCGATGTGTTCTTCCTGTATGATACACTTCCTGCCCAATCAGAATCTGAATAACCATCTGAAGTCATGATCTTCAAGATAGCATTCTATCGTGTCCTTTATGTGCCTTATCACATGCTTTGTAACTATCAGGTGAACACATCTAGTTTCTACTAGATACTGACTCAAGGTGTTCACAACAAGGCATATCTCTAATCTAGTATATGTTAGATACAACAATGACCCAATAATTTGACTGTACAGAGTTATATCCACTAACTTTGATGAGTCATCTCCTAACAGTTTCAAGTTGGAATCCATAAGAGTGCCCATTCCATCATATCAAGTCTTCTCAAGATTTCTCAGCATACTTTCTCTGGTTGAGAAAGATTCCTACTGAGCCTTTCCATACTTCCAGACCTAGGAAGTAATACATTAATCTAAGATCTTTCATTTTTCTTTTCTACAGTCTTCTATTTGTGCCATCTCTCATCAGATGGGTCTACTGATATGAGCCTCAACATCATTCCAACTCTGTGGTGAGTTCCTTCTTGCATCCATGTCATATGTGTATAGAATCCATATTCAACCTTGTAGCAAAGGTTGAGATCCACATCACCCATGGTGATCATTAAGCTCATCAATTGATTATCGATCCTGGGAACCCATATAAAACCTGATTCACACTTCTTCTTTAATTACACCATTAAGAGAATGGTCTTATCTTAGCCACTTGGAGCAAACATCTCATCATGATTCTCTTCCTCTTTCTAAGAGAATCTTCTAGCCATGAGCCTTCTATAGTGTATTTGATTTGTAAATCCTTTTGTTGAACATCCATCGCTTGTTCATCATTCATCATGATTTTTCCTACAAATCAAAATTAGGTACATGATTAGTAATACTTCATAATCATCAAATCACATTGACATGATAACCTATTATGCATACAGATATCATTTACATAGTTATGCAACTATCTTGACCAATACTTTGGCACAACACTTTCCCATATCCTGTATGCATACAGTGGCTATCTAGATGCCTTCCATCTCTGCCAGAACATACTATCGAGAGTGTGCACAACTCTCAGCATGTCAGCAAAGAGGTTTCATTCTAGACAAGCAACAATGGAATGTTTGTCCAACTTACCAATCATATGCATATTAGTAGTATACTGTTCAATGTTCTATGAATATTTACACTCAGCATGATATATTATAGGAATACAAATATGCATACAACCTATTACAGGCAATATCATTTACTATTTCAAATAACAACTCAAATACTTATCTTTTATGTTTGTGTGGTTGCCTCCCGCTTGATCTTCTGTATGTCTTTTGAACTTCTATTCATTCTGTACCACTGTGCATGTTCAAGTGTCATCCTCATGATCTCATACACAAACATACACCCATTAGTATGTTCTAAATGTTATCAAAACATTATAGTTCTAAATAATCTTGAGAATGTATAGTCATGATTATAGTTAATAAACATTAGTATTCAAGATTTCAGGGAAGTCTTCTTTTACTCATGCATATCATCACTCAAGATAAAAGACATAATATGCATAATCCCTTGATTACTAACTTTATGAATAAGCATAACCAATCATACCAAGTATACTTAAGGGATCCTAACACAAGGTAAGATTAATGGGAAACATACCTGGATTAGTATACCTACTTAGTTATGTACAACATACCTAAACAATCTCTTCAATGATTTAGAGATCCTGAGCTAGAACCTGCATGTCTCATAGGTTAAGCATAATATAAAAAAGTCATACATACCTCGTAAGTAGAACAAAGATTATGGATGAGTCTTTGTCTTCATGTTTTCATGGTCATGGAACCTGATTTGTCTTTTGTGATGTACCTGTATCTTGTTAGCAGACAACATCAACCTCACACAACATCATAATGCATTAGTACAATCATATAGCCCTAATCAATGAATGTCTTTGATCATTCACATGCATTCATACTGTTACTAGGGTGATAAGACAATTCTAACATTAATCAAGATTGTACTAATAAATAATATGAAGACAAACACATCATGAACTTAATCAAGAATTAGATTTCAAGACATACCTGAGCCTCCTTAAGTCATACCTGTCGAGACTTCTTGTAGTCTTCTTATGTAAGGCCTTAGCCTCAACTCCCCCTGAAACTGGATCTGGAGCTTGATTGGGGTTTGCTAGAGAAACCCTAAAGATTCAACCTTTGACTTTCATACTTCTGAATGGATGAAAGAATATGTCTTTCTGAGCTGATCAAACTGGCATACTTCAATTTTGGAATCTCCAAAATTTGACCCCTCAAAATTGCCTTTGAAACTTCTGGATCTTCTGGACAGGATCCCGAACTAGGGTTTGATGAAGCCCACCCTTCTGCCCAAACAAAAGGTTCGATACAAGGCTCTAAACTCTTATTTTTTTCTTAGGAGCTTCCAGCCATGGTTACAGACTTCAAAAATTCCAACTTTTGCTGAGGCCCTAATTTTCCATCTTTCCGATCAAAATCCCGAACTGGGGTTTGATCAAGCCCGGTCTTCCACCCAACCAAAAAATTAGATCTTGGTCTCTAAATTTTGATTTTCCTGATTAGCATTCAGCCGTGGACTCCGATTCCAAAATTTCTAACTTTCTCCGAAACCCTAAATTTCGGAAGCCATGAATAAAGGTGCTCCAAAAATAATTATGTTTTGACAGAAATACGCACCTGATTGTTTCTGCTATAAATCTGAAATTTTTTTGCTCCACAGGGTCTGAAACCCTTTTTCTGCAGTAGCCTGACCTGTCATCTTTCCATCCTGATAGGTCTGACCTCAATTGGGTTTTCTGAGAGAGAGTTATGCCAAGTGTCGCAACATGACCTGTTTATGGGATAACACAGGAGAGCGAACTTGTACGGCATGCCACGTGTCACTGTTTGAACTTCGTCCTCTAAAAACTTTTTCTGAGATATCTCGACCTGTCATCTTTCCATCCTGATAGGTCTGACCTCAATTGGACTCTCTGAGAGAGAGTTATTCCAAGTGTCACAACGTGACCTGTTTATGGGATAAAACAGGAGAGCTAACTTGTACGGCGTTCCACGTGTCACTGGTTCACCTTCGGCCTCTGAAAACGTTTTCTGAGATAGTACAGTCTGTGTACTACCTGTCACTTTTTACGAAATTTCATTTGGAGCTTCCTAGCCCAAGTTATGACTTTTTTTCCAAGGTCACCTGATTTTGACTGAGTTCTGGAAGAGGCAGAAACCCTAACTTGTACTGATCATAAATCATAAAGTACAACGAATCTGAGGGTTCCCTTTGGACACAAGGTACCTGGGGATGTTATCTTCGACCTGTAAACTTTTCAGACCCTGAACCTTCTCAGAAATAGATTTATAGCGAAGGTTACACGATGACTGGTTTTTGCTATGTAAAACCCTAACCTTCAAATTGTCGTAAGTAAAGCAAGTGTCGTAACTGCCATACCTTGTCTTCCTTCAGGTTAGCTCTGATACCATGTTAAGATTTAATATGATAAGACATAAAATAGCATCATTACATTCCATTTCACAATAATAGCATATACAGGATCACTGAAGAAACAACAAGCACAGCATAAACACAAGAGACAAAGATTTATCCTGGGAAACCCTCATGGGGTAGAAAACCCAGCAAAGCTTCCTCAATATAGATGACCAACAATATACAAAGATGAAACCCTGATACATGATCTCCTTCTCCACAATAGCAGACCTCTCCTCCACAAGTGAGCTATCCTCAAGTGAGTGTGTGTGTATAATGAGGAACACACCTCCTCTATTTATACACTACTCTGATATGTATTTTACACAAGTACATGTAGGCTCGTATTTAACCATTAGGTTAAATACCCCATTATAACTGACTGGGCCGACCCCCACATTGTAGGTCTAATAACCCTAGTTACCACAACCAAATCGGAGGAATAAACATCTCCGGATTTATAGTATAATCACATCGGAGGTATGGAACATCTCCGGAATAAATAATATACAAATATAATATTCTTTGAAGTTACAATATTTCAACAGGGATGGCTATGTTTTACGAACCACTGATGATCATTTCTTCACAAGAAGGACTTTCTTGGAGTTGGGACAAGGCACCAATAACTACAGAGAATTTGGGGCTATTCCTCTCCTTATGAAATCTGCATACTGTAAAGGACTTTCAAATATTCAGGTAAACGGGAACTCAGAGATAGCTGTAAAATGGCTGAAGGGTGACAGTCAGATGCTGAGGGATGGCCTATTGTATCTTGCAAGTCTCATCAAGAATGTGGCTGCTTTATTCCAGCACATCTCATTTACTCACATTTACAGGAAGTTCAATGTACAAGTTGACAAATTATCAAAAGAGAGTTTGGCTGGGGCATCTCTTTAGATAATTGAGGATAAATATAGGGCTAGGACTATGTTCTCAACTCAGTCTTGGCATATATATGACTCTATGAGCACTAAATGGCTACCTTAATGCTCTACCCAGACCACTGATGGATATATTTAATAGTGTTAAAAGATCCCTCAGATCTGCTTCCTTTAGTAATTTATTTATGTTTTGGATATGGTATAAATCTCTGTTTAGAGATATATTTTTTCCTTTTTCATACAGTACAAATCTCTGTTTAGAGAAGGCTGATGCTTTGAACATCAAAGGACTGTTTTTTATCTCCATACCAGTCTTTTGACTTGGACAATCTCTGCTCGAGAGGGTACCCTGTGACATAGGCCTATGAAGAGAATGCTTCCTGGCTGATCTGTATTTTGAACTGCCGAGGACTGTATTTTGTTTCTACACTGGAAATATAAAAAAAACTTTCTCTAGGAAAAGAAAACTTCTCTGCATAATAAAATTCATTGTGCCAAATGATGAAAAGGTTTTAAAAATACAAAAGAAAGCGTTCTTAAAATAAATCTTCCGAGTTGTGAAAAATGGTTTGGCCTTTTCCTGTCGTAGTCTAGCTGATGCTGTGAATTTGTCCTTGCTTGGCATTAAAATAAATTAATAGTTTTCTTGAGAGAATTTGAAATATGAACAAATAAACAAGGATTCAAAGATGGAAATAAGGGATTCATGGGCCTCCATTTAAGTATTTCCTGGCAGAAAAAAAAGGGTATGGGTTTATTAGAATTGAAGCTCCAGGGTTGAACCTTGAGGCTCTATGGATGTAGCTAGAAGTTTTCTAGCCCAAAGTTGCACTCCAAAGGCAGTTTGAAGGTGAACATCACCCAGGGTGGTTTAATAATGACGAATAAGCTAATTTCTTACTGTTCATTTTCTATTTATCTAATGAAAAATATAGCATTGTCTCACACTCGACAAAATATTATAAAGTTATTCATTATAAAAATTGACCAAACCAAAAAACTATGTGGAGGTATACAGTGCAATGCCTTGGCTGCTTAATATGTTGCAAATTAATATAACCGAAATAAACCTTGGCTATTTAAAAAATCTAGATTAATATAAAAGCAATAAACACTAGTTGCTTCAGACATGTAAATAAGACAAGACATATTTCCACTGGAAAACAATAGATCTTGAACAAGTAGGCCAGAGTGTATTGGGGAATCAATTGCCCAAACACAAGCAATAATCCCGCTAAATGAATAATTAATCATGAACGTAGATAAATGGTTTTGAATCTAGGAGTGAAAGTAATATGAAGACTCTGATTAATCCTAACATCCCAGATACCTATCAACAAATAACCTACTACTTCATCAATATAAAAGCCAAGAAAAACCCCATGTCCTACAAAATTGAATGGGGAAATCATTCGATGCCCTCAGAATCATAACCCTAAGAGGAAAATAATAGTCTCCATTCTCATACAACATAAAATGTTCCGATAAACCGTTACATATATCTTCTTCCTCAATAACCTTAGTCCCCAATCCAGTAAGACCTTCGGGAGGCACCTCGGCAACCGTAACAATCAAATAGAACTCTTCCTTGGCATCTTCTTCATCGTTGCGCTTCCTGGAGATTCGAACCCTCATCCTCCTGGGCACACTCCTGATGACCTTGCTCCATGTGGCCTTGTTCAGCTTCACATTGAGCCTCACGTCGGTGGTTTCCATGGCCTTTTGGGCGAATTTCCTGATCTCTTTAATGACCTTTGGGGCCATTTTTTAAAAGTGCTGTAGATGAAAAGCCCGCGAATAAATTGCTAAAAACTCAAAAGCTTCTCAACCCTAAACCTAAAGTTGAAAATTTATCAAATGGGTGCCAGGAAGACGAAACTTTATCAAACGGATATGAGAAAATTTATGCCAAAATTTCAAATCATGCACGGATCAAATGAAAAATATGTCATGTGCAAATAAATATTGAGGAATTTCAGGATTTGATGTACCATCCATGGAGGCACCTGTGAAGATTGATGGTCTACTCCCTCATAACCACATCGTTCCTGTAGCTCTTTCCCTTCTCCACCATCGCACCACCTGATCGCTTTCTCTTCCTCGACTTTGCTTTGCTTTGACTCTGCTCTAAGGTTGTTATTTTCCAAAATCTAAACAAAGGTGATGATTTGATGAGTGAATATCAGTATTATTCTTTCCAAGTGTTTAGGGTTAAGTGCCATGGCATCCCAGACTTTTTTTAAAATTATTTAAGTAATAAGAATTATTCTATATTAATTAATTTTTTCTTATCTAAACAAATAGTTAAAATGGTTTAATATTATTAAATTAGTCATGGTCAAACGTCACTTAAAAGAAATTGAATGGATATA
Organism: Larix kaempferi; assembly: GCA_027924585.1. Lineage (NCBI taxonomy): Eukaryota > Viridiplantae > Streptophyta > Pinopsida > Pinales > Pinaceae > Larix > Larix kaempferi. Next base: position 610,785 of record BSBM01001830.1, read on the forward strand.
GGAGGCATTTCTCCCTAGCAAGGAAAAAACAGTCATCCAAAAAAGGACATATGCGAACCATTCTAGTAAACTTTATGCCAACACTATAGAGCATAACTAAAATGAAGAGTTCACTAGAACATCATACAAAAAATGGTAAAACTAGATCCAAGATAGAAAAAACCTAGAAAAAAAGAGACACTCCCAGTGTTAACTAAGGAATCCTCAAAATATTCCTAATAATACATACTACAATCCATCACTCCAACAGGATTTTTGGAAAGTCAATGGGCTTCAACATTGTGCTGCCTGTATATGTGAGTGAAAGAGATGCCTAGAAATCTGATAATCAATTATTTTCCTCTATCTTCCCATTGGTATAAAATTATGACTTGTAGATTTGAAATCCCAACAGCCCAGTTTATAATGACTTTGGATTTTAGGGATTCTTAGCAATTGATTGTGTTTTAAAGATTAATTTATGTTGAGATAATTAAATTTAGTTAGTTCTGTAAAGTTCTACTTTAGAAATCATGTTGATTTTTAACATGTGGAAGCTTCTAGTGATTTTACACAATATTGACGGCTTTTTACAATAGTTTGAGTTATTTTCTAGGACAGGTTGTTTTCCATAGTTTTGGTTTTAATTTTCTTAATGAATTGCATTTGGAACGAGGATGAGATGTAGGGATGGTGCAGAGGACTGCATCATTTAAAACCACATACATTTGTACATATATAGTTAAAATTACATTCATAAGTCAGTTAGTAGATAATGATTCGATAAACTTGAAATAGGCATCGAAACATTGCTTTTCTCGTCAGTCGAGGTTACTGGAATTCAATTACGCCAAAGATAAATACATGAACTTGTCGAAACTTTAACAGACTGTCGAGATGGTCAAATGACGATGGTTTTGTTGAAACAAAATATGAACAAAACCAGCACAACAAGCTGAACGGATCAGTACAGACACTAACTTCAAGACATGACAATTCCAAAAGGGTCGAAAGATGACAAATATCTAAGACTCGACTCAACCACATGTACTAGAAGAACTCATCTATCACTTGATAAAATATATGCAAGACATGATGTATTATCTAGATATCAACTCACCACACCCAATGCTCTAATTAGTAGAGAAACCCCTAAATGAGCATCTCAATGATTCTCTTATCATCTAACACAATAGGTATCGGGATGGCCTCAAAGAAATGATCCCTTAGGAGACATGTATTGAAAATTAATCCAAGTTGTGTACTATTAATGTTACAATTTACTAAATTTTAACATTGCAGATGGATTTGGAGACCCCTTAGGTCTCCGAATCCATCCGCAGTGTTAAAATTTAGTAAATTGTACAAATTCATTATCAAAATTATAATTTTCCATTGTCGGACTAACACAACTAAAAATGACCACATAAATGACCAATTGTTATGTGGACATTTTTAGTTTAGTTCTTATCTCCTGGCCAAATTGGTCATTTATCTTGGTCATTTTTAGTTTAGTTCTTATCCTATGACCAAATTGGTCATTTATCTTGGTAATTTTTAGTCAGTTCACTTAAAATTTCTCAATTTTGGTCATTTATCCCTTGAAAAAGCTGTGATGACCAAATTGTTTGGTCGCCTGCTCACTTATCTCTCATTTTGTACTAGTGAACAAATGACCGAGCAGTATGTACAACATGTCCATGTAGCACGATGGCAGGATGAACAATACAGACAGTGCAGGTACACATTTCCCAATGGAACAATATTGTTGGTTGTGGACTTTGCTCAAAACTACACCCTTCAACCACAGAATGAGATTCAAATTCAATACTACCATTTAAACCAAGTAGCATAATGGTCCATATCATGTATAGGCACACGCCAGAGAGAAGCAATGACATGAGGATAATATTGAAAGAGACCAAATTATACATCAATGATGACAGGTGCCATGACCTGCATTATGTGCAGCATTGCTTCAAAATTTTCTATGATCAGCTAAAGCAAATAGGTATATGGATGGATCAAAATTGGATATGGTCAGATGGTTGTGCAGGCCAGTTCAAAAATGAACGTGTATTCTAGTGGTTGAGTATTTTGCACAAGACTTATGATGTGCTGCATGTATGGAATGATTTTGAGACCGGGCATGGAAATGGAGAGCACAACTGGGTTGGAGCATGTCTGAAAACCTCCCTACGAAGGGAAGAGACAAGGTGCATGAGAGACCCTCATATTCCGAATGCAGCCACCATAGTTCAATGGTGGTCTGCAAAAATGTTAGATTGAACCACGGAGCAACACACACCAATAGGTAGAGGACATGTTGTCAGAAATTTCTGGCATGTAGTTGATATATATCGATCGCATTCTTATAATTGTAGTACCATGCAAGGAACTCATGGATTTCATTTGATTCGAATCTCAAACAACCCCTTATTTGAAATATAGACGCAAAAACTTACTTGATTTTGTGGGTCTTGCAGCAGTTGTGAGTGGGATGAGTGCGAATCAATGGATTGGGTTGATCAATGGGATCATGTATCACTTACAGTGAACCCATGTGCAGTTGTTGAAACAATCCAGTTAGAGGAAGGCCAATCCTATATTTCAAATGAATATGATCATATATCTGATCATAAACCAAATATGAAAACTCACTCTTACAACAATTATAGCAATAGTAAAACAACCCTTAACTTATTCAATGATGATGTCAAAGCACTCAACAAAATTATCGTTTACTTGTGATAAATTAGCAATACATATAACTATAAATTACAATTCAAGAACATGCATGAGAGAGCCTTATCACAAGGCTAGTACAATTAGCTCTCCAAAACACTAGCTAGGGAAAATAGTGAAAGCCTTGGCTGAACCAAGGAGATATAACATGCATGAATCACTAACCCTATAAACGTATAAAATCAGAAGGATCAAGCTCAAGCCAAGTTGTCCTCCCTATAACATGCATGAATCTAAGGGATGTAACTCTATAATCTCAGAAGGATCAAGCTTAAGCCAAGTTGTCCTCCCTAGACTTCATATATTCTCCTAGCGGTGTTTTCCTCTGTATTCTAACTTATTCTAACAAAAGAGCATGATATTAATGGTATGAGAAGGAATAAATCCTTATTCTATATATCATTTCAATTGGTGGTATACTCTAGTGTTGACATCCAAAATCATGTTAGGAGTTAGGTCCGCTCTCCATTTGTTCTACTAGGGAAATGGCCTTAGTGTTAGAACAAGATATTAGTAACCTTAGTGATCACAGGTCTTCACAAATGCGAAAGAGAGATGATCCAATTCCGCTCAAGGGGGGAATGTCTCGTCTGAAGGTTCCCGAGTGTGCGTGGACACATTCGCAATGGACATATGCACCTCTGGGAGTGGACGGAACCCAAGTCCGCTCATCGGTTTGGGTTTCGTGCCCCCGGGGAAAATCCTCAAAGTGTCCCCGAATGGCTTCGGGGTGCCAGACCAAGATGCTCGTAGCACCCAAACCATGGCTCTGATCGCAAATCCATCGATTCCGGTGGATCCGGGACTCCAGGTTTCAGCTAGGGACCCCCACAGTGTACCACCAACCCCGGGAACCGGTGCCAATGTGCCATCTCCGGAGCTAGGGTTTTGCTTAGTGAAGGCCTTCCGAATATTCCTCAAGGGGGTCATTTCTTGTCCAAAGGCTACTAGGCATGCGTAGCCAATGTGGACATGTCCACAATGGAAATATGCACCTGTGGGAGATGATAGAATCCAATTCTGCTTGGTGGTTTGGGTTCTGTGGCCCCAAAGCAATTCCTCAAAGTGTCCCTGAATGGCCCCGGGCTGCTTGCCGAAAATGCCCGTAGAACCCAAACCGTGGCTCCAATCATGAATCCGTCTATTCTGGTGGATCCGGGACGCTGGGTTTCAGCTAGGGCCCCCCCCACAGCGTGCCTCGAACCCCCGAAATGGTTCCAATGTTCCATCTCCAAAGATATGGTTTTGCTTAGTGAAGGCCTTTCGAATATTGCTCAAGGGGGTCATTTATCGTCCGAAGGCTCCCAGGCATGCATGGCCACTGTGGAAACGTCCTCAATGGCCATATGCACCTCTGGGAGTAGATGGAATTGAAGTTCGCTCATCGGTTTGGGTTCCGTGCCCCCAGAGCAAATCCTCAAAGTGTCCCCGAATGGCCCCGTGGTGCCGAACCAAGATGTCCGTAGCACCCAAACCGTGGCTCTGGTCGCGAATCCATCAATTCCCATGGATCCGAGACAGTAGTTTTTAACTATGAAACCCCCCACATCATGCTGCCAACCCCCAAAAACGGTGCTAATGTGCCATCTCCGGAGCTAGGGTTTTGCTCAGTGAAGGCCTTTCGAATATTGCTCAAGGCGATCATTTCTTGTTCGAAGGATCCCGGGCATGCATGGCCACCGTGGACATGTCCAAAATGGAAATACACACCTATGGGAGCTAACATAATCCAAGTTCGCTCGCCGGTTTGGGTTCCGTGGCCCCGGAGTAATTCCTCAAAGTGTCCCGTGCAAAAGTAATCTAGTTCATTTCTATTTCTAGATCAGTAACTGCTAGGTTGATTTCTATAGGAAGGTAGATGCACTTTGAATTCCTATATGTATGAGTTAGATTAGTTTTCTTCATGGAATGAGTTTGGATGAGTAGATAGGTAGGATTATTATATCCATTTATCTAATCAACTACTTGAAATGTTTATGCATAGATTGTGCTTATTGCCATTGAGATAAAAGACTTGCCTGGGTTGACAATTTATATTGAGCATCCTGTGTGTTAGTTGTAATTAATTATCATAGAGGGTGACCAACATTTTGGCTCCGTTGCTAGGGATGGTAATTGTAGACATAGTTAGTAGTTGGTTTTATTGATTTCATTTTGGTTTAATCATTTACAGCATGCATGAATACAAGAAAAACAAATCGGGAACCCCCTTTGAATACTGACACTGCAGGTGGAAGAGGTCGAGGTCGTAACGCAGGTCTAGGAAGACAAACATTTATCGATGATATCATTGCTAAGGCTAATTCTTCTACCAGACCACCATGGACGTCTACAGGAAGAGGAAATTCTGTTCTTTGCAATCTTGAGAATTCAGCATCAATGGTGGAGAACACAATGGGACCATCCTCTCCCAGCATAGAAAAGAAACCTCCTGATAACATTGAAGCGTTGTGGGTGCACCTGATAGAGAGGAGATTTATCATATTAATGGGACCAGAGTTAATAAGGAAGTGTGGTTGGAACATCACCGAGAAGCAGAGGAAGAAAGAGGGCGTGAAGAAGAGAGGAGGAGAGAAGAAGAAGCAAAGGCAGAGGAAGAACGAATAAAGGAATCCATTAAATTTTGGACTAACAACATGGCTAATAGGAACAGGAAGGCGAGACTGAACGTAGGAAGAACCAGGAAGAAGAAGTGGAAGATAATCATCCTAGTAACAGTGTGGCCAGCTTAGAATTCCCTATCCTCCAGACACCTAGAGCAGCTCCTATGAAAAACATCTCACCATTAGTTCTCCTGAATTTCCATGGTAAATCTTCTGAAGATCCTGATGAATTTCTTTTTGAGTTTGATATCCTCTGTCGCAGCTATGACTATACCTCTAGTGCTCAGAAGCTGAAACTATTCCTAACCACCTTGAAAGGAAATGCTCTACGTTGGTTCATGAGTCTAGGTCATGAGACCATTACTACTTGGGATCAGATGAAACACACCTTCCTCTCCAAATACCAAGAATATTGTAGAATCAGGGATAGAAAGGAAGAGTTGTTCAAAATGATTCGGAAGGTGGAGGAGAGCTTGGAAGACTTTGTGGAAATATTGTTCTACAATTTACAAAGGTCTGGACACACTGAGATTGGAAAAGATGTACTCAAGATTATTTTTCTACGAGGAATTACAGAAGATTTCCTTGATATGTTGAATTTGTTGGGGAAAAAGGACATCTCAAAGGAACCCTTCAAGAAGATCGTTGAATTATGTCAAAGGTACTCAAGGGGATCTTCTAGAACTAATAAACGAGACAAGGATCAAGATCAGGATGTCTTCACTAAGACACAGAAGTCATCTAGTGGAGGAGCCACTCGAGCAGAAATAGGCAACTTGCTGGAGAATTTTAAAACTGATATGATGAGTTCCATTTCCTCAGAGTCAGATGTCTTGAGAGAAAAACAAAGGCAAGTAGTAGAAGATCTTACACTCGGTGTATTCTGTCCTAAATGTAGGAAAAAGCACCCATTGAAAGAATTCCCATTGGACAAAGAAGAGAAATGTAGGATATGTGAATTGGAACATGACACCAAGGAATGTCCTTCACTAACTAAGGTCAAAGCAGTCCTACAGGCATCCACTTTAGATGTGGAACAGGCTTATTTTATTGCACATAAGAAACCTTGGCAACCTCGCAATCAAGGTATGAATCCAGATCCATCAATTTTCTTGAATAATATGAATCATATGAATACACAATTCCCTTCACATTATTCTAATAACCAGTGGCATCGATCTCAGAACCCAATCCAAAATTCTTCTTGGACACCATGGTCACAACAGTCAAACAATCAAGCTCCTTGGTATTCCAACTGGAGAAACTCTTACCAAGGAAATAAATTTCCCCATCACCAGACTCAATACCAACAGTACCCTCCTCAACAGTATCCTCACCAACAATATCAACCGCCACAGCTGCAATTCCAAAACAATGCTGCACCTATGAATGCGCCACTTCGACCACAACTACCTACACAACCTAACCCAAACCCGAATAATAAAGCAGTTCATCAGTTTGATACTGCCAACATGCCTGCGTATTCCATCTCCCAAATTCCCTACAATGATATACACTTACGATCAGGGAGGGTTGTGGAACCCATCATCACTGAGGATGTTCCATCCCTAGTGACTGAAAATGGAGTGAATCAGCACTATGAGAATATGGTTCATTTAGCAATCCCTATCATTGAGGATGCTAACAATCCTACCGAAACAATAGTTGAAACTCAGGAAGTAACACATGATGAAGCACAACCTTCACATTTGATGAGAGAACCGCCATACCTGTTGGTAGGTGGTTTGATGAGGAAAGGTCACGGTACTTGCTGACGCCGCGACACGTTGGATGAAGGTGCAAAAGGAGTATTTTGGGCCAAACGATACCGCACTTGGCGATTTTTGGGTCACTTGGACCACATATTTTGTAATATTGAGTCAAGGATACCGCAGTTGGACGGTTTTTTGGTCATATATTTTGTAATATCGAGTCATTGTACCGCAGTATGCGGTTTTTTGGGTCATTAGACCAAGTCAGTTAGTAGATTGTCCATAATGTCAGTTAGGAAAGTGGACAAGCATTGTAATCGGCGGAAGCCTATAAATAGAGGAGAATTGTAAGTGTTAAGAGGAGAAAAAAAGTAAGGAATGAAGATAAGTGCTATATGCGGAGATTGACAGAGATAATGCAGATGTTTATGTACTGCTTTTGGTTTGCCGAGTAATATAAGGATGATGATTTGGTGCAATCTATGTTTAATGTTGCTGAATATTCATGTTATTTATTCATAATGCAGTTATCTGTTTTCTATTGCTATAATGTGAATGCTGCGATAATATGTTATCTGTCCACATGAACATGCTGCGATTGAAGTAATATGCAGTCTGTGTTTCTGGTAATGTTAAATGCTGCAATATGCTAGAACTTCATGATGAATGTTTGAATTGTTGTTAGTATCATAGTACCACAACTTGCGTCCTCCCTTGGTGGAAACATGGTTCCGTCTGCTCTTCCTGGATGCCTCGGGTGAGACCTCATCCGCTCTGCGGGTGTTGTTGGGCGGGCTCAAACCTGCCCGGGCCCGTGCCCAGGGAGACTGTGGTATGGGTCGACAGTCGGTGGATCCTTGTTGACTGTGAGGTCGCGATTCGGTCAACAAATGGTTCCATTGCCGGGACCGTGTGCAGAGTAGGAAGAGGCGATGTTGTGGCACCCGACGAAGCCGGAGATAGAAAAATGGTTCAATCAGAGGTTGCAGGAGTTCGCTGAAGAAGATAGTCGGAACACACAACTTATGGTAGATCAGTCGGTGGGAAGATATATTCATGGCGGTCCGCATGAATGGTTTTTCTGTGAATTCCCCGTCATTTTGTATGAATGGTTGTCAAAACTGACCTTTCAGAAGAGGAACTTCCAAGGTGGTGAGCCGACGACCTCGACCCCGGAACTGATTCAGGAATTGTAGAAAGTCAATAATAAGGCATCATGGGCTGTTGAGGTTTGGCTTGATAGCATCTTGGAAGGATACATTACGTAATTTGTGGTTGATACGAAGAAATCCTATAGTGAAGCGAAAAGATACTTCTTTGACGGACCAAGGGGAAGGTTTCTTCTATCACTCCAACTGTCGATTAAGATGCCGATCTGTGAGAAAGGCATATTAAAGATGCACCTTGATCAGTAGACAGCCTGGTTGGCAGAGGCCGTGGGTACCATGACTGTTGGGGAATGGCACATGAAATGGTGAAGGGGTAGATGGGTGCGGACCATGAGGAGAGTGTGAGTGAAGCTGAGGAAGAAAGTGGCCTTACAAGGGGAGGAGAAAGGTTTCGACAGGAAAAGAGGCAGGAAGACCGTGAAGGAAGGCCACATGGGATGAAGTGACCTCACAGTCTTGATAGGAACGACTAGGCTATGCCCAGGATAGAGGCAGGACCGTACCCCAGCACTAGCGTGCCCACACCTCCGCTCACTAGCTCTCAACCAGCAAGGAAAACTACTTCGACACCGCCGAGTACGTCAACACCGTAGAAGTTAATTGGTAGTAGTAGTACAATGACAGGAGGAATGAATCCCAAGATGGTGGGTGATGATGCTAAGCTACCATTGTTCCATGGTAGTGCGATAGACAACCCAGAGCAGTATTGGTTTTTGTGTGAAGCAGTCTGGACTGTGAAAAAAATCACTGATGACGATGTTAAGAAAGGACAGTTAGCCATGACGCTGCGAGGTTGTGCCTTAGATTGGTTCATGAAATTTGTCTTAGTCCCTATGGGGTATCCAGATAAGTCATTGAATGAGATTCAGGATGGGATGATTGTTGAATTTAGACGGCCTAAGTCGGAGGCCCAGTATATTACTGAACTGAAGGAAATTAAGCAGTATCCTAACGAGACTGTATGGGATTTCGACCAGCGATTCAAGACGCTGATGGCCAAGGTTAGTTTTGATATGAGTGTTGTCCAACACAAAGAATGTTTCATTGCAGCACTACTACCGCATATTCGGCTGCCGCTGATGCAGCAAAACATTTCGACTCCTAGTGAGGCTCTAGAGATCGCAATGCGGTTGGAAGTGTCCCCAATTGGCGATAATGCAACTGGGATGTCGCAGATACAGACACAACTCGCTAACCTGACTATAAAATTGCAAGATTTAAAGAAGAACAAATAACCACGTGATGAAGTATAGTGTACGTGTTGCCGAAGAGAAGGGCATACGAAAGATGGCTATCCGGATTTCCATAATTATTTGGTGTCAGGTGCACCAAACCCATTGAATGGCAGCAGTATGTTGTGGTGTCATGTTTGTTTGGTATTTGGGCATAGTCATGATAGTTGCCCGTATATGCAGAAAATGGTCACAACTCCGTGGAATTTGTATTGCACCTTCTGTAAGTCGGTAGGACACGATGACAAGGATTGTCGTGCATATGGGTTGCTACAGGAGAGAATGTGTGATGCATTCTATGTCAAAGATGATCAGCATACTGCACCGCTACAACCATAGGTAGCTCAGCCGATGCCTCAAGCACAGATGCAGTTTGTACCACAGCAGTAGCAACCGCAGTAGTTTGTATCGCAATATTCACCAGTGAACCCCTTGCAGCCTCAGTATGTGCAACAACCACAATATGCACCACAAGGGCAAGGGATGCCACTAGTACCCATGCAACAACAGTTTAACCAACCTTAGTATCAGCAGCATGGCGACTATCACGGAGGCTACAAGGGCAGACACGGTGGTGGATTTGGGCATGAAGGAGGAGGCCGAGGTAGTCGAGGACCTGTTTAGTGTTACCACTGTGCAGTATGGGGGCATTATCAACGCGACTGGCCACTGCTACAGAATCAGTGTACATTTTGTTCTAGTAATGATCATATAGTCGAGAATTGTCCACAGTTGATTGCAAGGTGGCAGGCTGGAAAAACTCCGCAGCTACAGAACCCAGTACAGCAACCAGTGCAGAACCCAGTGCAGCAACCAGTTCAGAACTAGCCTCCGTGAACACCACCAAACGCGAACCCGAATGTAAATCAACCAGGAAATCTATAGCAGAACCAGACACAGGGTGCTAATATTGCAACTATTTTTGCAAAACCGCGACTGCAAGATGCTTCGGTGGCTGTTGTCAGTCATGGAGGTAAAACGAATGGGGAAGATGGTTCGCGACCACTCATTCGCTTGGCTGGTCAAAAGACGGTAAATTTTGATATTGATGCGGAGCGGGAGACGTTCATGGAGGCACGTCACACTTTGGAGAAAGATCGCGGTAAGGCTGTTGTTTGTGATATGCCACCTATCTTTGATGCTACGTCAGATGTTGATCGACCACCACAAGGAATACTGTAGAAGTTCCTTGAAAGCTGTCTGTCATTGGCACGAGATTAGGTTTCCCTGGTTGAGATTGAGGGATGGCTGTAGTGACTTCTGAAAGGATGGTAGGAGTCGGTAGTAAACTCCTTACAACGAAGGAAGACTGTCAAGGAAATGCGAATGAATATTCAGATTGGGGATTATGATGTTGATTCTATGATTCTTGATCTTGGTTCAGATGTTAACATCTTAACCAAGTAGTCATGGCAGAAAATGGGGAGTCCCCCATTGAGTTGGTCCCCTATACAGCTCCATTTGGCTAACCATGCAAAGGTTACACCTATTGGTGAGTTCCGCAGCTCACAATTGATATTGAGGGAATGAAGACTTATGCCAATTTTGATGTCATTGAGGTAGTTGATGGAGGAAGCTCCTATCCTGCGCTATTGGGGATAGGATGGGCTAATTATAGTGGAGCTATAATTAACTTTAAGAAGCAAATGATGACTTTTGAGAACCACGATTTTCGAGTTATCGCTCTATTGGATCCGGCTGAAGGACGCCGATATGTTGAACTTGTCAAAGATGACGATCACACTGGCTGGGATCATGCATTTAATATTTTTGAGGATTGCATTCATCCCACTATTCACGGTGAGTTGGTGTGGTGCAGTGAGAGCTCCGCGTCTTCTGACTCCGATGATGCATTGGAAGATTGGCAGAATCACATGCATGAAGTCTCAGTCCGAAAGTGTGGTTTAGTTACGCAATCTTTATGTCGGGTTGTGACATAAACGATCACGTTGCCTATCTATGAGGGGTTTCCTGGCTTAGACACTTTTCTAGCAGAATTTGAAGACCGTGTTCTAGAACCATAGTGACTGCTGGGCTTAGAGGAAGCACTGAATGCTGCTCCAGCACACTGGTGGGAAACGCATAAGAAATTTATCAAAGATTGGTCAAATGTCAAAGGTCTATGATGGTTCGATTTGGCAATACAGAGGTTTATCACATTGGCAAGTATGATGGCCGAACTGATCCCGGTGATCACGTGATGGAATGCCAATGATTGTGGGTAACTTGACCTAGAGATGAGTGGGTTCATGCTTTTGTCCAGACTTTGGAGGATATATCATGCTTGTGGTATACTGCAGCTGAATTGCACCGAGATATTACCACCTGGGGGGAGTTAACGATTTGTTTCACTCATACCTTCACGTTTGTGAATGCCAACCCTGATGTCCATAATTCCCTACAGCTCATCTGCGATGTGATATTTCAGGTTGTTCCGGTGAGATGCACTATTGACCCGCACACACACAGTCAGATGTAGTCCTTCATGGAGTGTTTCAACGTCAGTGGAGGGCCAGAGGATGATGATGACCCCCGAAATATTAATATTCCCAAATCTGAAGGAAGTCGCGATGTGGTACCACCTGTTGCGCCAAGTAACCCGTTCAATCAGCCATTGCAGCTTTGCAAAGAAAATATCAACACTGAAGCTACTCCAAAGTTTGCTAATGTAGGGGATTATTGGGATGATGAAATGATGAGTACAGTTACCGAGTTACTGCATGAATTCCAAGACGTGTTTCCCACGAAGTTTTCAGAAATGAAGGGAATCCTGGGTGACTTAGGGGACATGAGGATTCCATTGAAACCAGACGCTAAGCCAGTCCTGCAACGACCTTATCGACTCAACCCATGAGATAAAGAAAAAGTCAAGGCAAAACTTGATCGGATGCTAGATGCTGGTATCATCGAACCTGTAGAAGAGTCAGAATGGATCAGTCCTATGGTGGTGCAGGATAAGAAAATAGGCGAAGTGCGCATTTGTGTCGACTTGCGGAAGTTGAACGATGCTTGCTTGCATGATCCCTTTCCAACCCCATTCACTGATGAAGTACTTGAAGGAGTAGGTGGCCAGGAGATGTACTCTTTCACTGATGGATTCTCTGGCTACCATAAGATTCGCATTGCCAAGGAGGATCGCCATAAGACAACTTTTGTTACTGAGTGGGGTTGTTTTTAGTACACGGTCATGCCGTTCGGATTGAGGAATGCACCTGCCATATTTTCCTGGGTCATTGTTGCCGCATTCAAAGATTTTATTCAAGCTCTTCTACAGGTATATATGGATGATTGGATTGTTTATGGATTGATTCAAGATCACTTGGCCAACCTACGATTAATGCTTGAGCGATGCCGACAACACCAGATATTGCTGAACTTAAAAAAATGTATTTTTTGTGCTCTGTTTGGGATATTGCTGGGGCATATTGTGTGTAAGCAAGGATTGTTGGTCGATCCAGCCAAGATTGCGCTTATTTTGGGGTTGCAACTGCCGACTATGGTTAAGCAGTTGCACGCGACCTTGGGTCACACAGGATATTATCGCAAGTTCATTAGGGGGTATGCTGCGATTACGACCCCTATGAAGAAGTTGTTGAAAAAGGTTGCAGCATTCCAGTGGAATCCAGAATGTTAGGAAAGTTTTGAAACAATCAAAGCGAAGATGGCATCGGCTCCAATTTTGGTTTTTCCATACTGGAGCAAGGAATTCCATGTCCATGTTGATTCTTTATCGGTTGCACTAGGTGTTGTCTTGGCTCAACCAGGCAAGGGCGACATTGATCATCCTATTGCTTTTTCAAGTCGAAAACTGTCATCAGCAGAAAGCAATTACACTACCACAGAACGCGAAGGCATGGCCATGGTTTATGCGCTACAAAAACTCAGGCATTATTTGTTGGGTTTCCATTTTAAAATGTTTAATGATCATTCTGCATTAAAATACTTGGTCAATAAGCCTGTGTTGGGGGGGAATATCCGCCGATGGCTACTTTTGTTTCAGGAGTTCGATTTCGAAGTCGTTGTGAAGCCGGGGCGATTAAATGCTAGACTAGACCATCTGTCATGGATTGACACAGGGGATGTCATGTCCCAAATTTGGAATTGGGTCACAATGGCCTAATCACATTAGCCATATTCATTAGAGTTTGTAAAATTGATGTTAGGGGTCAAATAATTGCCAAGGAGGAAAATTACTAGTTTCCTAGGTTTGGGGTGGAAGCTTTGGGATTTGGAATAAGGGGGATAATAAATGATGTTTAGGCATTAGAAGGGTTCAAGTATTTAATAAATAGAGTGAATAAATAAATTCAAGATAAATCCTAGGTGACAAATGGTTTTGGAGACATATGGAGGATGTGGGACTCACACTAGCTTGATTTTTCATAATACATGGTATCTCTCTTTTGCAAATTCGAATTAATGGGAATGTGAACACTCTTGGGTGAGTTGGTAAGTCATAACACATGTCATTGAGCATCTTAGGTCGAATTGGGAAGGATTGGTAACCTCCATGGAAGATAAAGAGTCAAAGTGGAAGTTTGTGGACACTTGGGCTAGATTCCCTAGCCCCTAAGACACTAATGATGGAGCATCTATGACAACTATGACAAATTGCAGACCTGACCTCTGACATCTGAACACTATGAGATGTCAGCCCCAAAACTAGGCTCAAGGAAGGCGAATTTGGAAGTTGGAGAAGCCAAAGAGACTCAAAATTGAATTTGGGAGAAGATGGAAGGTTGGAACTAGGAGACAAGTGGCAAATGTGGAATATTTTCTAAATGGAAATATATTGAATCTATTGAGAGGATTTCGACCCTTAGAAGGATAATGTTGGTTATAAAATGTAGAAATGAAGTATGGTAATAGCTTTTGATCATTTGTAGAATTTTCAATTGCATTTGTGAAGAGGGAGAGCTAGTGGATGACTAGTTTCTTGCCTTAGCCAATTTCGAGGGTGAAAGATTCCCATCCAAGTTGGTAATTGGAAAGGCCATTCAGACCTTTCATTTGGAGCTTTAATGGAGTCTTTATTTGTATGTGTAAGCTACAGGGAAGCTCATGGTTTCTTCTATTGCAGCTCACTCCTTCAACCATTTCCAGTTTTGATGGCATATTCTTGATCCTTGAGGGAGGGCGTTTTTGGTGAGCTATTGTACTCTTTGGGGAAGCTTTTAATGCCCCATTTCTTTTGTAATATGAATTAAATACTCTTTTCTTCATATCCAAAAATTTTCAGGTCGAAATTCCAAGTATAAATGTATAAATCTCATTTTTAATAGAAGAACAATGCCATTTCCCCACTACCTTGTTGTGAGCCAATGTATTGATGATGATTTCAAATGAATGGATGATTCTCTGATATATTTGTGATCAATATACTTCCATGGATGTATTCTACAAGTTTCATGTACTGTACTTGAGCATTTGAAGCATTTTTACTCAATTTAGTTGTATTGGGAGGTGAAATAGTGCCATTTCCCCAAGGGTCGAACTGGGGATTTTTGCAGTTGAATGGGAGAGGGTGAGAATAGTTGTAATATTGCATTAATGGTGCATATGAGACTTTAATAAAATACTTAACACATTACATACCTCTTTTCATAAATTTGAGTGGGTTTGGAGGCATTTGGGAAGCCATTTTCAGTACTTACCCTAGGGGGATTTGAACCCCAAATTATTAGTAAAATTGCATAATTGGTCCAAAATCTTAAGAGAGTTTGCAGAGGTATTTTGGTGGACATATGTCATCCATAAACATCATATTCAAGTTCTAATATCATTCATACACCTTCCTTGAAGATTTGAAGGCATTTGGATTCAATTTGAGACCTAGAGACCAATATTAGTCAAAGGAAAATCACTAGTAAAGTTACCTACATTGATCAGAATTGAAAGAGGATTTGTAGAAGTATTTTAAAGGTCCAAAGGCATCCCTGAAACACATATTTATGTTATAATATCATTCATATACCTTCTCAGAAGATTTGGGATCATTTGGGGCAAATTTGGGACCTAGAGATCAAAACTAGTCAAAGGTCGAACTAGGGAAAAAAAGTGGAAAATTGCATTTTTAATAAAATTCCTATTAAGGCATATTACAGGGGTATCAGAGCTATGATACCAGGATGACTAGTTTCTTGCCTTAGCCAATTTCTAGGGTGAAAGATTCCCATCCAAGTTGGTAATTGGAAACGCCATTCAGACCTTTCATTTGGAGCTTTAACGGAGTCTTTATTTGTAGGTGTAAGCTACAGGGCAGCTCATGGTTTCTTCTATTGCAGCTCACTCCTTTAACCATTTCCATTTTTGATGGCATATTCTTGATCCTTGAGAGAGGGAATTTTTGGTGAGCTATTTTACTCTTTGGGGAAGCTTTTAATGCCCCATTTCTTTTGTAATATGAATTAAATACTCTGTTCTACATATCCAAAAAGTTTCAGGTCGAAATTCCAAGTATAAATGTATAAATCTCATTTTTAATGGAAGAACAATGCCATTTCCCCGCTACCTTGTTGTGAGCCAATGTATTGATGATGATTTCGAATGAATGGATGATTCTCTGATATATTTGTGATCAATATACTACCATGTATTTCTTCTACAAGTTTCATGTACTGTACTTGAGCATTTGAAGCATTTTTACTCAGTTTAGTTGTATTGGGAGGTGAAATAGTGCCATTTCCCCAAGGGTCGAACTGGGGATTTTTGCAGTTGAATGGGAGAGGGTGAAAACAGTTGTAATAATCCATTAATGGTGCATATGAGACTTTAATAAAATACTTAACACATTACATACATCTTTTCATAAATTTGAGTGGGTTTGGAGGCATTTGGGAAGCCATTTTCAGTACTTACCCCAGGGGGATTTGAACCCCAAATTACTAGTAAAATTGCATAACTGGTCCAGAATATTAAGAGAGTTTTCATAGGTATTTTGGTGGACATATGTCATCCATAAACATCATATTCAAGTTCTAATATAATTCATACACCTTCCTTGAATATTTGAAGGCATTTGGAGTCAATTTGAGACCTAGAGACCAATATTAGTCAAAGGAAAATCACTAGTAAAGTTACCTACATTGATCATAATAGAAAGAGGATTTGCAGAAGTATTTTAAAGGTACAAAGGAATCCCTTAAACACATATTTATGTTATAATATCATTCATATACCTTCTCAGAAGATTTGGGATCATTTGGGGCAAATTTGGGACCTAGAGATCAAAACTAGTCAAAGGTCGAACTAGGGAAAAAAAGTGAAAAATTGCAATTTTAATAAAATTCCTATTAAGGCACATTACAGTGGTATCAGAGCATGGTCCTTGCACCTGTGTATTAGGTACATACATTCGAGAATAATTGGCAGCCATGTCTTACTATTATGATGAATCCTATGAGTACAATTCTTATGAGGAATATGCAGATGCTTATGAGCAATATGAAGCAGAATGTGAATGGTATGAGGAAGAGGTGCCATCATGCAACACTTCTTACAATTTCAAGAGAAATGAAGATTATTCATATGACTTTAAATCTGATGAATATGAGTGTGTCACACCAACCAAGGATAATTCTATGAGTGAGTTCCAAAGATGGAGATCAAAATATAAAACCTTGCCCCAACAATATCAAAAATATCAAGAATATCTTGCTTCTAGCAAAAATACACAAAATTCCATGTCTTTTGAGTACTATGCTGAACATGTTTTTGAAAATAGGCCCAAAAATGAAGATGTGGAGTTAGTGAAGAAAGGTTTATGCCCTTCTTGTAAAAACCCTTTGAGCGAGTATCATATATGTGTGCATGAAATGATGTCCTCCTTGAGGAGAGCTTTGGAGATTTATTCAAGAAGAGATTCCAAATATATTGATCCTAAGGAAAACAAGGGGCAAAATGCATCAGCTTGCTTTAAGGAGCAAAAGGAAGAGACATCACAAGAGCATGAAGAAGATTCTATTGAAAATATGGAAGATCATTTCGAGACACCTTCTAGCTTAGACATGAACCAAAGAGCATCTACTGATGGATGCTTAAACTATGAAGGAGTACCTACTGATGGGTGCTCACACCTTTATGTTGGTGACATAGAGATCACTTTTGAAAGTGTTTCTACAAGTACAAGTTTCATTAAGCATGATAATGAAGACCTTGTAGCAGTTGAAGAGGAACCAAGATCAACTTCCCCATCACCACTTGAGCTTCATGAAGTTGGTCCAAGCAAAATTGAAGAAGATGAGGAGGTTAATTTGCAAGAGCCTCATTTTCTTGAAGGGTCCTTAAAGATGAATGAAAATAAGATCCAAGAGTCCCTCAGCATTCTCCATGACACGCAAGCATTGGTGTCAAATTCTTGTTGGAGAGCTACTTCATTGGAGGAAACATCCTTCCTTGAAGACATGGAGAAGATTCAAAGAGCAATGTGCCACATCAAAGGTAATTTCATGTCTTTGCTTTTTGATAGAAACCATTTGTTTGAGCTTAATGAATTGTTACATGATGCATACTTTAAGAATAATGAGGATAATCATAAGCTCACAATTCAAAATGAGCAACTTCTTGAAAAGTTGCAAGATACTTGTTTTTCCTCCTATGTTTCAGATTGTCAAATGGTAGATTGTTTGGAGGATTCTCATGACATGGTGGATCATGAGAAATGTGGGAATTTGAATGTGCTTAATGTGTTTGAAGATGAACTTGAAGAGATCCAAACACTTGATGTGTTGGAAGAGGAACTTGAATTGTCTCTTGATGAAGGTTATGCAATTTTTAAAGAAAAGCATGATTCCTCTACATTGGAACCAATCTATGACAAAGGTTTCCCACTTTTTAAGGAGCTGCATGATACTACCCACATGGATCCTTCCCATGATGAAACTTCTACAGTTTTTGATCATTTGGGTGAGTTAGTTCATTCTCCTACATCCTACAATTCCATGTTTTGCAGTATTAGTCTCAATGAAGTATGGGTGAAAGGGTTATTTTTTGATGGTGCCACATGAGGAGTATGGAACTCCTAGATTTACCTTTTATGATGACATGGTTGGAGCACATTCTTATTCACATCTGCAGCAGCATAATTTGTCACTTTATGATGATTCACATCTACATGGATGTACCTATGATATGGATTTGAGTCACCTGAAGACTCATGGTTTTTCTTGCTCAACACTGGGTTCATTTGATGTTAGAGGAACTTCATCCAAAACTTGGGTGAATAGATTTATGATGGGAGAACATTTTGTTGGAAGCCACATACTTTGTTACATCTTTATGATTCTCACATTCATGGATGTATGGGTGAGACTTCTTTGTGTCATTTGAAGTCTCCTTGTTTTTTCTGCTCATTATTTGGTTCAGATTTTAGTGGAGATTCTTCATTCACTTCTTGGATGAAAGAATACATGGTTGAATATTTTGATGCATATCACATCCTTTTGGAGCAGCATTATAGGACATGGGATCCTCACCTATGTCATTGGAGCAGATTTGATTGGTCACTTGAAGCTTGTATGCACTTGGAAAATCGGGGGTCTACTTGCTTGGAGGTACAAGCACTTTCATGATTCTTTGATGAAGCACCTCCTTGATGTACATTTTCATTATGTATTTATGTTCTTTGATAATATATATTTTATACTCATGATGTTTGGAAGAATGCATACAAGAAAATGGGATCCAGGAATCATCTTATTTGATGGTATGGGTTGGATAGCACTCTTAATTGTTGGGGTGCAATACAAGCAATGGGACCTTGGAATAATTTTTGTCTCATTGGTTTCATTTTTGGGGGGGAAGCAAGCAGTATGGGAGATGGATTTCCCACTTAATAAAGTGATTTTAATTAGAGTAGTGCAGCAGCAAGCATGGTGGTTCCTCTCTAAAATATTCATGGAAACTCAAAGACTCAAGGTTTGGCAATTCAATGGCAACTTCAAAGAATTATACAGAAAGCAGGTTCTTCAGCACCCATGTTTGAAATTGCTTGAGGACAAGCAATATTGGGAAGGGAGGATTTGTCATGTCCGAAATTTGGAATTGGGTCACAATGGCCCTACCCACATTAGCCATATTCATTAGAGTTTGTAAAATTGATGTTAAGGGTGAAATAATTGCCAAGGAGGAAAATTACTAGTTTCCTAGGTTTGGGGTGGAAGCTTTGGGATTTGGAATAAGGGGGATAATAAATGATCGTTTAGACATTAGAAGGGTTCAAGTATTTAATAAATAGAGTGAATAAATAAATTCAAGATAAATCCTAGGTGACAAATGGTTTTGGAGACATATGGAGGATGTGGGACTCACACTAGCTTGATTTTTCATAATACATGGTATCTCTCTTTTGCAAATTCGAATTAATGGGAATGTGAACACTCTTGGGTGAGTTGGTAAGTCATAACACATGTCATTGAGCATCTTAGGTCGAATTGGGAAGTATTGGTAACCTCCATGGAAGATAAAGAGTCAAAGTGGAAGTTTGTGGACACTTGGGCTAGATTCCCTAGCCCCTAAGACACCAATGATGGAGCATTTATGACAACTATGACAAATTGCAGACCTGGCCTCTAACATCTGACCACTATGACATGTTAGCCCCAAAAATAGTCTCAAGGAAGGCGAATTTGGGAGTTGGAGAAGCCAAAGAGACTCAAAATCGAATTTGGGAGAAGATGGAAGGTTGGAACTAGGAGACAAGTGGCAAATGTGGAATATTTTCTAAATGGAAATCTATTGAATCTATTGAGAGGATTTCGACCCTTAGAAGGATAATGTTGGTTATAAAATGTAGAAATGAAGTATGAGAATAGCTCTTGATCATTTGTAGAATTTGCAATTGCATTTGTGAAGAGGGAGAGCTAGTGGATGGGGAGAGCTAGTGGATGACTAGTTTCTTGCCTTAGCCAATTTCAAGGGTGAAAGATTCCCATCCAAGTTGGTAATTGGAAAGGCCATTCAGACCTTTCATTTGGAGCTTTAATGGAGTCTTTATTTTGTAGGTGTAAGCTATAGGGAAGCTCATGGTTTCTTCTATTGCAGCTCACTCCTTCAACCATTTCCAGTTTTGATGGCATATTCTTGATCCTTGAGGGAGGGCATTTTTGGTGAGCTATTGTACTCTTTGGGGAAGATTTTAATGCCCCATTTATTTTGTAATATGAAGTAAATACTCTGTTCTTCATATCCAAAAAGTTTCAGGTCGAAATTCCAAGTATAAATGTATAAATCTCATTTTTAATGGAAGAACAATGCCATTTCCCCGCTACCTTGTTGTGAGCCAATGTATTGATGATGATTTCGAATGAATGGATGATTCTATGATATATTTGTGATCAATATACTGCCATGTATGTATTATACAAGTTTCATGTATTGTACTTGAGCATTTGAAGCATTTTTACTCAGTTTAGTTGTATTGGGAGGTGAAATAGTGCCATTTCCCCAAGGGTCGAATTGGGAATTTTTGCAGTTGAATGGGAGAGGGTGAGAACAGTTGTAATAATCCATTAATGGTGCATATGAGACTTTAATAAAATACTTAACAGATTACATACCTCTTTTCATAAATTTGAGTGGGTTTGGAGGCATTTGGGAAGCCATTTTCAGTACTTACCCCAGGGGGATTTGAACCCCAAATTACTAGTAAAATTGCATAATTGGTCCAGAATCTTAAGAGAGTTTGCAAAGGTCTTTTGGTGGACATATGTCATCCATAAACATTATATTCAAGTTCTAATATCATTCAGACACCTTCCTTTAATATTTGAAGGCATTTGGAGTCAATTTGAGACCTAGAGACCAATATTAGTCAAAGGAATATCACTAGTAAAGTTACCTACATTGATCAGAATTGAAAGAGGATTTGCAGAAGTATTTTAAAGGACCAAAGGCAGCCCTGAAACACATATTTATGTTATAATATCATTCATATACCTTGTCATAGTATTTGGGATCATTTTGGGGCAAATTTGGGACCTAGAGATCAAAACTAGTCATAGGTCGAACTAGGGGAAAAAAGTGGAAAATTGCAATTTTAATAAAATTCCTATTAAGGCACATTACAGGGGAGGAGCCGACTAATATTGAAGATGGGTTGCCGGATTCCCAGATGTTCCATGTAACTGCTGCTGATCACTACTTTGATGACATTCTTCAGTTTTTGGTGGCCGACACCACACCTGATGACTTTACCACTTCGCAGAAGAAGCAATTGGTCGTCAAGGCTGCATACTTTCAACTGATCACGGGAGATTTGTATAAGTTGGGTGCTGATGATATTTTGCATAGATGTGTCTTTCCGCATGAGCAGGTGCAAATATTGGCTGAGTCACATGGTGGAGTCGCAGGAGGACATTATGGCGGTCAGGCGACTGCCTGAAAGGTGTTGCGTGCAGGGCTTTTGTGGCCCACATTACATAATGATGCGACAGACTACGCTCGGTCTTGTGATGTTTGTCAACGAACTAGAAAACTATCCAAACGCGATGAGATGCCGCTGCTCCCTCAACTAACATTACAACCATTTGAGAAATGGGCTATGGAGTTTGTAGGGACGATCAATCCACTAGAGAAGTGTACAGGTGCCCGGTATATTATCACAGTGACTGAGTATTTGACCCGATGGGGGAGGTGGCCCTTGTCATTGATTGTTCCGCAGCGATGGTTGCTCGATTCTTGTTTGACCACATTATCACTCGGTTTGGCTGCCCTAAGATTTTGCCGAGTAATCAAGGCAGCCATTTTCTCAACCGTACCATCAGCGCATTGATGGAGGGATTGCACATTCAGCACAAGAAGAGTACACCCTATCACCCACAAGCGAATGGGATGGTAGAGTCATTCAATAAGGTATTGGAGCACTCACTGACAAAGGTTTGTAATGCAAACCATGACGACTGCGATTTGATAGTTCTAGTAGTGATGTGGGCTTATCGCACCACATATAAAAGGTTGACTGGTCAGACACCTTTTAAGCTGGTGTATGGGAAGGAATCAATTCTTCCTATGGAGTACATTTTCCCAAGTTTACGAATTACGGCGGCCACCAGCATGGATGATGTTGCAGCATTGGACGAGTGTCTAGCACAATTGGTGGAGCTCGAAGAAGATCGGTTTATTGCTGGCTTTCATCAAGGGGTTGAGAAGGATCACCAGAAGGCCTGGCATGTTTGCCACATAAAAAAAAAGCAGTTTCAGCAAGGCAACTTGGTACTACTATATGACAGTAAGTTTATGAAACATCCAGGTAAGTTATAGATGCATTGGTTGGGTCCCTACCACATCAATAATATTACTTCAGGAGGAGCGGTTCAGTTGCAATGACTGGATGGGGGGATGCTCCCCAAGTTGGTAAATGGTAACAGGTTGAAGCCCTATCATGCAGGCTCGGAGCAATGCGATGTCTGAGTCGCATTGGGTTCAAAAAAAAAAAAGAAAGAAAGAAAGAAAGAAGATGAATGAATGCTGATCGTTGCAGGTTGCTTGGTGGCAGATAACGCACCAACAGAAGATAGTATGCGCCAGCAAGAGAGGCTGTGCCGCTGATCAGAGCATGATGATGGTGTTTCACTTAGGCTCGCTGACGAATTCTATACGATGACTTTGGGAGAGTACGGTGAAGTGGAGGGATTACAGGCCACCCTCTCCGCATATGATTTCCCCTGACTGCTGTGGCAGGATTCACACACAACGACATCATGTTTTGCATGTGACACGCTGGACCACGATGATCAGTAGGGTCAATCATGTGATGGCACGTGGGAGCGGTGTTGGCAGCATGCTCACCCCTCCACTGTGGCAGTTGGCCGGCTCAGACTTACAGATGAGAGGTACCAGGGCATAATTCTCCCCGTCATGGAGGAGGAAGGTCTGGCTATAAGTAACTGAGGAAGTTGGTAGTTCGCCATTCAGAAGTTGTTCCGACCAAGCGTGGTTATGTTGTTTGATCTCTGTGTCAGTTGAGTTGTGGGGAATTCCAAGGAGGCTGTGGAAATGCTTCACTTCATTTCCCATGGTAGTACCCCAAGGGCACTGTGAGCCCGAACGATGAGTGTCCCTAAGCATCTTGACACCGTGGGTGCACTTATGCTATGTATGCCCAGCCCGGTGCCAGGGCAGCTACGGGCTGTGTCGAAAGTGAAATCGACCCTTAGTCGGTCCCGCATGTTTCAGTATGTAGTAGTCGATCGAAGGGTTGTGCCATTTTTTATCAGCAGGCTGGTTGGGGTGGTAGCTCCCTGACCTTAGTAGAAGACAGACGCTGGGGCGAAATAGATGTGCCAGATTTGTTCGTCGTTCTCACCCCTTGGTACTGTTCGGGCTCTTTTTCTTTCAGTCTGCATGATTCCATGTGACTAGAGGATGAGTTCATGATTTCCCTGATCGCTAGACAGGGGTTGCCTACTCTCATGGAGGGCTTACAGAATTGGTAGCCAAGGATCTGTACATCCGAACGAAGGGGACAACGATTCGTGATCCAAACAGCAAGAATAGATGCAGTTGACGTGGCTTGAGGGAGAGCCACAAGATTGTGTTGGGGGCCTGTTGGCAGGCGGTTTGATAAGGAAAGGTCGCGGTACTGCTGATGCCGTGACACGTTGGATGAAGGTGTGAAAGGAGTATTTTGGGCCAAAGGATACTACACTTGGAGAGTTTTGGGTCACTTGGACCACATATTTTGTAATATTGAGTCAAGTATACTGCAGTTGGCGGGTTTTTGGTCATATATTTTGTAATATTGAGTCAAGTATACCGCAGTTGGCAGGTTTTTGGTCATATATTTTGTAATATCGAGTCATTGTACTATGGTATGCGGGTTTTTGGGTCATTAGACCAAGTCAGTTAGTAGATTTTCCATAGTGTTAGTTAGGAAAGTGGACAAGCATTGTAATCGATGGAATCCTATAAATAGAGGAGGTAAGTGTTAAGGGGAGACAAAAAGTAAGGAATGAAGATAAGTGTTATATGTGGAGATTGACAGAGAAAATGCGGATGCTTATGTACTACTTTTGGTTTGCCGAGTAATATAAGGATGATGATTTGGTGCAATCTATGTGTAATGTTGTTGGATGTTCATGTTATTTATTCTTAATGCAGTTATCTGTTTTCTATTGCTCTAATGTGAATGCTACGATAATATGTTATTTGTCCACATGAACATGCTGCGATTGAAGTAATATGCAATCTCTATTTTTGGTAATGTTAAATGTTGCGATATGCGAGAACTTCATGATGAATGTTTGAATTGTTGTTAGTATCATAGTGCCACAACTTGCCTCCTCCCTCGGCGGAAACATGGTTCCATCTTCTCTTCCTGGACACCTCGGGTGAGACCTCATCCGCTCTATGGGTGTTGCTGGTCGGGCTCAAACCTGCCCGGGCTGGTGCGCAGGGATATTGTGGTATGGGTCGACAGTCAGTGGACCCCTGTCGACTGTGAGGTTGCGATTCGGTCAACAATACCCTAAAAGATTGGCCCTGCACAAAACAATGGAACAACCTTGATTCAATATCTTAGGAGAATTGAAGAATTTGTATGTCAAAATTCCATTGTTACAGGCCCTCCATGATGCGCCCATTTATGCTAAGACTGTTAGAGATTTATGTTTCAAGAAACCAAGAAGAAATCCTAGGGATCCTCCCACTATCTTTGTATTGGGAAAAATTTTCGAATTGATAATGGAGAAGACTCCTGTGGCAAAATACGATGACCCTAGAAATCCTACTATGGCAGTTCACATAGGAAACACACAAATCCCCAACGTTTTGGTAGACTCAGGCGCGGCTATTAATGTTATGACCATAGAGACTGTGAAGAAACTTGGACTCACTAACCTTGCCTACCCCTACCATTTTAGAACTTCCTCACAGATCAACAATCAAGCCTGAGGGAATCCTATACGACCTTGTAATATCATTTGACTCGTGGGATTACCTTGTGGACTTCTTGGTGTTACAGCCGAATTCTTAGTTGGGGGGACACCCGCTGATTCTGGGGAGACCGTGGTTGGCCACAGAAGATGCCTGTATCAGTTGTCGGTTAGGATCCATGACCATCTCAAACGGGACTGAGATCTAAATCCTAACCTTATACCCTCTAGCCCGACCAACGATAGAAGCCGAAACTCCACTTTGGGTGGATTTGGAGGAGGAGGAAGGCGTTCAGCCATTATTAACGATAGGGAGAGCCTTAAATTTTAAAGATGAAACAAATGATGACACCATTAACAGTTTCATCAGTGATCCCACGTCCGTCAATAAGCATGTTTACTAGATTCTTGATAGTACATTAGATGAGAAAGAACAAGAAAATCTTACAGAAGAAACTCTAGTCAGTGATGTCAGTATAATTCCAATTCTCAAAAATTCAAAAAGTGTCCCAGTTGAAATTGAGCCAGGAAAAACATTGAACATCAATCCAAACCTTGCGCCTTGTGAGCTGGAACAACTAATCACTGTGCTGAAACAACATAAAGGAGCTTTCACTTGGGAGTACATAGACATGAAGGGTATCCCTTCTAATCTGTGTACCCATCACATTTATATTAAGAGAGACTCCAAGCCAGGTTTTCAACCACAACGAAGGATGAACCCAAACCTAAGGGATATAGTGAAAGAGGATATCCAAAAACTTCTTGAAGCAGAGTTTATATACCCAATTTTCGACAGTGAGTGGGTCTCTCCACTCATGACTGTGCCAAAGAAGAATGGGAAATGGAGGGTTTGTATGGATTACAGAGAATTGAACAAAGCAACGCAGAAGGACCACTTCCCCTTACCTTTCATCGATCAGGTCCTTGATACCTTGTCTGGGAAGAAGTATTTTTCGTTTCTGGATGGCTTTAGTGGCTATAACAAAATCCAAATTAATCCAAAAGACCAAGACAAAACCACTTTCACTTGTCCCTGGGGCACTTTTGCATACAGGGTAATTCCTTTTGGGTTGTGCAACACACCAGCCACATTTCAAAGAGCAGTGTTTGGAATCTTTTTAGAGATGGTAAATGCCTGCATGGAGATTTTTATGGATGACTTCACTCCATATGGTAGTAGTTATGAAGAAGCACTAAAAAATTTAGAAAAGGTCTTGAAACGCTGTGAACAAAGCCAACTCTCTTTAATCACTGAAAAGTGCCATATGATGATGAGTGAGGGCATAGTTCTGGGGCACTTCATCTCTTTTGATGGTATACAAGTAGACCCATCCAAAATTAAGGTAATTGAAAATATACCAACTCCTGGAACACAAAAATATGTACGTAGCTTCTTTGGGCATGCTGGCTATTATAGAAGATTCATAGAAATTTTTTCCAAACTAGCTTCTCATTTGTTCACCTTGTTGATGAAGGATGCATAGTTTGTTTGGAATGATGCATGCCAAACAACGTTTACTGAACTTAAGAAAAGGCTGTCTACAACACCCATCTTACGAGGGCCCAATTGGGATCTACCTTTTCATATCTCTTCAGATGCTTTGGACACTGCCCTTGGAGCAGTTTTAGGACAGCAGGAAGGTAATTCCCCGTATGCAATTTATTACATTAGTAAGAACTTATCACCTGCTGAACTTAACTATACGGTCACCGAGAAAGAATTCCTTGCCATAGTTTATGCCATCAACAAATTTAGATACTACATTACTGGATACTCCACTTTTGTACACACTGATCATTCTGCCATCAAATATTTAATGAATAAATGAATCATGAATGCTAGAGTTACTAGATGGCTATTACTGTTACAAGAATTTGACATCACAATTATTGATAGACCGGGGAAGGAAAACGTTGTTGCAAAATTTTTATCTCGACTTACTAACAGTGATGACAATTTACCAGTCGAAGATTCCTTCCCTGATGAGCATTTGTTTGTAGTATCATCTCATTCCCCATGGTATGCAGATATTGCTAACTTTTTGGCTGCAGGTAAGCTTCCAGCACATCTGTCGAAGAGAGAAAGAAGAAAGATCATACAATAGAGTGCTAGGTATTGCTAGATTAATGGACATCTTTTCTACACAAGGCTTGATTTAGAAATCAGAAGATGTGTTAGAGAAGATGAAATCTTCAGTATCCTTAAAGCTTGCCATGATGAGCCCTGTGGGGGACACTTTGCTGATAAAAGGACAGGTCATAAGGTCTTGAGAATGGGTTATTTCTGGCCCACATTGTTCAGGGACGCTAAGAAGTATGTTTATGAATGTGATAGTTTCCAAAGGATGGGCCAACCCAACAGGTTAGATGAAATTCCTTTGCAGCCACAGCTCGTGGTTGAACCATTTGACAGATGGGCTCTGGATTTCGTAGGGCCTATCAACCCTCCCTCAAAACAAAAAGTTCACATCTTGGTTTGCACAGATTACATGACCAAATGGGTGGAAGCTGTAGCCTTGGTCAAAGCTAATGATCAGGCTGTAATTGATTTCCTATATGAAGAAATTTTTACTCAGTTTGGAGTACCTAAGGAAATCATTACGGATGGTGGACCACAGTTCGTGTCTTACAAATTGGAAGCCCTGTTATAGAATTTTCACATTCAGCACAAAATAACCTCTCCATATCATCCACAGGCCAATGGCCAAGTGGAAATTTTAAATAAGGTCATCGAGGCTATTTTGACAAAGACAGTGAAAAGCCATCGTAAGGATTGGGCTGAGAGACTTCCAGAGGCACTGTGGGCCTGTCGCACTACATGGCGTAACACCACTGGTTTTTCTCCATATGAATTTGTGTATGGTAAGAATACTGTTTTTCCAATTGAATTTGAAATAAGAACCTTGAAAACAACAATAGAAGCAAATCTTGATTTATCAGAAGCATAGAGGAACCGACTGAATCAACTCAATGAATTGGATGAGAAGCGCATAGCCGAAGTGCTTCAAACAGCTTTGATCCAACAACATCGCTCGAAATGGCATGATGGATTTATAAAGAAGAAAGTCTTCCGAGAAGGAGACTGGGCTCTGTTATATGATTCTCAATTCAAGAGGGATTTCAAGGGAAAACTACACACTCATTGGTTGGGACCTTATCAAATAGATCGTGTATTTGACAATGGAACAGTTAGGTTGATCACCATTGATGAAAAAAAGACACCATTATTTGCAAATGGTCATCGGCTGCAACTGTATCACAAACCGATCTCAAAGAATGATTTCATTTCACATGTTGTAGCTGATCCAGAGTATCAGTTAACGCCAGGGCAGGGAGTTTTCTCAACCCCTGTGAATTTAAAAAAAAAACTGTAATGTCCACACATAATTTGTACATAAATAATTTGTTTTTCATTCTATATTTTTATCTATTTTTTGTTTCTTTTGCACTTGATCGATTTTGTTTTGAAGAATTGTGTGCAGGAATTAATTTGGGGAGCAGCAGTCATGACTGGGCCAGATGATTGCAGACACCTTACATTCTTTTCTTGATCTAATAAAGCTCTTTGAAGAAGATGGATTATTCGTCGGCTTTTAGCAGCCACCTGAAAAATTTTCCTGTTACTTCATTTTGCACAGCTGCGACTCCTTACCTTGCTCATTTTCCCACTTTTTGCAGCTGTAACTCCACTATTTTCCATCCCTTCCACTTTTCACCAGTAGCTGCGACTTTGCTACTTTTGACCATTCTACCAAGTTTCACAGTTTTAAATCCCCTATCTTTTATCCCTTTCATTTTTTAACAGCTGTAATTCCGCCATTTTTGACCATTTTGCCTATTTTTGCAGCTGCAACTCCGCTATTCTTGCTTATTCTGCCAATTTTCGCTACTGTGACTCTGCCACATTTCTCCGAACTCTGCTCAAGTATTCATTCTTAGCTCCTCTTATTCATCAAATGCAATTTCGCTAGATTCTCTGCCTCCTAGAATAGTCCCGCCGCTAATGATTTGACCAGGCTCTAATTTAAATGATGACTCCACAGCGCAAGTCACAGTCTGCCAAGAACGATGACAACTATTGGGACGTCTTGCGTACCTGTTAGCATGGATGTACGTATCAACCTAGTTGGATGTGGCTAGCTCATCTCAGCACATACGTATTGATGATCTCTTAATGGAATTGATGATGAAGTCGGGTTATGGTGGCAATTTAAGGTTGAGCTCATAATGCGCAGGTATGAATTCTGACCTTTTACATGATTAAGCATGAAATTAAATGTGGCAATGATGAGCACGCCTTGTCTTACATGTTGTACACATTTCATCATCAAAGATTATGTCAATATTAACAACTTGACCGTCACCTTACCCGATTATACCAAAATACCCCAATTATTCCATTTTTCCTTAACTGTATCATCTTACCGCTGGTTGAAAACTGCGCCATCTTTCCTAACTTAGCCAATTTCCAACTCTGGCTATTCCATGACTGTCTGTGGGCTGTAAATTCCATGTCCGAACTGATAATCGCTGTATTCGTTGCCTGAATTACAGAGGGAGATTGATATGGGTAACCCGGTTAGGCATGAACCTGAGAATACTAAAGCTTTGCGTGCCAATGCAAAAGTTTTCACCATTTTTACAGTAGCTAGGTGGACTGAGTATTTCCAACGCTTAAATGGTTTCCACATCGAAACAACATTACAGTTCGTGTTCAACTTGACTGATACTCATTATGAATTCAAGGGGGTACGAATTGAGGTTACAGAGGCTGATATATCTGAGGTTACTGGATTACCCCAGAATGGGACGAAATTGTTTGTACAGAAAGTGCCGAATGCGACTGCAATACAGGAATTTATTGTAGTTGGGGAGAATGTTCGTCGAAAAGGCCGTGGAATTGCACTGAATTTCTTGCCTTTCCCTTGGGATCAAGTGGCAATTTTTCTGAAGAAATATATCTACTGCGAAGGTAGGTACCAAACTGTCCACTTCTCTGAATTCCCCTTGTTATCTCATCTACACCATGGCAACCTAGTTAATATGCCATTTTATCTTTTTAAGACCCTACAAAACATGGTTGGATATGCACGAACATCCCAACACCCAGTTTCTTCCCTCACCAACCATGTTTTAATTAAACTGTTAATTTTAAGAGCCATTGCTCACCGAAATTTGACCTGGGCCCAATTTCTTGCTGGGGCCGGGGAAATTAGAGAACCTGCATTGGAATTGGGGGGTGCTGCAGACGGAGAAGAGGATCGGAGTTCCTACAATTCAGTTGGGGGGGAGGATGGAAACCTAAATGAAGGAGAAGAAGAAATAGACATGGGGGAAGGCTTGTGACAGCAACGAACCCTATTCTAGATGGTGTATCAGTAGGAAATCAGATGGAAGGAGGAGAAGAAGTAGATATGGGGGAAGCTACGACAGTAGCGAACCCTGTTATGGAGGAAATGGTAATGGAGGCCATGACAGATGAGGTAGTCACAATAGAAGTCACAATAGTAACAAATTCTATATGGGAGGAAATGGACCCAATTGAAATTGTAGTTACAGTGGAGACCGAAGCAATGGAAATGGCATCATTAGTAGCTTCCGCAGAGGAGGCTAAAGTTGGAGCAGTTGTTGAAGCTGTGACAGTAGAAGCTACAATAGCAGAAGGGGAAATGCAAGAAGGAGAGCACCAGGTAGAGGTAGTAGAGGAAGGAAATATAGAGGTGTTGGATATTGCATCCTCCCCGGAAATCAAGGGAACTATTGTTGAGGAGGAGGAATTCGTGGTTCTCTTTGAAAATTTGGAAACCCATTTGTCACAAAAGAAAAGAAGAAGTCCAAGGAATAAGGGCCAGACAAATACTTCAGAAAAAAAGAGAAGAACCAGAGATGCTATAGCAACAGCAATGTAAAATTAGTCACATCAAATCTATTGAACAAGAATATCAATCACAAAGATGTAAAACAATTTGGAGTAAAAACTGTGCAAGAGAGATGCATCAATGCTCTATAATCCGGAATGGTAGAATTACAATACAATATTGTCACAATGATTGAGCAATTTGAATTAGCCAAGGAGGTCATTAGAATATACTACATGGTGTAGCTTGGCTCCAACTAGGATTCCTCATCATCAATCAGTGGTGGTCATCAATGCACAAGTCACTGTCAGACAAGTGTCAAACTGAGTCTAACTAGGTCTAACTAGGTCTAACTTAGTGTAATAAGTGTAACTGATGGTAATGGAACTAATGTAGGGATGCATGCTCAGTGGAGGGAACATGAGGAGTTAACTGCACTCAGAATAGGTAGTCAAGTCTCAACGGAGGTCAATCAGAGTGATAACATCAGTGAGGAGTCAGTCTAGCCTCAAATCAAGGAAAGACAACTAGCTAACTAAAGTGAACTGGACTAGTAGGTGAGAAAAGGTGCCCTTCTCAAGTGGTGGGTGAGAAGTGGGCACCTCCCTGACTATGAGGGCTAAAACAAAGTGGAAAGTGGCTCTCGGGTGCTGGCAGACTAGGGACTAGATGCTGGAGGCTTCAAACTGGTGACTGGGCAGCATGCAGATGCATGCAATGCATGCATGCATGCAAAGTGCATGAAAAGTACATACTGAATGATGAGATATCATAACACCCCCCCTCAAGCTATACTATGATGTAAAAAATAAAATGTAGGGCCTTCGTTATTGAGACCAAAGGTCATCCCAATACAATAATCCAAAAATGCTGAAAATAAGCTAAGTGAGGAAAGAGGGAAAACCCAGTGGGAAGAAAGCCCCCCCTCAAGCTAAACATAAAATGGATCTAATCTGTCTCCACCATGATGGAACTCACCTCCAACAGTGAATGGAGGTAAGAGAACGTCTTCTCAGTGAAGCTCTTGGTGAAGATGTCTACAATTTGCTCATCAGTAGGGCAATATTGTAGAATGATGGTATCATCATGCACCAACTCTCTGATGTAGTGCATATGAATCTTAGTGTGCTTGGTTCTTTGTTGCTAAATTGGATCTGTGGATATCTTAATAGCACCTTGATTGTCACAAAATATGATAGTCGAAGTAGTGCTACCAACATCAAACTCGGAAAGAATACCCTGCAACCAAACTACCTTAATGCAGGCATTGACTACCCCTCGATACTCTGCCTTTGCTGAAGAAAGTGAAATGGCTGCCTGCTTTTTGCTTGACCAGCAAATAGGGCAATGGCCAATCATGAAAACATATCTGGAAGTGGAATTCCTATCTATTCTATCACCCGCCCAATCTGAATCAGTAAAACCAATGAAATCTAGCTCAGAATCTGTAGCATAATGTATACCAAAATGTCTCGTACCTTGCACATAATACAAGATCCGCCTGGCTACCCGCCAATGAAGCTCATGGGGATGCTACATATACCTTGATACAGCACTCATGGCATAAGAAATATCAATCCTTGAGTGTGTCAAGTAGAGTAGTGAACCAATCAACTATCGATACATAGTGCAATCTGCAAGCAGTGTAGAATTTCCTTCCTCAAGACTGATTCCTAAGAGGAATGGAAACAGAGCAGTATTACATTATGCCATATTAAAATTTAATAGCAGGTTTGAAGCATACATTTTCTGAGATAATGTGATCCCATCAAATTTTTGAGCTATCTCCAAGCCCAAAAATTTCTTAAGCAATACCAAATCGCTCATGTCAAAAGCTAGATTTAAAGCGGTTTTTAGCTTGTTGATTGTAAGGAGAGTGCTACCAGTAATGAGAAGATCATCAACATAAATAACAACAAACAGAAAATTACCTTTAACTTGCTGTAGGTACACATTCGGATCATATTTGCATCTTTTGAAATTCTAAGAAAGAAGGAAGGAGTCCATCTTTGCGTGCCAAGCTCTTGGGGCCAGTTTCAATCCATACAAAGATTTCTTCAATCTGCAAACTAATGATGGATCTGATATGTATCCTTATGGCTGCTTCATATATACTTCTTCATCAAGGTCTCCATGTAGAAAATCACTCTTCACATCCATATGGTGCACTTCCCAGTGCTTGGATACGGAAATGGCCAAAACTAGGCGAATGGAATCCATCTTTGCAACCGGTGCAAAGGTCTCAGTGTAGTCCACTCCTTGGAATTGGGAGGAACCTTTTGCCACCAGCCTAGCTTTGTATTTGCTGATAGATCCTTCAGCAGCAACTTTCATGTGGTAGATCCACTTACATTGAACCAATTTTCTTCCAGGTGAAAGAGAAACTAGCTACCATGTATTGTTCTTTTGAAGAGAATTGTACTCTTCATCCATGGCAGTTTGCCATCGTGAATCTCGATGGGAATGATAGTATGATTTGGGATCTGAACAAATCATCAAATAAAATTTCTCAGATAATAATGGATCAGAAAATGAAAGAGCCATACCTGCTCTTTGAAATTATGCTCTTGTTCTCCTTGGATCAACATGATTTCCAATGTTTGGAGCAGTAGATTGTAGTGTTTTGGGCCAACTTTGGTAACTAAGGAGGATCATTATGGTCGGATTATGAACCTGATAGGTCATGGCCATCAAATTTTGATATAATATCAGAAATATCAGATCCAATTCTTTCTTCATCATCTCTCGAAACTTCTTGTAGAGATTGCGGATCGACAGTGTTTTCCTTGACTAGTTTCAGATATGGAAGCGGTTCTTCAAACCTTACACTTCGCTCTATGAATACCTTTTTGGATCTGATATTCATGAGTTTATATGCTTTTGATTCATCTCCATATCCTATTTGGATGCATTCAATCCTTTGTGGATCCAAATCTTTTCTCTTATCAGAAGGAATTCTAGCCCATGCAGTGGAGCCAAAAACCCTCAAATTGGACAAATCCAGTTTGTGACCAGTGAATGCTTCGAAAGGAGTTTTACCTTTCACGGATGAATGTGGAAATGGGTTCTGAATGTATGCACCAACATTCATGTCTTCAGCCCAAATATTTGTAGCAAAAACTTTTGACTCAAGCATACAGGTAGCCATCTCTTGCAGTGACCGATTTTTCCTTTCCGCTACACCGTTCTGCTGGGGTGTGTAGGGAACTGTATGTTGGATTTGAATTCCTCTTTTGGCACAAAGTTGCATCAATTAAGTCTTGATATATTCTCCACCATTATTAGATATAAGAGCTTTTATATTGCTCTTAGTGGCGGGTCTCAATAGAAGCCTTAAAATCCTTGAATTTTCCAAGCACTTCTGACTTGTTTTTGAGAAAAAATACCCAAGTAAAGCAAGAGAAGTCATCGATGAATGTCAAAACATATCTTGAACCATTAATGGACATATTTGGAAGCAGACCACTGATATCAGAATGTATGAGACCCAAAATAGTAGAAGCTCTGCTAGCTTTGTCGCGGTCGAACTTGTGCTCGAGGTGCTTCCCAATGATGCAACCTGGGAAAATTCCCTTCAAGGAACGGAGGTGTAGAATACCATCAACCATGGATTTGTTTTGTAAAAGCATCAAATACTTGTAATTAAGGTGTCCAAACCTTTCATTCCAAATCCTAATAACCTCATTTCCATGAGTGAGAAGAGCAGTGGGATTTTCAAGAGGCACAAAGTGTGAAAACTCATAGTATTTTGTAGTATGATTTGCCTTTCCGAATGCAATAAGTCTTCCTTTTTCAATATCAGAAATTTCAACATTGTTAGGGCTGAATGTAACTTGATTTGGTGCACCAGTGTGTGTCATTTGATACAAATAAAGTAGATTTGAATCCAAGGAAGGCACATAAAAAACATTTTGAAAACTTCCATGCTCTAAATGGATAGTACATTTTCCCTTTGATGAAATTTTTGAGTCATCTCCCTAATGGATGGGGATGGAGCTGTTTGGATCAAATGAATAAAATGAGTCAATATTTGCAGCCATATGATTCGAGGCACCGGAATCTATCAGTAGAGTGGTGGGTTTCGAAACAGTTGCCATGAGTGCTTGACCTCTTTCATGATCATCATTTCTATCCTTCTTTGTGCACCGTCGGGAAGAGTTATGTTATTCTTTTCCAAAAGAAGGGCCATTTGATCTATTGTTTTCCTCATGCATGAATTTTCAGGATGAAATCCATGGTTTCAATAAGTACATTTAGATTTTTCTTTTCCCTTTTGCTTGTTCCTTGAACTGGATGGTGCATCCGATGGTTTGCTTTTCTCTCTTTGCTTGGTAGGTTCGAATTTGGGCTTCTCTTTCTTTTGCTTCCCTTTTCCATTCGAATTCTTGGATCCTTGAACAAAGAGGGATGAATATTTGGATCTTATGGATCCCATTTGAATTAGATTATCATGCTCTTTGGTAACGGACTCAATGAAGGCATTCAGGGTAGGCATCTTCCAATTCGGGGTAGTTAGCTGACCGGAATACCGATAAATCTTTACCAAGTTTTGAAAGAATGGAGAGGATCAATTGCTTATACTCTTTGATAAATCCACTATTCTTCAATTGCAAAGGCAAATGCTTGAATCTTGTGAAAAAGTCATTGATGGTCTCGAAATTCTCTGGATTCAAGGAAATCAATTCGTTTTCCAATTGAAAAGACCGCATGTCATCCTGCTTTCCAAAAAGCTTCTCAAGTTACTCCCATACTTCCTTTGGAGTAGTCAATCCACTGAGGTGAAAGTGAATATCCTTGGAAATATTGAGGCAAAGAATACCATATGCTTCATCTAACTTGTTGAAGTGCTTTGATTTTCCAATGAGTGTATTGGGTTCAACTTCGAGGCCCATGGTGACTTTGTAGTAGCCTCTTGAGCGCAACATAATCTCCATGTCATTCTTCCATTCAAAATAATTGAAGGGAGTGAGTAGCTTAGAAGAAGAAGAATCCATCTCAATGATAGCGAATGCACTTGATGGAGATGATAAACCTGCAAATCACAATCAAAACAAGAACAGTAAGGTCGAACAATCCACCCTTTTAGAGTTGCATCACACCTGGGATTGGAGATCAAGAAAGCTTGAATGATCCAATGTATCAAATCCAGGAATTCTGTGGAAAACTCAGGCTTCTGGAGTGGATTGGAGAGTATTTTTCATCCTTTGCATGCACATGAATGCACATGAGATTTTGCATGTCGCTATTGAATTTTCTTTGAGCAAATTCACTCAATTCTTCATGTAGAACACCTGTAGAAGAGAGATCTTGTCCCTACAATGGCTCTGATACCATGTAAAATTAGTCACAGTAGATCTATTGAACAAGAATATCAATCACAAAGATGTAAAATAATTTGGAGTAAAAAATGTGCAAGAGAGATGCATCAGTGCTCTATAATCTAGAATGGTATAATTACAATACAATACTGTCACAATGAGTGATAAATTTGAATTAGCCAAGGAGGTCATTCGAATATACCGCATAGTGTAGCTTGGCTCCAACTAGGAGTCCTCATCATCAATCAGTGGTGGTCATCAATGCACAAGTCACTGTCAGATAGGTGTCAAACTAAGTCTAACTAGGTCTAACTAAGTGTAATAAGTGTAACTAATGGTAATGGCACTAAGGTAGGGATGGAGGCTCAGTGGAGGGCACATGAGGAGTTAACTGCAGTCAGAATAGGTAGTCAAGTCTCATCGGAGGTCAATTGGAGTGATAACAATAGTGAGGAGTCAGTCTACCCTCAAATCAAGGAAAGACAACTAGCTAACTGAAGTGAACTGGACTGGTAGGTCAGAAATGGCACCCTTCACAAGTGGTGGGTGAGAAGTGGGCGCCTCCCTGACTAGGAGGGCTAAAACATAGTGGAGAGTGGCTCCCGGGTGCTGGAGGCATCAAACTGGTGACTGGGCAGCATGCAGATGCATGCATTCATGGAAAGTGCATGCAAAGTACATATTGAATGATGATATATCATAACAAGTAGTATGCAGTGAAGATCAGCCAGTGGAAGTGGTGAAGAGAAGAAGGACTCAGTCTATGGCAGCAGTAGAGACAACATGTGCAATTGGGGACAATATTGAAGTACCCTCAGTAGAAGCAGTAGGTGTAACCATAGCAGACATAGAAATCCCTATTTTAAATCCCAAAACACCTACTGCCACACAAGAGTCTGCTATGAACAAACCCCAAATTGAAAACCTCCTCTATGAAAATAAACTGTTAAAGGAAGAAGTGCAAACACTTCGAAATGAATTAGAGAAATTGAAGGAAATAAGCAGAAAACAAGCAAGGTGCAGTCTGGATATATTGGTGGAAGCTGCAGACAAAGTGGAAAGTTCATTTCCTGATTTGAGCTATGAAGAGCTGGGAAAAGTGATATGCCCATAATGTTGAGACATATATAAAATGGCAGGGAATAAAGTCATATTGGTGGACTTTGTTGCACAAACACCTGAAAGGACAAAGCAAGAAGGAGAAGTGCCTGCAATGGAGTTGATGGGGAAAGATGAGCCAGGAGTGGAATTAATCCTGGATCTGGAACCAGAGGAAGAGGAATATATGCAAACGCAGCCATCAAGAGATACCGAATT
Organism: Larix kaempferi; assembly: GCA_027924585.1. Lineage (NCBI taxonomy): Eukaryota > Viridiplantae > Streptophyta > Pinopsida > Pinales > Pinaceae > Larix > Larix kaempferi. The sequence goes on from BSBM01001830.1 coordinate 648,590, forward strand.
ACTCATGGAATAGTTTCATTGCTCAGCAGACATTGAGTTAGTCCAAGAACCTTCTCAGCAACTTGGAGAAATTAGGGAAAAGGACACTGTTACACAAGAACCAACGCCCTTGGAAATACTTATTGAAGTTGCAACTCGGAATGAAGTTGTTGAAGGTAAAATCCAGGAAGGGAATGTTGTTACACAAGAACCAACGTCTTCAAAATTGTTTGTTGAGACTGCAACTCAAATTGATGTTGCTGAGGTGGAATTGAAAGGACAAGATGCTGCTACACAAGAACCAACATCCCAAAAAGCAACTGCTGAGATTACAACACAAGCAGAGGTCACTACAGCACCAATAGAAGATGAGGCTGCTACACTGGCAATCCAAAATAGGAAAGATGGAACATCTGGTAATGAGGTAAGAATGCTACCCTCTCAAGGCACCATTAATTTGGATTCTGATGATGAAAAAGAGGTGGAGGATAGAAGGATTCAGAAACTGGAGAAAAAGATTTTCTCAGTAAATCTTGAGATAGATAAATTAAAGAAATATATGGCTCAATGTAGAGAAGGAATGGTCCCCCTCCATAAATATAGAAATGTTGTCAGGGGATTGAGAGAGAAATGGGCTGAGGAATTGTTCTTCTAGAAAATCCAGTTGGAAAATGTTCAAAAGGAATTGGCAGAATTGAGGAAATTCAAGTCCATACAACAAGAAAAGGATCAATTGTATACTCTTTCCTAGGAATTGCTAAGTTGTAGGGCTCCATCCCCTTCTTACCCTATCTTTCTTTACGAACAGACAATTTTATTCAAGATGAGGGCATTAAAAGAAGGAAGGCCATTTGAGCTAATAACAACCTCCCAGTTTTCAGAAACTTTCCTGGAAAGCAATGATGAGGAGAAAAATATGTTATATGAATTATATTTACATGATAAAGCCTATTATGCTAACTCTCGTGCTAATCCTGTTCCCCATTTGCGGGATATTCAACTGAGAGCATTTGCTTCTTTTGTCATCAACCACGTAAAATGGCGAGATTCCTTCCAAACCATCACAAGGAATGAGGACAATGCCACTCTGTGGATTAGAAATGAACCTCGGCTTCCAATAGGACTCAAAGCCAGGTATGCAAAGGCCCTCGAGTTTCTTGAGATTGTTCAACATTTGGAAAATTTGCAAGATAGGATCATCACTTCTTGTGTTGGGATAATTTCCAGTAATCAGCAACATGCCCTGCAGGGTAGTGAGTACAGATGGTTATATTCTTCTCTAGCTTTCAAAGAAGGGGACCCATATTGCTTTGAGAATTTTAAGCAAGCTTTAGCAAGGGTGCTTGGGTATGTGTAGTGCATGAGAAAGTGTGGAGCTGGGTGGCTCGGGTTAAGATTCACGTTTCCCTTCATATGGTTGCCTGTGAGTCCTTATAGAAATAGTTATGTTTTGACTGAAGAGGAGGAGAAGCAATGTTGGGAGAAATGGGTTGCCTGTCAGGGATTTGTGCTTCATGGGGAACCAACGAAACTTGCCTACAATATTACCAATCTTCACCATTTTCCCCTGTTATACCCTACTTTCATAAACCATGTACATGCCTTTTTCCATATCAATCAACAATCCTGACAAGGTATAATTCATTATTGTTTTATTTAATTAATTCCTAAGATTGTTATGGTTATGAATTCTAGCCTTCGATTTATGCTAACTTGTGTTGATGTCATTAAGTTAAGATCAAAGCACAGGTGTATCAGCCGTAATGGCTTGGGAAGGAATCATATGTGATGCTAGTTGTTACTCTTCTAATTTGATTCATCGTATTCCAAAGGACAACACATCTTTCCACGTGAGGTTGTAATAGGTCTTTGCTGAAACAGAGCATTGTTGCAACAAACAAGATGCCTGCCAATTGGTTAAAACGTTGATCCATTCACTACTAGAGTAACAACATCCTTCATGATTAACGACCTCATTCATTATGGATGTAACAGTTTAGCTGTAACTATGCAACTCGAAGATCAAAGATCTTCATTGTTGCACGAAATTAGTGGATCACGAACTGTATTTTGTATGTATAAATATGGAAAGGCTTTCAAAGTCTGGGGTTGGTTGATTATCATTTTGTACGGGCTTTAACAGAGAACTGAGACTGTGAATTACCATCTTTAATGAAGAGTAGAGTTATTTCTATTTTTGTGTCTTAATTTGTGGTAGTTCACGGCGTCTCTGTTAGAAGTCCAGGGCCCACCTTCTCATAGAGATTGTCGAGTTAAGTAGGTAGTTAGATTTATTCATTTCCTGTTGTGTGTTCTGGAATTGCATTAGGCGTATTTCTGATAGCTGCAATAGAGAATTTATAATTGCATTCTTTCTTGGTAGTTTACTCTTTGCATTACAAATAGTTGCAATTGTGTGGTGTGAGAGTCGACTGTGTAGGTTAGTTTGATTAATGCATGTGTATTAGGATTAGTTGTTACAGCAAAGCTCAGCTCCCATTCCTTTTAGTCATTTATGCTTTCTAGGATTTCCAATATTTATCAATTTAGGGTTCAAGCTTACTTTCTAATTCTGGTTGCTGTTGTATCTTTATTGAATCCATAGATTAGGCAGATTGTGACTAAGTTACAGTAGTTGCTGGATGAATCATTTTGGTAAAGATTGAATACTGTAGTTTGATAAATATAGGATTTAACTTCTTGCAAAAGTAATCTAGTTCATTTCTATTTCTAGATTAGTAATTGCTAGGTTGATTTCTGTAGGAAGGTAGCTGCACTTTGAATTCCTATATGTATGAATTAGATTAGTTTTCTTTATGGAATGAGTTTGGCTGAGCGGATAGGTAGGATTATTATCTCCATTTGGCTAATCAACTACTTGAAATTTTTATGCATAGATTGTGCTTATTTCCCTTGAGATAAAAGACTTCCCTGGGTTGACAATTTATATTGACCATCCTGTGTGTTAGTTGTAATTAATTAGCATATAGGGTGACCAACATCATGCATGTCTTCGGTGGTGCTTAGCTTTGCGGTGAATTTGTACAAAGTAACAGTGAGCTCTGCAACCACTTCCTTTGACTTATTCTCAAATTCTTTAATGGTCTCCAGCATCGCCTACGAGACCTATTCCTGGGCTTGTTCTTTCACTCTGCCCTCTGTCGTTTGAAGTTCAACGAAATTCTCATCAATATCCTACATTAGGGTGAGATCTTCCTTCTCTATAGGTTGCAACTTTGCAAAAGCGGAAGCCTCTCTTTCCCTTAGCATCATCATCTCTTTTTGCAGCCCTTTTACCTCATTAAATTTTTTCATCTTTTTCCTTGCCGGCAAAGTCTTCATTTCTGTGCTTACAGAATCAATTTCCTGCTGCCTTTGTTGTAGATCTCCTTTCAAATGCAAAAGGTCTGGATCCTCATTCAATTCATCCACCACAGTATCTACTTCCTCTAGCAAATTTTGACACTTCGCCACCTCGGCCGAAATGCTGTCTATAGTGGCTTTTACCTCTTCAGTTGCAGCTGTGCATTTATCCAGTGGGGTACTAGGTCATCGAGCCTCCAAGTCTATGATCTTTCCTTTGTAAGAAATCTCCATGTCCATCATTTCTATCGTAAGGGTTTCTTTCTTGAATCTTTGACAATTCCTTGGTGTTTTGGGTTGATTCCTGCTTCAGCTCATCGAGGATTTCCAGCAACTGGACACTCTGATGACATGAGGCGATGCCTCTTTCATGAATTTCATCTACAATATGCATGTGCAAATTGTTCAAGTCCTCAATTAATAATGTCCCATTGTTGAGGTCAAAATGTTCCAAGTTCTTTGTTGCTTCGGCTACATTATCATTTAAAAAAATAAGGTGCGCAGGTTCAATATGTGCCATCCGAGGGTGCATGCTCAAAGCAGGGGATTGCCTCTTCCACTGGCTTGACCCACCTGACTTCCCTTCTAAGTCTGATTCGTGGACCAAGTCCTGCTGGGCTTGTCCGAACTACACGACCATAATTTTTATTGTTTAGATAGTCTGAAGGAGGCTTACCTGCATCTCCTCTTGTTTTTCCTCTTTCGTAGTGCGTGTTTCTTCCCATATTTCTTGTACCTTTGTCGCGCTGGTCTCATAGTCGTCTACATGTAGTATCGGCTGCAATTTGGGCTTAATAGCCTTCCACTTCTTATGTTGTCCTTTTGTCGATGAAGGGCTCACAGTCGCTTTTCTATTATCTCCCGCCTGCCCTTCAATTTTGTCCTGCGTAGTCCCTTCTTCATGTTCAATTGGTGTGCCTTTGATTTCTTCCTTATCTTTATCTTTGGCCTCCTCGGAGTCAGACTCGCTATCCTCGAAGACATCCACCTTCCAATCCACTGGCCAGTCTTGCATCATCTGTTCTAAGCTTTCAGCATCCAGCTGATAGGATCCAGTGTACCATAGCTCAGTCTCTTTATTAGCCCTTGGATGAATGTATGTGAAATGCACATCGGCCCTGAACCTTAGCCTTCCTCTGTACACGGTGGTGACCTGCTGAGATATGCATGGTGTCCTCCGAATCACATTGCATAGAGTTTCATAGTAGATAAAAAATATCTCGTTGTTTTTACGCTGTCTTTTAGACTTTGCATTTTCCCATAGATTGGCATAGCGGGTTCCTTTACATTCATCTTGGTAGACTGTGTGGCCCTCATAGAAAAGTGGCTCTTTCAAACCAATGAATGCAATTAGTACTAGGAACCAACTATAATTGAACATTATTCCTTTGTCCTATGTTTCGCGGATATCATCCAAGAACTCCTTCAGCAAATACTTCTCCCAATTGTACACAGTTCCATTCTTCATTTGGGATACGAGGAGGATGGTTGCGGCCAACAACTCTGTTGGTTGGCATTTGCGCAGTACCTTCCTGACTAACAACTGAAGTGTGAAGCACGTAGCATCATCCTCAATAGTGTATGTAATGAAGCCCTGCTTCCCCTTTGTCACGCCAAATTCTTCTTGCATTCTTATCGTGAGCTCTTTGTCTTGTGTCTTGTCAACGAACTCGAGCTTGGGATATGCGCCTCTCTTACTCAGCAGTGTGATCATGTGTATCAAATTGATGTTTATATTGATTTTCCTATCTAACCATAGATATCTCGAGTGTGTGCACGAAAGTAGGGTGCGCACTATTGCATTCAACTTTGAACTTCTGTCAAAATGGGGAATGCGCAGTAGATTAAGCAACCCCGACTTTCCTAGTCCTCGAAGCTCGTCTTTTACTTGTAATGTTTGCGAGCCTTGCTCATCACACTGGCGAATCATGTATCGATCAGGATGAAATTTTTGGTATTTCCTTTCCTTTGGCTCTTTTGCTTCTAGCATATCACAACCCTCAAACTTGCATTTCTCTACTCTCCTCGAAAGGTTCCCAGTAACCTTGACATGGATGGAGATTGGCGGTAATGGAATTTCATAGTGGGCATTCCTTTCGAGCTCAACACATGGTGCATCCTCTCTTTTTGGTGTCATGCACTCAGGCACCAAACGAATGGGCCGAGATCGAGGTATCTCTAATGGTGGTGGCAACTGTGCACCTACTGGCTTCGTCTTCTCTGGTTCTTTAGCCTTCTGCTTGTCTTTCTGCATTCCAACTGTATTTCTTGATGAACTTCGGGATGCCCCACCTTTCTCTGCTACAGGGTTCTTTCCAGATGTCAAAATTACTGCTTGAATACCTGAGTGCTTAAATATCCTCACAAATTCATCCCCTGTGAATGGCTCAGTCATTCACTTACAGAGTGCTCGGTGTTCTTACTGTCAAACTCAGAAGTTACAGAGATGAAGGATGATATGTAACTTATGAATCCCGTAAGTGCTGAGTTGATGGATATTTATAGATGCCTCCATCGTAAAACGCACCAATTAACTGTTAGTGGGACATTCAATGTTGTGTCCTTCAGCCAGATGTCCTCTGAGTTCTCGGTCACTTCCACCAATGATGATCTCTGATCCGGTGATGTTTCTTAAATGTTGACCGCTGCTAGTGCTGCCAGGCTGTTAAATCAGTTAAGTGAGGCATTAACTATCAAGTCTGTTGGCCATATCTTGGAGATATCTCAGTCACTTCGCTATTTAATATGCTCGAATGGCCATATTTTCTATTAATGCTTTATTTTTTCGGTGCCGCCATTTTGGATAACGGCTCACTAACCGGATGACATTTGTCACAGTTATCTTTTTTTGTCGTGATGCGCTGGCTGTTCTGTCAAAGAATTCTTGTGCGGTTCTCTTGCGCATGTGTGCTTCTTTGTTTTTAACTTTGCATCTACACTTCCACCTCATACCTCGCATCGCAGCTTCTTGTACTTCGCAGTTGTCCTGTTCCATTTGATTTGCGTGGTTGTATTTTGAGCTTTGCAACTGCACACTTTTACTTTTCTTTTCCTTTTTCTTTTCTTATCTTTTATTTTTTCTTCTACGCAGCTTCACTTCTCCACTAGTGCTGCACGGTTGATGCATCTTTTCCCTCGAACTTCGTGTATCGGACCAAAACTGTGTAGAAACTGTTTTAAATTTCTAGTGCCCAATTTCAATTGTACTTGAAACTTAGAAATTTCCTTCTCTTTTGATCACTGAGGGTTCTGCAAAGTAGGACTATCCTTGTAGGGTTTTAGTCTACTCCCATTAACCAATCCTAGTAAGTTGTATCCGGCTAATGTGGCTAACTGAGCTAGGCCACCGTTCGTAACATGCATAACAATATATGGCCCAAACTAATGCATTTTAAATTTGCCAGGAAATTTCATGAACTTACTATCATACAGGAGGACTAGGTCGCCTACCTGGAAGGACTTGTTCTTGATGTGGCGATCATGCCATGCTTTTTCTCTATCCTTCTGTGCTTGCTGGTGAAAGCTTGCAATGAAACGATCTTCCTCCAATCCAACCAAGTGTAGAAGTCTTTCCTCTATTGTTTGTTCATCTTGCATTCCTTTGAATGTAATGTCCCCATTCAAATAATTGCATAGCAAGACAATCCCATCAATCCTACTGGTTCCCTAGATTGGATGGATACATTTGGAATTGTAATAAGGGAGATAGTAAATGATGTTTATAAATTAGAATATTTCAAGTATTTAATAAAGAGTTTGAATAAATAAATTCAAGAGAAATTCTAGGTGGCAATTGGTTTTGAAGACATATGGAGGATGTGGGACCCACACTAGCTTGATTTTTCAATGCCACATGGTATCTCTCTCTTGCCATTTCGAATCTATGAGAAGGAAAACATTCTTGGATGACTTGGTAGGTTCATCCACATGGAATTTATCATCATAGGTCGAATTTGGATGGAATGGTAACCTCCATGGAAGAGGAAGAGTCAAATTAGGAGTTTGTGGACACTTGGGCTAGATTCCTTAGCTCCTATGACAACAATGATGAAGAATCTATGACATCTATGACAAATTTCAGACCTGATTGCTGAAATCTGACCAATATGACATGTCAGGCCCAAAAATAGGCTCCAAGGAGGTGCTCATTAGATTTGGAGTTGGAGAAGCCAAAGAGACTCCTACTCGAATTGGGAGAAGGTGGAAGGTTGGAAGTTGGGAGACAAGTGGCATAATGTGGAATATTTCCTAAGTGGAAATCTATAGAAGCTAATGGGAGGAATTTGAACCATAGGAGGCTAATATTGTTTATAAAATACATGAATCAAGCATGAGAAGGGCTTTTGATCATTTGAGAATTTACATTTGTGAAGAGAGAGAGCTAGTGGAAAGTTAGTCTTCTTGCCTTAGCCAATTTCAAGGGTGAAAGATTCCCATCCAAGTTGGTGTGTGGAAATGCCATTTAGTTCTTTCATGGAGATTTAATGGATTCATAAGTTATAGGTGAAATCTACAGGTCAGCTCATGGACACTTCAAGATCAGCTTGTTCTTTCATCTATTCCAAGTTTTCTCGTCATATTCTTGCTATGTGGTTTGAGGCGCACTTGGTGAGCCATTGTTATCTTTTGGGGAGATTATATTTCCCGATTATTTTGTAATATAATATAAATGCTATGGATTTGATGTCATGAAGAGTCTTAGGTCTCGAGCACAAGTGGAGTCATGTAAATCTGATTGTTAATGAGAAAATGGTGCCATTTCCCCACTATCTTGATGTATGACAATGAAATGTTCTTATCTTTGAATGAATGAGTGAGACATGGATATTAAACTGGTGTATAGATTGTTAATGATGCATTCTAATAGTTTCATGTTCAGTATCTAAGAATTTGAAGTCATTTTGTGAAGTTTCATTGCATTTGGAGAAGATTTTATGCCATTTCCCCCAAGGTTGAACTAGTGATTTTGTAGCTATTTGGGAGAGGGTTATAATGGAGTTAAAAAAATGAAAAAATGGTGCACCTGAGACCTTAATATTGGCACTTAGGCATATCCTACCTCTTTTCATAAATTCGAGTGGTTTTGGAAGCATTTGGAGAGCCATTTTCAACATTTACCCCGGGGGGATTTGAACCTCAAATTGCTAGTTAAATTCTATACTTTGTCCATAATATTAAAGGGGTTTGCAGAAGTATTTTGGTGGTATTATATCATACCTAAACATCATAATCAAGTCCTAACATCAGTCATATACCTTCTCAGAATATTTGGGAGCATTTGGAGCAAACTGGAGACCTAGACATCAAAACTAGTCAAAGGTTGAACTAGGGCAAAAAGTGAAAAATTTGTCATTTTAATAAAATTCTTAAAAAGGGACATTACCGTGAATGAATCAATCCTTACGATTGGTACTATGTACTCCATTGGAATCACAGCTTTCTATCCATAGGCATTGTGAGTTGTGGTTTTAATGGCATTTCATCTCTTCGAGATGGCTTCCCTATTCTCTGATAGACATCACAGCTTCAGCAATGATCCTTTGAATCTTTATGAATTGTAGGCCACCATAGCACTACTCTTAATATCTTATGTGTTGTAGCTCTTCCTGTGTAGTGGCCTCTAGATACACCTGAATGTTCCTCAGCCAATATAAATGGCTTCTCATGCTCCAACACACATTTGCGCAGCACTTGATCTCGTCCCAACTTGTATAACTGTCCTGCAATGATAGTGAAGTATGCTGCTCTGACTACCAGTTGCTTCTTCTACTACGTAGTGAACTCTGTGGGTGTGAATCCTGTAGTAAAAAATTGTACAATATCCTTGTAATAATCATCGACGAACTGTATGGAAAATAACTTCGCATCAGGAAGAATGTCTTCAAGATTTGTGGGTTCTTTGCATGACTTAATCCTTGATAGATGGTCAGGTCCTAGGTTCAGTCTACTCAGTTTGACAATAATTTCAAAATCATACTCTTGGAAGAGTAGTAACCATCTGCAAATTCTCCCCCCTAACACTGGTTTATTGACCAGATACTTTAAAGCGGAATGGTCAGTAAACATTGAGAACTGCACACCCAACAAATAGTGCATGAATTTCTGTAGTGCATACACTATAGCTAGATCCTCTCTTTCTGTGGTTGTATAATTCGTTTTAGTTGATGACAACTTCCTGCTCAAAAATTCAATGGGATGATCAATGCCTCCCTCACGTGGTTGAGCTATCACTACACCAAGTGCAATGGATGAAACATCGACATGTACATGGAATTTCTTGTCCCAACCCGAAAAGACAAGGATAGGCGCAGTCACCATTTTCTCCTTTAGTGTGTCTAGGCCTTTCTCGTGTTTTGCATTCCATATGAATTGCACTTCTTTCTTCATAATTTTTCCCATCGGCGTGGTTATCTACGTATAACCCTTGATGAACTGTCTGTAATATCTGCATGTCCCAATGTAGTGCGAAGTTGTTTCATTGAATTCGGTGATGCAGGTTCACAATAACTGCGATTTTCACAGGATCAACCATCAAACCTTGTTTATAGACAATGTGTCCCAGCAGAATTCGATAGGGCACATAAAATATACATTTCTTCAAATTCAAAGAAATTTGATGTTGTCTACATTTCACTAACATCATTCTAAGGTCCTCGTAATGATTCTTGAGTAAACCAAAGATAGTCCAATCATCAAAATAGACTTCTAAGAACTTATGGATAAAGTCCTTGAATGCAGCCACAACAATTCTGGAAAATATAGCAGGTGCATTCTTCAACCCAAATGGCATAACTGTATACTGATATGATCCCCAATCAGTAGAAAATGTGGTCTTATGTCTGCCTGCCTCATCAATCCTGATCTGATGGTATCCAGAAAATCCATTAGTAAAAGAATAGACCTCATTCCCTCCAACATTATCTAATACTTCATCTATAAATGGAGTAGGAAATGGGTCATGTAGTGAATCATCATTCAGCTTCCTCAGGTCCACGTAGATTCTAATTTCTCCTTTTTTCTTCTTATCCTGGATAACCATAGGGCTTATCCATTCTGCTTCTTCAATTGGTTCAATGATCCCCACATCAAGCATCTTATCAATCTATGCCTTCACTCTTTCTTTGTATCTGGGATTCAGTCTATAAGATCTTTGCTTAATGGGATCCATTCCTGTCTTGAGAGGTATCTTCATTACTCCCAAGTCACCCAAAATTCCTTTTATTTCAGAAACCTTTGTTGGAAATAAGTCCTGATACTGATGTAGAAGGTCTACGATCTCTGCGACCGTTTCATCATCCCTGTAATCTCCAATGGATCCGAACTTCTGCTCTTCACTTGTGCCAAAGTTCAATTTTCTTGTCTTGATAGGTCCTCTCATATCTGGAATTTCTAATGGAGGTCCCTCTACATCGCGCTCTCCTTCTACAAGTCTTGACAACCACTCGTGCAACTCGTTTCCAAAAGAGACGAAGAAAATTTCGTAAATGTATGCCCACAAGTATTTCACTAACCAATCTATGTCAGAGAGACGCGGATGCCTATTCTCTTTTCTTGCAAAATCCCCTTCTGTCTTGTCCACCCAATTCCATATTTCTGTTTTTTCTAGATGGCAATTTTCGGTACTCATCACCAGTTCTTGCATGACAACAGAACCATCTGTTGGCTGTATAAAATGTTCTTTAGTTTTACAAGATAGACCCAGGTTCTGCGCGGTTTGAGGAACCAACAAAACCCCTTTTCACCGGCCCTTTCGACAACAGTCTGCAAGAATATTGAGGTCTCACCCGAGGTGAAGTTATGGGGGAGGTTGCGGAATCAGGTTTCCACAACCGAGTGATGCGCACTTTAACGGGATGGTGAGAAGAGCACTACTAAACCTGCACTATGAACTAGGGACTACGTGAAGTTCACCTACTTCGTGGTTAATCACTTATACAATAGCGCATCCAAGGACTACGCGGCTCGAAATGGGTACTCGATGATAAGACAGTGCAACTGAGGACTGCGCTTCCTCTTCGGTACTTAACCAACTTTGATAGACTTTTACTTAGTGTAAATTACTCATTCAACAAGTGCCTTAGGTTGCTTATTCCATGAACTTAAGCAATATGATGAACTACAATGCATTATGCACTTCCGGTGCTACGGTCAGGGAATCACACTCTACAAACTTTGTCACCTTAAGTGTTTAACCAATATTCATGCATTCATCATGTTTAGAAGTTCTTCCACATTGAACATTCATTCATATGCACTCAACACTTAGCATATTATTCCTATCATTCACTCTTCTGGAAAATATATATGAAACCAAAGATACATTTACTTATAAACATAAACTTAACCATTCAACAAAAGTAAATGCACATTCAATCACACAACGCAACGATTTAACGTGGTTCACCCCCAGGATGGGAGCTACATCCATAGGAACTAGTGTTATATTATCAATGGGAAGGGTACAATAGTTCCAATCTATGCACACAACTGCAGACTCTCTTCTCTCTTTAGTAGGTCTTTGGGCACGTAGCTGCAGAGCCTTTTTACAATAAGTCTCTCAATAGAGATCAAGATTTAGCAATAATCTCAATCAAAATCCAACCCTCTCCCGTACAAAAGTGCCCCTTTATATAGATTGTTCCCTTAGGTCACGTCTATTACAATACATAGGCAAAAACCCTAAGGTTACTCAAAACTGGTGCGGTTACCCACCATCCTACTCCACTCACTTTAGGCCGCCTTGCTGGGCCACTCGTGGCTCACACACCCTTTTGACAGCCATAGTCATTACAAATATGATTACAACCGCATCGTGTTCTGCCGCTTTCCGCCCCTCTAGCCTTCTTGTCACTATTGACTTCGTGACTTAGCTTCTAACGGTTTTCCACCACTCTACTGATAGGTCGCTTTCATCTTCCTTCACGCCGCTCCTTACCCACTCCCGGGAATGACGGATTTGCTTACCCAAAACAGGTCGCTTTCGTCTGCTCGAACTTTTCCCAAAATAGTTGTTGCACTGGCACTGTGTATCAGCATAATTGTGTAGTGCTTCGACTTTGCACTGCTTGCTGCACATATCTGACTTCTCACTTCGAGCTGCACCATCGAAAAAAATGTTCCATCTGAGCTTCACAGTTCGAACTGCGTAGTTTCCAAAATTGTTCTTCATCAAATTGTGCCAACTTGGGCCATGCCCAACATATGGGGAAGAAATTACTCCTGAAGACAGACAAGATGAGTTTGAAGTACTTATTTGACCAACCTCACCTAAATGCAAGGTAAGCCAGGTGGTTATCTTTCCTTAGAGAGTACCACTTCGAGTTGAAACACATAAAAGGAAAGGAGAACAATATCGCTGATGATTTAAGTTGACGAGTGCATATGTTATATGAGGTAACCATGAGTCAAACGGATTCGTACTTGCATGACAAGATTATAACAGAAAGTAGGGATGATCAATTCTATGTCGAGATCCTTAAAAAGATTCAGGAGGATAGGTTATTCCAATAGAAAAAGGAATATAGAATCGACGAGTTAGGGTTGTTATAGTCTAAAGAGAGACTTTATGTCCCGGACGGCGGAGACATTAGGTCTAACATACTAACAGAGTTTCATCAGAAACCCTACTCGAGACACCCTAGATATAAGAATATGATATCGGCAGTAAAGAAACACTTCTTCTGGCCTAAGTTAAAGGCCGACATAGCATTATTCATCGCCAAATTCTAGGAGAGTCAGCTGGTCAAGGAGGAACACCAACACCCTTCAGGGATACTACAACCACTACCCATTCCAAAGTGGAAATGGGAGGTCATCAGTATGGAATTCATTACAGGATTATCAAAAAGCAAGAAACAGAATGATTCCATTTTTATAGTGGTCGACAAGTTATCCAAAGCAGTGCACTTCATACCAGTAAAATCGACGTATAAAGTTTTCCACATTGCGGACATCTTCCTAAAATAAATCTTCCGATTGCATGGGATACCCAAGAAAATCATCTCAGATAGAGACACGAAATTCACTAGTAATTTTTGGAGATCCTTGTTCTTTGGTTTGGAAACACAATTAAATTTCAGTGCAGCTTACCATCTGCAGACAGATAGATAGGCAGAGTGAGTAAACCAAATCTTGATATGCCTAGAATGTATGTAATGAACAATCCCACTAAATGGGAGGATTATTTGCACCTCGCAGAGTTTACATACAACAACGGGTACCAGACCTCTGCCAAGATGAGTCCCTTCGAGGTATTCTATGGCATAAAGTGTAGGACACCGGTGACTTGGGATAGCCTGATAGATAGACTCATGCTAGGGCCATACTTACTAAAAGACCTAGAACAGTTAGTCACCAAAGTACAACAGAACCTAAAAGAGGCATAGGACCGCCAGAAAAGTTATTTGGATAAGAAAAGAAAAGACAAATATTACCAATTCGGCAAAAATGTTTTCTTAAAAGTGAAGGCAAAGAGGAGCTCTTTGAGCTTGGGGAGATGTGGAAAGTTGGCCCCCATATTTTGTGGACCCTTCGAGATACTAGCCAAGAAAGGGCCAGTGGCTTACGAATTAGCCTTACTGGCTCACGTAAAATTTCATAATGGTTTTCACGCATCTTTATTAAAGAAATATGTTTATGATACTAAGCATGTGATTGATTGGTCCTTGTTATAGGTAGAACCTGAGGGAGAGTTTATGCCAGAGCCCTTCCACATACTGGAAAAGAGGGAGGTACATCTTAGGAGACGAACTATCATCCAACTAAAAGTGCAGTGGAATCTCTTCGGGCCTGATGAGGCCACATGGGAAAATGAAGCCACCATGAAGGAGGCTTACCCCGCCTTATTTCATGACTTCATTTCTAGTCCCTAGAACACTGGGACGATGTTGTTCTAAGCAGGGAGGGATGTAATATCCCGAATTGGTTGATTATGATTATTCTATATACTGGGCATAATCCCCGATGCCGATGATTTAGTTTGATGATATATATATATATATATATATATATATATATATATATATATATATATATATATATATATATATATATATATATATATATATATATAATGGGCATAATCCCCAATGCACATGTTTTACTTTTGTTATATATGTTGGGCGCAAGCCCCGATGCACCTGATTTACTTTTGTTATATATATATTGGTCATGGACGTTGATGGAAACGGATTATTTTTATGTACTGGGCGTAAGCCCCCATGTACTTTATTGATGCTTATTATGTGATTGGGTACACACCCTAATATACTGATATGATCTTTGTTATGTACTGTGCATAAGTTTTGGTATGCATGATTGAATTTTATGATGTGTTGGGCATAAGCCCTGAAGCACATGGGTTACAAGACTATGTGTTGAGCGTAAGCCCTAGAGCACATAGGTAACCCCAGCAGATAACTGATTTACTGTTTAGCATAATCCCTAGATTACTCCAACATTATGTCAAGCATAAGCTCTGGAGCATCGGATCTCTGGACATTGTATCTCTAGGTGTATTGTACAAATGCATCCTAGCACTAGTGTTGAGCAAGAGGCTCTGGAATTGCACTAGTGTAACGCCCATTAAAGAGTGTTGAGCATAAGCTCTTAATAGCACTAGGGGATACTTTACTTAAAAGGTGTTGAGTTTGGAAAACTCTGAATAGCACCACTAGTCATCATACTTATTTAATTTGACAAATTGAATCAATACTCATCTCTCATCAAGGACTGAGGACACTGCCACGAAATATGAGATAATCCAACATGCAAAGGGATATAGGGCTACCTAACCTATCCGACCGTCCAAACCCACCATAGGCCTTGTCAAAAGAATTTACCTTATTTAATAAGCATCAAAATATAATGTTATGTAAATACTTGGATTAATCAAAGTGACTAATTATAAAATAGCCTCACTTATGAACAAAAGTAATATGTATACATACTTATATATATATATTATATAGAAAGATATAAGAGTAATAAAAGACACATAAGTAAAGTCTCTGTATCCACATAAATGGATTATACCTATACATATATTATTCTTATAAATCAAATAAATAAAATTTAAAGTTTCCAATATCAATTCAAAAGAAACAATTTAAAAGTTCCAATATTATATGATTCAAACTAAGAGTTGAAATGAAGATAATATTAAAAATAATAATGTTAACTCAACTGCCCATTCCAAATATTTCCTATAAATAAAAGAACAATTTCCAAAGAGAGGGGTCTATCTTATTATCATTCTTTATTGTAGCAAGAGAGAAATTGTCCCAAATCCTGTAAGAGGAAGATACCAAGATTTATTACAATCATCTTTCTGCCTTAGGTCCCCATATTCTCTTGCATGTTGGAACCAACTCGGGGTGATCCCATTTAGAACCAGGAATGGTTCTGGGTCAAGGTTGGGAGGAATGTGGAAGTTCTGAGGTTATCTAGTTACTATTCTACAGGTCAGAAACAAAGTATTTCCTATTAACTTGTGTTTGAAGTGTGCAGAGTTGCAGAACTAATTTAGACCACACAACTTTAGGTAAGAGGTTCACCCTCTGTTTTATATCAGATGTTTTTTTTGTTTCCAAAATAGATTTCAAGCTAAATTGTTTAATTAATAAAGTTTCCCATTGAAAGCTGTGAAATATTTTGCATGAACTATATATAGAAATTTTAATTTTGTTGGTCCATTGATAGAAATTTTTAGTCATGGTACCTCAGTTTTACATAGGAGATTTATATAAATGGATTAGCCTTTAAAAGTCTGTTTAATGTTTAGGATTAGTTCTAAACCAAGGTTAGATATTTCCTGTCCCTTCTTTTATAAACTAGTAATCTTTTTAATCATACCTAATCGTTGTTCAAAACCCCAAAGTCCACATTTAAAACACTACTTTTATTTATAGTCAACGTTATGCATAACAAAATCTCGAATATAGAAATCGTAGATCCTAGGATTGATACCAACAACATTTTCAATTTAATTATCATTTAAACTCTAAAAATTAGGGCAAGATCAAACGATGGAGAAGATCGCTCTAGTAGAGTGGGACCAAGCTTCACCTAAGAACTGAATACGACTTTCTTGCTTTCCTAGAAACAAAGTTAAAACTTAAACCAAAACGCTTAAATACTAGAACAATCAGCTTGGGAGTGCTCTCCTTTAAAATTTAGAAATATAGTTACAAGACAGAGCCGTAGCTAGGGTCTATTTCAACATCAAACAACTTACGCATTTATATAAAAGAACTATATACAGCCTCACATAAATCCCATTTGCGTAAACCATAGAAATGACAAACACGAAAGAAAATTCCATTTAAAAAAATGAGAACCCATAATATTCAAACGAGTTACATTTTCCAACCATTAGAATTATAAAAATTTGCAAACACCATTGATTTTTCTTATAAATAAAAATATTTTCCACCAAGTCTTTGTTCTGAACAAAACCACAAGCTTTTGCCATTATACAAAAAGGGTTTAAAATATAGCTAAACAAGTAACCACACCCACATCATCAAGGGTCTTTACAGGCTGAGAGCCAAATACAAGTCTCCTTTACCAAAATCGCCTTCACAAGATTAAATATTTATTTATCAACATATACATTTTACTGAGTGATTTCTCTCATACATCAAGTCTGCTCATGGAATATCCAGTGGACTGAGCGAGTTAACAAATTACAAATAGAGCATGAACATGCATCTTTAAACCCCAAAAGGTATACTAAAGTTAAAAACACACAGCATTGCAACCTCTCAGAAACAACATACAACGATTTTGCTTGAAGGGAAGAAGGCCGCAATGGACCTGGGCTTACCAGGGACATTCATTCTTTTAAAACCCTTTGCCCTGGCACTCCAACGCAGATTTCATTTGCTTCCTTTGCTAAAACCCTGTCAAAAGAATGAAAATTGAGTGTTAGAAACTATTTAATAAACAAACTAAAAGGAAAACATCCACAACAAGCAAGCGTTGAAGCAATGCAGTAGTCACAAAGTATACCTTGCATGTGTTCCTTTGTTTTCCCCATGCTATCTAGTCTTTAGGATGAGCACAGACCATGAGCAAATGCTCAAGTCAAGCGCAGGCTCCCCATAGCCATGGAGGCATCCGAGAGCTCTACTCTCCCTCCATAATAACAAACAAAATACCAAACAAAAACCACACTAAGTGCTTGGGTGCAAGGTTTACTTACCCTCCAACATCGATAGTCACCATGTGGCCATCACATGGGTGGTATTAAAGTCCAACTACCACCACTATCAACAAAATGTAGACCCACTCTCTATAGTAGAGAGTTCACGATGTTACAAGGGTTTGATTTTCATTATTCACCTTGCCCTTTTTAAAAGATTCTTTTATAAATACAATACAAACCTTAGGTGTTAACATATGACTCCTTCAAAAGCACCTGCCAAGTAAAAGTATAGGATATGCTTTAGCATTTATCTAAGTAATCCCAAGAACACGAACGCCCTTCTTCACCATTCAGGTTTTTAATAGTTATAAGATACACGTAATTAAAATATAAACATTTAATTCATACCAATAGAGTTACACGATTAAAGTATACATCCATTACGTAAACAAGTATCGTAAGTAGTTAACCTGAAGTCTGTTACAAAGTAATAAGATCATATGGAACATTACATTTCAAACATAAATGAATCCATTTAACTTGAAACTAATCAGAGTAGAAGGAAATGATAAGCATCGGTATAAACATTATCATACACCTTTTAACCATGAAATCTCACCAGTAAGATCACAATTTTTTCCATACCAATTATAAAACAGAAAATCTTTTAAACAAGATACCTGTATCTCTCACAATAATAAGTATACAGTGCTCAAGTTAATTTTGAATAAACATTAGATCCGAATGACGATAATATCCCATACATATTTTTTTTAAAATTTTTACAGTTTTAGGGACATTACAACACACTAATAGTGCGTGCACGTTAAATGTACAGATGCGTTAATAGTGCGTGCACGCTCTTAAGACCTATGTGGACACCTACCTGGAAGTTCGGGACTTTACCAAAACTTTGCGTGCACGCAGTCTTAAGGGTGCATGCGCTATGTTTTTTTTCCTCTCATGTGCTCCCATTGCAATGGATTTGGGGAGCATCTTCGTGCATGCCCCCTTTCTCATTGAAACAAACCTCAGTGAGATTTGAATCCAAATGGACAAAGAAATGCTCTTTTTCTTTCTTTCCATGAGATCTTCACCTTTCCTTTAAAATAGCTCGGTGGAAAGAGTATCAACTACTAACCACAATAAAAAATCATAACCCCAAGGGAATCGATAATATTGAACTTCATCCCCTAGATATTCACTTCGATCCTAAGGATTGAGGTGTGTGTGTAAAAGAAGAAACATAACGAAAAGAAAAAAATAAAATAGAATATTTTATTTACATATATCCGAGACCATATAATATCTATGGTACCAAGAACTATAAAAAAAAGGCATCGCTTATCTCAATGATTCTCAACTAGGGAAAATTTTAAGAGCTATTTTTTTCTATTTAACTAATTTTCCTTATTTTTCAAAAAAACAAAACCCAAATTCTATAAGATCAAATTAGATTGCATCTAAAATTGCCAAATTATGTAGAAACTATAGAAAATCCTTTGAAGTTTGAATGTTTTTACAAAAATATTACCGAATATTTTATACTTGGTATTTAAAAACTTTGTAGTATTTATCAAGGTTTATACACTTCTAACATAAGTATGGATCCTTAAAAAAATTTAGTATGAGACTACAATATACTTTAATAGTAAATTCTAAAACATCCTTTGTATAAGTGTCTTTTTTTTTGCCAAAGTCATTCAACAATGACCAATATTGAAATCTTCATGAGAAATTGAATGTCTCTATCTTAAATTTTTCATACATTAGGAAATGTATCATCACACTCATCTCATCCTAAAATTCTTCTTACTTGCAAAGTAGATATAGAGGCACTTTCTATAGCCCACATGGGTGAGATGTGCCATGCCTATAACACTAACGTGACACATGTTAACTACAAAATTTAAATAGATATTAAAAAACAATAACAAACCAAGTACATAACGACTCCTAAATTTAAATCAGCTACATTGTAATACACATTTATATAAACATATATAAAATTTCATTTCAAATTCAATTGAATTCAAACCCAAGGGTTATTTCTAGATTATTGAAAGTTTGTATTTTTAAATATTTTTACATTATTGAACGTTTATATTTTTAAATATAGATATGCAGAATTAAGTTAAGGATTCAATGTGTAACCTCTCGGCTTCATAGTTTATCACTAAACATAGATAGCCATTTATGGCTTCATACATAAGCATTTAGCGCTTCATAATATTGTCACTAAACATAGATAGACATTTACGATTTCATGACTACGCATTTATACCTTCATAACTTGCGAAGCGTAATTGGTCTACAGAAAGACACTTGAAGATCATGGAGATGGGAGGAGCAAGCATATTAAAGTACAATTTCATGTTAATCCTAACTTAGTCATTTTACCGTAAAATATATATGGCCATGAAAGATTTAGTAATCGGCCTCACAATTCTGCGACCCTTAATCTGTAATCTTAGATTGAGAATTGTTATCGGGCATAATTGATTAGGGATATATTATCCATTCTTGAGACGTTCCCAATCATCAGACTTATAGTGCATTTGATACTTGGTTTTAATTATCATTACTCTGAAAGTATTATTAAAAATATATGATATTATATTGGTTTATATGTATTAACTAGCGTAGATTTATTTTAGATTTATTTTAACTCTAACTTTATCAAGCCTTAATAAGGATAAAATCGCTTGAGGTGTTAACTATGGAAACTAAATCAAATTAGGGTTTTGACTAATAGAAAATGGATAGAACATATGTATGGAAAGCTTTAGCGGAAATGAATACATCAACCATATAGTTTTTTGTTCCAACAATGACTTGACCATTTGTATTCTATAAAACCTAGCAAACTAATCCTTATTTTGTATAAATAAATTTCAAATTAGAATTTTAAGTAATAATTGAAATTGTTGTGTAGACCCCTTTATTTCATATGGATTTTGGTTATGAAATATTGACATTTTGGAAGTTGAGCATGTTATTATAGCACGTTTGATTGTTTAATAGCACTACCAAGTATCACTTGAAACATAATAATTTTGTTCAAAAAATATTAAATATGAGCAATCATTATTTTTCCTATAACCTAGATTTTAGCTTTAACATCATTAGTTCAAACTACTTTAACATGGACATTATTTATTATGCTGAGAGGCACTTTCTACATCCCAGTATGAGGGAGAAGTGTAATTCTATCCTCAACACGATGTTGAGGAATGGTACTTTAATAAAATAGTAGAATATGAAGAAAACAATAATAAAATATTAAGTAAGCAAAAATTTAACATTGTCGACCCTAACCTAAAGTTCTAGAGCTCATATGTGGCACTTAAATAATAAAATAAAATATTAAGTAAAAAAAATAACAATTTCTTCCCTCACCTAAAGTTCAAAACTAGTATGAGGTAGAAGTGCAATTATGTGCTCAATGTGGAAGGCTTGCAATTTAATAAAATAGTAAGTAGATAAAATTTCTACAATGGTGACCTTAATCTAAAGTTTAAAATCAAAGAGATATATATTCCAGTTAATTAAATATAAAAAAAATTAAAGAAACTTTGATACTTCTTGCTATGCGATTTGGGAGTTAGAGCCATTATTAAACTAGGATTTGTATACAATGTATTTTAGCACATATGAGATATTTACATATTAAACCAGTATAGATCCATCTTTACTTTAGAGATGCACAGAGAGATCAAGTCCCTTGAGGTGCAATCTTTTCCTCAAATTTTGCACTATGTAAATCTCAAAGAATTTATTCAACAAGTCATTAAGCCTTAATGGTTGTATCTTATGCTTATTGTAAAATGTATTTGCAATTACATAGAACCCTATATTGAATTAATGTTGAATACTTTTGTCTCTGAATATGGAAAATAGAATAGTTGATCAATATTACCTATCCTTGGAAGCTCATCATGTATTGTTAAATATGGATATGCATTTTTAACTTAATTGTGCATATCCATATTTTAAATTACTAACCTGCAATAGTGTATAAATCGTTGAGGTATCCCAACACATGGAGTCTAAATTGCTCGCAAAGAGATGAAAATACTCTCCCTGATATCCAAATAGGTAGAGTTTGAAATTGCTCATATCTGAATTCAATGGAATTTGAAATTGAAATTCGATATATATTTATATAAACACTTTTTATAATGTAGCCAATTTAAACTTGCAGCCCACGTGTGTTTGGTTTTATTATTTTATATATATTTTTTGGAGTGAACATGTGCTTCATTAGCATTACAAACATGACACATCTCACCCACTTGGCACAAAAAGTAATCAAAGTGGGCAATTCTTAATCAAAGTTTGCACTAGAGTAAATACTTAAATAGGTAAATCACGAAACAATATACAACATAAGGAAGTGATAATGCTCAAGCTTTTTATGGATTTTTTCCTATGTGGATCATACTCAATGAGATTTCACTCAACACTTTTCTGAATTGGGTTACCAAAGTTGGTGAACCAAAGGACATATTGATGTGCAGTGCTCCTGAATATTATGTGAGGGTATATGATTGAACCACACCAAATAGTGAGAAGTTCTTGGAACATTTCAAGAACTAGAACCAGTAAGTTATCTCTCCTGCCTCGATAGTAGTAGGTTGCATACTCGATCTGAGCCCAGGCTTCACAGACTTTGGAATTTCTTTATTCAAATTAAACAAGGAGACTTACACAAAACTATAAAGGTCTTATTTATATATGCATATATACCAACATAGATGATTACATACTATTAACAAAATAAACATTATACTTGCATAGATATTGAAGATATTGTTGATATGTATAGGTAATAAATGAGCTGATGTCACATTGATAATTTTATCACCATATCTTGACCAAAATTTTGACATTCCCCCATGTTTATGTCACAATCTAAAATTCATCTTTTCAATATTACTTGAAGTCTTCGCAAGGATTTTGTCACACTGTAATGTTCATCAAGTTCTATGTTTAACTATGAGATTCTTCCATGGTTATGTCACATTATGACATTCAGCTTTGCAATTCTCCTCAAAGATTTTTCTAGATTGGAATGTTAATTGTCTCGTGAAGATGATCCCAGAGTAGGGATTGAAACATCTCTTGATGAGTGTCATAATGAAAAAACATTGGTTACATAGCCTTTGTGGAACTCATACATAATGTTGCATTGGTTACATTCCCTAATGACTTTGGTGCATTACAACATTCAACAAAGATTATATCACATTGTGACATTTTGCAAGGGTTTTATGTTGCACTCATGTTCATTCTAATAATATTTTACCCATGTTAGTTCGCTACATTAATTAATGATTATGTCACATATAGCTAAGCAAGGATAATTTTACGGGCGAAATTTAGCCCATGGGCTATTTTTCTATGTTTTTTCCAAAAAAAAATTTGCCAATTTACATTTTTTGAACCCCCGTTTCGCCCAATTTTGATGGGGTAAATGTTTTTTAGTCTAAAAATCACCAAATTATTATATAAACTATATAAAATCCTTAGAAATTCAAATAATTTTAGAAAAATATTGCCAGATATTTTATAGTTGACATTTTAAGAATTGATAAGATTCGCCAAGGTTTATTGTCACAATCCCCCCCATGGACCCAATTCAAGGAAGGGAACCTGATGCCAATCTGGGGCTTTTACATAAACTCAGCCCATTCATTAGATTCATAGCCATAAAATTAAATGTGTGCAGATGCAATTTGGAACAAACATGCACAACGAAATACATCACCCACACACATAACATCCTGCCATTCAATTTGACACAGTCAACAAATTAATAAATTTGCAGAAATAATTACACATGAAAAAATACTCATCTTGATGTAACACTATCCCAAACAACTAGCTATGTTGCTGCAACGTTCCACCCATCCATAGGCCAGTTGTGTTCATCAATCTCTCAACACAACTGCCACCCTCTAGGTGGGCATGATTCTTACAAGGAAAAGGAGACATTCAAGCTCATGCACAGCCAAAGCAAGAGATACCCATCTCAACCCCAACATACTCTTACACACAACAACTCAGAAACTGGGCTTGGATACACATTTCCAGCAATGGGGCTTTACAAACAGGATGGCCATGGGCTTTCCCAAATCGTGGGCATACCAAAAATGGACTGTGAACAAGGGCCATTCGACCACATGGAGAAAAACGACTTATCCCACAGGTTATGGGCATTCCAATGGCCAAAACAACCTCTAGGAAACCCCCAAATCGATCTGTTCTCTTCACCATTGGTAAACCAAATAAAAACGCCCTCCTCCCTACTGAAAAACATGGGAAATACAGGAAAACATGGGGGTAAAATGCCCAGGCAGCTCCAAAAACGTGAGAGAGAAAAAACTACTTGATGGGTTATGGCTTGGGAGGAAAATTCATGG
Source organism: Larix kaempferi (assembly GCA_027924585.1). NCBI lineage: Eukaryota > Viridiplantae > Streptophyta > Pinopsida > Pinales > Pinaceae > Larix > Larix kaempferi. Next base: position 672,503 of record BSBM01001830.1, read on the forward strand.
CTCTTTTCTTGCCAAGGAAGCCAAACAAGTTTTTCCATGCAGGGTGGTTGTTTATACTCAAATTTTGGACAGCCATACCTCTTATTGCCCAAGGCATTAACTACCTCAACCAATTTTTGGGAGAAATGAATGATTGGGCACCAAAGTCAACATGGGTAGTTGATGGTTGATGGGTTCTCTCATTGACACTTGGATTGACTTCATTGGTTCAAGGGTTTGAATATTTCCCTCCCAATTCCTTGTAGAATCATGCCCCCATATCTTGTTGCGTCACATAGCCAGTTGTGGGTATTTTATTAAAATGCATATTTACAATTCCAATGTGCCCGGCTAGCACGTAATCCATATGCATCAATAAATCGATGGTGGGGCCTTGGCCTTGAGCTCCTCACCATGATTTTATAGCAATATTACATCATTTACATTTTAATGTAATGAGGTCAAAATCGAGATATTACATTTATACACTTTTAAATAAGTATGGATCCTTAAAATTATCCCTATAACTAAGTTCCCAAATATAATATAAAAAAATTTATACTATACTATAATTTTAAAATTAAATAATAATATTTTAAACTAAAAATAATATTTAATTATTATATAATAATAAATTAAATATTATTATATTTAATACTTCACACATTAATATCCCTATGTATTGCCAACATATATTAATTGTTTTTACAACATATATCAATTGTTTTAACTAAATTATAGTATAATATTATAATTTAATACCATATTTAAATATTATATGATAATTAATTAAACAATCTTACTTTATTAATACTTTGTATATATTTAATACTATATAATTTTAAAGAGATTATTTTTAAATTAATTATCATATTATAATCCACCTACAAATATTTTTTATTATTTTAATTAATTTAATATATTATTATATATTCATATATTTCATCAATATTTGTTTTTTGGGAAAAAAATATTTTATTCAAAATGAATAACATTGACCTGAAGGACTTACATCATTGCTCCTAGAGTTGTCATTACATATGTTTCTGTATAATGCCTCTCAATTCGTAGAGAAGACCTTGATATTTTTACATGCTACAAGTTTTTTAAATTACATAAATCTTGTCCATTGCTATTACTCCAAAAAATTGCCAACCTAAAGCTGCATGGATTCTCCTACTTGGGAGAGTACCCCCTCTGTTCTTCTTAGCGAACAAATTGAAGTTGCCTTGCATTTTTTAAGCTACAAAGTTCACTGTATGTTCTTACAGAGGGTTCCCCCTTTGTACTTATTTGTCAAATGTACCTAGAATAAGAATCAACACAGTCTTAGAAATTGCATCTGCTTCTTTGTTCAATTCTTGATACACGTGAGTGAAGGAAATGGTTTCAAACATCCTGATCTGGTTTCTGATGGTTGTGAGTAAGTGTTGTAAGTGGGGAGATTTAATATGTATCCTATTGTTAGCCTACTATATGACCACTTTCGAGTCTCCAAAGACTTCCAAATTGCAGATATTACAAGTTATTGCAGATTAAGTATTGACCAAAGAGCAACTAATTCCGCCTTATTGTTGAAACAATGGCCTCGTTATATCTCATCAATATATTATAATATAATAATATAATTATATCATATTATTTTTAATTAATTATTATATTATAAAAATTAAACAATATTATTTAATAATATTTTCGAGATATGTCTAGCAACAACTACATTTATGATATTAATGTGTTTGAATAAAGACATATTTGACACATTCTATAAGAAAACATTATTATTGTATCAAATATAAATTTATCTACATGAACACATCAATATTATTAATGTAGTTATTACTAATGATTTTAATATATATTGTATTATCTTTTATTTTTATTTTCATTTACTTTTATTCATTTCATCATATTTTTATTTCAAAACTTTTCTTGAAATGTCATCCTTTCTAATATGATAACATGTTCCAACTTCGCCCAGGGTTGGCAGGTGCGGGGGGAGTAATCTTTGACTCCAAGGGGAACAAACACAGAGAATTTGCCCGGGGCATTGGGAAAAAGACTAACAATGGAGCGGAATGGCTCGGTCTTATCAAAGGTCTAGAGATTGCTAAAGACTTGGGAATCGAGAATTTGATAGTTATAGGGGACTCACTAATCATCATTAGAGAAACTAGAAACATTGTCATCAAAAGGAAGAACCCCTCCACTAAGATGCACCACCTCCTAATGAGCATTAGCAAGGAATTCAAAGATGTTACTTATCTCCATACTCTGAGAGGCCTAAATTGGAAAGCAGATGGCATGGCCAACAATTGTGTTGGGCTCACCTATGGTTCCCTTGCTTGTGACAATGTCATCTATGAAAACATATGGATTCTATAGCCTAAGGTTTCTCCACAGAACTTGGGCTCTCCACAAATCAATAAGGGGACTTAAAAAATCTACGGTTTCATTCTATAGACCTCATGAATGCTTGTTTTTTGAAATTCCAACCATGCCCTTCGACAACCACCTTGATATGCGTGGGATCTCCACTCAACTCAGCATTAATGACAATCAGTCAGATCACCAGTTGGTCATCATGCAAAGTATGGGCATTTGCTTAAGACGGGACCGGATGGGCTCAATTTGCATTCATCTCTGCGCTGGTTTATTCCGCCTGAAATCTTTCTTTGTTTGGAGTGCAGGTCTTTGTGAGAGAATGGAGCACCTCATTACTAAGCATCCTCGGGAAGGGTCTGACATTTACCTGAAATGCCTGAGATGTGGCAAGGCCATCAGATGCTCTCATGGGAACTGCAATTGGGCTATCTCGATGGTGGATGAAGTAATTGGTGACCCGGTGGATAAAGAGCATAACATCATCCCTCTGCTTGGCCCTTGTCGTAGGCAAGCAGGGTCTGGAAGACTCCAAGGGCACAAAATGAGGCATGGTACTTTGAAGAACGAAGGGGAAATGATGAAATGCATGCAGGAACTTGAGGCTCAAGTTCGTCTGGTTCGTAATGAGAACCTGGAATTCAAAAGGGTTTTTATTCGTCTCTTCTCTGTGGCACAAGCAACACACTCAGAGGTTAAGATTCAGAACAACAAGGTGGCTGAGAAAGTGGAACATCTGGAAGAGACTCTGGGTCTCTGTTATCCCCACAAAGCTCGTAAAGCTCATGCTACAAGTAGTGAAATGGCAGACCTTGGCAGGAAGATGGACAAGCTGAAAAAGTTTATGGCTCATGCTGGAAATGACGTTGACCTCAGCACTGATAAGAATGGGACAGCTAAATCTGAAGGCACAGTCATGGACACTGGTCTCCACCCTTAGCAACTCGATGGTTGGCCTCTCTTTTTTTTGGTTTCAATATGCTTCTTCTACTGTTTTTATGTTTTTGCACTGTTTATTGGAAATTAACATGATGGGAACACTTCACAGGCTTGGCAATCTCTTAGAAAGCTCCATTCTCCAGTTTTTTGTTTAAGGGAGCACTGTAGCTATGTTTTATTTTTGTATTATCCTTCTCGGACAATTTGTAAGGTGTTATAGTTTTCATAGAACTGGAAAATATCATGTCAGCTATAAGCTTGAAGAAGATGAACATAGAGTGATGAATGCCACCGTGTTATGAGAGCAATGTGTCCTCTTTTCTACGTAATTTCCTTTTAAAAAGCATGTTCCGACTTCGCATCAATTTTAAGTTCAACTAAACTAATACCACCATCTTCCCATTAAAAAAATAAACTCAAAACCCCCTTAACAAAGCATAAAAATGTATTGGCCTAATTTAACCAGTAATGAACATTATTCAACCTGCTGTAGAACATTTAATGTTGCAGTAGCAGGTTGGTTGGCGATTAGATCACAAACTTCCAATGACCAACCAGCATGCTTCAGCTGCATTAAATGTATGAAGCAGGCTGGATAACAGTTTAACATAAAAAAGCTGCATGTGTATTGGCTAACTTTGATTAAATACTTTGATGTGGACAATTTACCATTACGTCTCGTCATTTAAAAGTCCTAAACCACATCACGTTACAATGACACGTTACTACCAAAAGACTATCGAAATGCGATGTAAACTTTTTTAACACGTGATTTTATCAGATATCGCATTCCGCCATTGTCATTATTAGTTTAATGATTCAACATTTAAAATATAATGCACGAAAACGCTTCGAATGTTCCAAGGAGGACTGGTCACTTGCAATTTAAAACTTTGATAAAACGACAGATCCGGGATCTTGTCATGCAAAATAAGGGCGATGAAACAAAATTTACCAGAAAGTCAATATGGTCGGATGGAAAATCGATTAAATAATAGAACCAGAGATATTGGTTGATGATAATTGCTCGATGAACAGTTGGTCTCTGTTCACCAATCGGACGGTGGTCAATGAGTTGTTAATTGTTTCATACTCCATGGCTGGAAACTCGATACTTCAAAAGTGCATGCATGCATGTTCCATTACCCAACATTGGATTCTCATTAAATAGCTCACTAAAGGTACATGTGTTCCACTACCTAACCTTCGGTTTCTTTCTCATTAAATAGCTCTCCAAGTATGGGTGCATCTTAGATAGAGATCCCATGAATGAAGAGAAAGGAAAACCCACAAACAACACTATAAAAGGTAAGAGGGATTAGATCCGGTGGGTCGATATTTGGGATTATACTTGATTTTTTTTTCTCAGGGCTTGATGAGTTTAAATACCTTGTCATGCAGGGATTCAGGCTTCTGCATCCAGTTGTTTCAGGATGCACAGTTGTAATTCCCTCCATGGTAATTTAACGTATAAAGTAATGACAAATATCTAGAGATGGAGATGTATATGTACGTTAAGATAATCTTTGATGTGTTTTCTGTGTCAGGTTGACGTTCATATTGCTGTGAATATATATTTCTGACAGCGAGGTTTATCGGACTGTTATCATCACATTGATATCTTTATCTATAATAAGAACAGTCAAAGCTGTGGAGGAGAGTCACGGAGGCCGATAAGAACAGCCCGGGCTAGACTTCAGTACTGCCCTTTTGTGGATCGAACGAGATAGATTCGGGAGAAGAAATTGTATTGAGAATGGAGTCGGCCTTGAATCCGATGAATAACGCGCACGAGGCAGCATACCGAGCTTCCTCCGGGGTTTAGATTTCATCCCACGGATGAGGAACTTGTTACATACTATCTCACCAAAAAGATATTCGACAGCACCTTCTCCGCGAGTGCAATTGCAGAGGCCGATTTGAACAAGTGTGAACCTTGCGATCTCCCAGGTACATACATATACAGGATGTATCACCATTATAAGATATTACATCATGAATTATTGCATTATAGGAGATACATAATTGCATTATCATTTGCTTTAATTTCTTATTTTTACGAGTGAACAGGAATTGATATTGAAGTATTATGAATATAACCTGTGCGCAGCGAAAACTAAAATTGGAGAGAAGGAATGGTACTTCTTCGGTCTTAAGGACTGCAAGTATCCGACAGGCCTCCGGACGAACAGAGCCACAGACTCTGGATACTGGAAAACTAGCGGAAAGGATCGAGAGGTTTTCAGTTCACGATCATCTGCGCTGCTTGGGATGAAGAAAACGCTGGTGTTTTACAACGGCAGAGCTCCCAAAGGCGAGAAAACCAACTGGGTGATGCACGAGTATCGTCTCGATGGCAAAAACTGCAAGCTGGTGCGTTCATATAATTCATACCATACACTCATCTCTATTATATGCATTCCGTACCCGTATATAAATTCATCTAACTCTGGATTTATAATCGAGCTTCTCTAATTTAGATGCCATTACATAGATACAGGATATTCCCCACCTGGGTTGTAAAACACCTCTTTCGGTGCAATAAAAAGAGAGAAATGAAACCAATAACTAAGATACATGATGTGTATATGCTTGGACTTGGTGCAGGATGAATGGGTGGTGTGCAGAATTTTTCAGAAAAATGCAGGCGGTAAGAGGAGTTCCATAAGGCTGATGAACAGAAGCGCATATCTGGATAAACCGGCCTCTCCATCCTTACCCTCACTCTCAGAATCCCCTTACAAAACAGCTGCAGCGAATGATCAGGAAACGAAATCCTCTGAAAATGAATCCGCGGTCACTTTTGCCAAGATTCCTGATGTGTCAAGTTTTTCCACGTCAATAGAATCTATGTCCAATTTGACAGGACGCCATCTACACCACTTTCAATGTGGCAGAAGCTCCAGTTATCCTGATTCTTCTGATCAACTATCAGAAATGGCTACTTTGATGAAGCAATATTCATATATGCACAATCTCAATGCAGGTTCAGGGACTCATATGAATATGACGCCTGCGGCTACTCCTTTCTCAGTATCCAATATGAGGATTAATCAGATTAGTGAAATACTGGACCAGCGGCTGGGGATTCAGCAGCTGCCAGGTTTACAGCCCTCTATACTAAGTAATCCACATATGCCTCTACCATCTATTTCTTCAAATGTGGGATTTTCGACCAAGGCATATTTTTCTGCTTTGCCATCTTCAAATGCAGTTTCAAGGATCCTGCTTAACCAGTCTGCAAGAAGCTTCGCGGAGCCATCTTCGATCCCCTTTGTACATCATGAAGCATTAAGCAATAACAATACTATGGGACTTAAAAATTCTGTCAACAGATTTCTGTCGGGTAACCATGGATTCCTTGAAATGGTATTGGGTAAGCACCTCCTCAGCAGGAATTCAAGAGGGTGATTTGAATACAGACATGAATGATGAAATGACTTCTGTTGTTTGTAATCGATTCTATCAACCAGTTGATTGACTGCATTGTCAGTAGCTCCTCGAGTGTACTTTGATTCTCTGTGGAATAGGAAGGAGCAGTCATTTTAATCGCACCTTTAGAAAGCATTTGTATAAATAGTATGAGTTTTTTTCCCACAGAAAGCAACCATAGAGGACAATCTGTTTTTGGAGCGTCCATTTTATCTGGTAAAGGGCTTGAGATTTTGTTTTGCTTACAGTACAAAAGATTCACACCAGATGAGAACACACATTGTGAAATTTTCTGAGGCTTTTTAAGTGGGAGAATGAAAATTACTTGGTTCATTGTTTTGTGTTAGTATACATATGTTTTGATAATAAGGTCCGAAGAAAAGATAAAGGATAGCAGGTAATGTCTTAATTTTGAAAAGGCAGTATTTCTTAATGTTATACTAAACTTAAATAATAAGAAAAAAATAAATGTAAAGTTCGTCAATGTTTTCTGACTGCTATATGCCAATTAAATATTAAGTAGAACATTTTTATTTGATAAATATAAAGGTGGTTAAACTTTTAATTGTATAAAAGTAACTTTCAAATTCTACATTATTTACTAATCAATTTAGATGGGTTTTTTTGGTAAGAACAAAGCATATGTTTTACAACATATAAACGAGTTAAAAGACTTTTCCATTGAAACTCAATGAAAGCATTTGTACGTTAACTCTAAAACTTAATGAAAGCATTTGTACGTTATTAACATAATGGTTGACTGTTTGGATTTGTTTTTTTGTTTTTTTTTTTAAATAAAAAGAATTTTGTTTTAATAATATTTTATATTATTTTTTTTACATATTTTTAAAAAATATTTTTTACCAACTCAAATATATTTAAAATTTATGTAAATTTTGAAATCATTTTTGCTATATAAATATATTTCTTTACCTTTTGCTTAATAGATATGCACAAATATGGGTAATTGGATAAGGGACAATGATATTTAGAGCATGTTATAGGTTCAAGTTTATTTGGAGATATATAGGTAATTGGATAAAGTACAATTAATATAGATCCCTCTTAAACCCCCGAGGGATCCAATTTCTTGAGGTGTATTTTTTTTTTAAAATTTAAACTCAAGAAAATTGATCTCTCTTCTTTTAGTTTTTAATTTTATAGAAGGACAACAATTTTTTAATTATTATTATTATTTTATGAGTCGGTATAGATTTTTTTTAATTACTTTTAATAATTTTTTTATTTTATGATGTTAGGTTAGCAACATCTCCCCATAGTGGACAACGCACCTAGCTCCTCTCTATGCAATAATATACAGAGTGAGGTATAAATTCAAAACTATTTAAATAATTGTTTTGAGAGATTTAAATTCAATAATATATAGATTGGGGTATAAGTTCAAGACTATTTAAATACTTCTTTTGACAAATTTGAAAAAAATAGTGATAATTGTTCTATATTTATTAGGGATATGACTTGCCAACAATGCATTAAATATTTGACAATAGAAATATATCTACTTTTCATGTTACTATTTGCACTATTTTTCAAGAATGAAAGATTAATTTAAAAGTAAAAGTTCCAAGACACATTAGAGATAAGTCCATATCGTGTGATATATATATATATATATGTATATATATAATCACTTTATTTAATATTTAAAGCAAATTGGGAAGATGTACTATGAAGAAATTATGAATTTGTAACTATAAATTAATAAAATTATAGAGAAATTATCGCATTAATAACTAAATTTGGGGAGAACGAATAGTTAACCATCCAACCAGCATTCAAACAAACATAGAAAATAAAAAATATTGATAAATTTCCAATGCACAATCATCTCTTACTCTTTATTGATAAGAAATGGGATCATGCTTGAAGATTACAATTGATTAGAAGGCCTATATTTAAACACATGATATGCAAAACCTAGACTCTCTAAACTTAGAGTGAATTAACCAACAAATCCATGCTAGACTCTAACTGGATTGCTAGTATAGAATAGAAATTCTAACTTTGCATGGCGGGATTAATTACGATTTTCTAATACTCCCCGTTAATTGCAACTACCAAACACATGATCAAACTACTTCTAAAACATAGTCCCTCTAAGGTCTTTAAAAAAAATGAATGCATGTTGGTCTATGTCTCAACTAGGCTTACAAAACATCTTCATCTTCACCTTCTTTGTTTCTATGTTTTGATGCGGCTTCTTTATGTACTTTCTCCTCCAATATTTGAAGCTTTCAATCCTTTTCTTCTTTTTTTTGGTCCAAACTTTAAACAATGGATGTCACTTCTTCTTGCTTCTATTTAGCTTTCACCATTTTTTCTTCTTGCATCTAGGATGCGTGAAACTGCATTGCTCTTTTTCAATTCCATAAATCTGGTTGTAAAATCAGTGATCTACAACATCTTCAATGCTTCCTTTAACATCTACAAAATATTTGTTGTTCTTCCTCGAGCTCTTAAACTAATTGCTCACCTGCATACTTATAAAATTTGTCAAGATTACAAATAATATCATAATTAGAACCATGTTGGTTATTTTTCTCTTCTTGGATCTAGCTTTCTCATGTAGGTTGTCATCTTCGGCTTGTTTTGGATTTGCAAGACAATCCTCAATAAATGCCAAATATTTAGCAAAATTTGTTTCTTTACCTTCAAGTTGTTCATCTTTCTCAACTACTACTAATGTAAAGTCATATTTATGTGCAACTTCTTTATGTCTTTCCATTGCAATCAAGAAATCATCCACTTGGTCTTCTTTGTCAATTAGGATTACCCTTCAAAAAAAAAACTCATCAATGAGATGCTTTTGTTGTATCATAGTCATCCAACCTTCATAAGAAAGTTGTTCACCAGCATACTTTGGTTCAAGTGCTTCGACATCTATTTTTAATAGGTTATCTTCACCATTATCACTATCATCTAGTTGTGTTCTTTCACAGTTGGATTCACCAATACCTATATGATGCTACTCTTCTTTAGTCACAGATGCCAAAATTGCTGCTACATATTCATGTTCAATTTTTTTAAGTTCTCCATCATTTGCTTTACTCATAGATGTCAAATCTGTTGTTACAAATTCATGTTCAATTTCTCAAACTTCTTCATGCTCTGCTTCTCTCATAGATTTCGAATCTACCGCTATAGTTTCATGTTCAATTTGATGAACTTCTCCATGCTTTTCTTTACTCATAGATGCTGGATATGCTGCTACACATTCATGTTCATTTTCTTGAACTTCTCCATGCTCTCCTTCATTCACAGATGCTGAATATGCTGCTACAGATTCATTTTCAATTTCATGAAATTATCAATGCTCTACTTCACTCACAGATGTTGAATCCACTGCTACAGATTCATGCTCAATTTCTTGAACTTCCTCATGCTCTAGTTCACTCACAAATGTTGAATGTGCTAGTATATATTCATGTTCAATTTCTTGAACTTCTTCATGTTTTGCTTCACTCATAGATGCATACTCGAGTGTCTGAACATTCTGCAAGTTGTTGCTCCCCCTTTCATCAAACTCTATAGGTTTGATGAGATCTTCAAATGCATTACCTTTAGCTTGAATGTCTCCAAGATATGATGTCTCTCCTCTTCTGATCTTTCTTTTGATGTCTCTGAGTCATGTTTTATTTTAACCCATGACTATTCCTCTTCATTGTTTATTTTCCTTCTACCGAGGTTGACTATGGACTTCAACTTCCTTCTCTTCAGTCCTCATCCTTTTTTCCTTACCACCCCCTAAAAAAAATATAGGTTTTCTTGGCACCCCCTTAACGACAAGAAATTCCCGAGATCTTGGATTTTTTTTCAATCTTGGTGTATGAGCTCTTTTTTTTTTTCAATTTTAGGCTACGACCTTTACTTTCATGCAAGGGTTTCAAAATCTTACATGACGTCAATCTTCATAACTTTCTCTATTTTTTTCTTACTAAATAAATATCATTTAATAAAACACAACTTTTCATAACTTGTAACACTACAAGGAAAAGACCCTCTAGAGAAGGTTTTGTGGATGCTTCTCCAAAAAAGAACCCAAATATCCATTTATAGAGGACGTCCCTAGCAGAAGCGAGCAGGAGGAGTTTTAGTGATTTTTTTTTTAATTAGTGCATTTGTATATATAAAACGCACCGGTGCATATACGAATAGGGATGCATCGGTGTTGGCATAAAAAATGTGGAACCACGTCCACAAACATCAAAGGGAGTTCTAAAACTAAAATTTTTCATCTCATGCATTTAGAAACATAAAATGCACAAGAGTGGTATACATTTGCAAGCATTGCTTTAGGGTTAAAAAAATCAAAATTCAAAAAATGAATGATTTAATTTTTAATTTTTAATTTTTAAAGCCAGTGTGGTTGTGCTAAAAAACAACGCCGGTGCGGTTGGTTAGCTAGCATACCAAAGTAGGGTTTAATTAAAAAAAATTACCGAAATAAAATCCCATCACATTCATTTTCTATTTTTTATTTCCATTTTTAGTGTGGTTGTTGTTTATAAATGCATTGGTGTTGTATCTCTTCGGGGGCACCACTCTAGGTTTAAAAGAATTGAAAATTAAAAAATATGGAATATTAATTTTTTATCTAAAATTTTTAATTCTGGTGCCTTATATCTACCATACAACACCGATGTGTTTGATAGTTGAGCGCGCTGGGGAAGGTTTAAATTAAAAATAACCGAATTGGAAAAAACATTTTTACCATCTCCATAGTGATTTTGACCCCCCTGAGCACTAGTGTTGTACCATCCATGTTGAGATGCCTCGCCATTCTTGCTCCACATCGATGCATTGTTGGATTCCATTGCTTGCTGAGTGGAGTTTGAATTTTGTGAAACAATGGGAAAATTTTGAAATTTGGTGTACATTGCTACCATGCCTCCTCAACGTGCAATGGACTAAGTAAAGTCTTCGTGACCTCCTAATTAAAATTTTTAACAGATTAAAATTTCAAATTCATCTTTATTTTCCCTTAAATTTAAAAACTTGAAAAAAAATCTTGGTGCATTTGAGTCGTTCGGTTGGCACCGCATATCGGCCGACCCTGTAAATTTACATGTGTTATGAAGAAAAACCTCCTATGGCTCAGGGAAGACCACAACAGACAAATGACTGCTACTCAATTCTCAAAACAATGTTATATAAGTGAAAATGCTAAGATATGGAGAATAAGACAAACCTTCAACCGAATGTTCGAAGTAGATCCCCATTGAGCTTTGAATCTCTACACTTGATCCTGCAGATTATTCTCAACAACAAATACAAGAAAGTGCATATAATATATGAAAGACATTATCATAATCAATAACATGGTCCATGATATAACAAGCAAATGTAACCCAATGTAATTTAAACAACATTTACAACATCAATTGGATGAGAAAATGAGTATTTCCAGTAATGACAACAAGAAGTACATGATACAACCTCTTGCCGACAACCAATTTGAACCAAGAAATAGCCCTCCACTTGTGCCTCCACCACTTCAATCCCCCATGGAATGGCAAACTCAAACTATGAAGGAGTTTGGTAGGTGAACATAAGAAGTTCACAACAACAAGGATCAATGGATGTAGACTCAAGTCACAGAAAAAATCCAATAGAGTTACGGTGCTTTTCCTTTTCTCCTCCTTCCATGCACCATAAGAGATCAATATATAGCCTTCCAAAGGTAGGTGAAAGGTTGAATCGAGTCGTTTCTGGGGTACATGGAGGGCCAAATGTCACCCTAAGACCGCTTCTTGGAGTGAAAAGTATTTTTTCTATGGTTTTTACCATTTAAATCGATGTACACTAGCTACATTGGTGCATCTTACGTATACGTTAGCTATAGTGGAACAACTAGCGTACATGAAAAAAAATAGGGAACAATGGGTTCTTGGAGGAAAAATAATGGATCTAAGTCAAGAAAATGAATATTGAAGGCCAATGAGTGTTGATGCTCACAAGGTTGAAAAATATGTTGTAATAACATGATGAACAGTAAATAGTGCATTTATATTTCTACCAAACTACAAACAAAGTGTTATTTTCTCTTTATAATGCACTGCTTAATCAAATTAAAAAAAGCACAATCATAACTCGTGCGCATCCTAAGATGGTGCGCTATATTATAACAAACGCACCATTTATTCGACAAAAAATTACAAAAATCACAAAGGGATGCACCTACTACGGGCATTCTATTAATACATGCGCACCACTAATGGTGTGATGATGTGTCCTAAAGGAACCAATGGTTCCTATTGTTGGATGCACTGCCAAAATTAAAATTTTAGAAAACAACACGTTAACTAGTGCACATTATACATAGTAACACACCATTATGACAGCATGTTGACTTGTAACAGGCGCACCATAATCCTAAGAATATATAAAACTCAAAAAGAGTTGCTCCTATCAGAGTGTGATATATTAATGCTTGTGCACCGTACCCGATGCAATGAGATATTTAGAATGCATGGGTTCTTTTGAATAATAGATGAACCGTGAGACTTAACCAAATATATTACAACATTATCTAGTGTGCATTGTAAACATGAACTCACTGGGTAGACAGTGCACTGATGTATAAACAACACACTGTTATCCCCAAAAAAATATAAAGCACATCATAATCAAATCCTATTATGGTGTGCTCAATTAGTCCTTGCACACTGTTGTCGGTGCGATGACGTGTTTAGAAGGCATCAATGCTTCCTATTGATGGAAGCACCACCATACTTAACGTAGTAAAAACACCACGTTGGCTAGTGTGCTTTGTTAACTTTGTCGCACCACTTTTTCAGTGCACTAACATATTATAAGTGCACCATAATAATCAAAAGACACATTAAACCCACAAAGAGAAGAAACTACTATGGTGTTCTCTAATATATGTGCACCATGCACAGTGCGATCATGGCTCTACAATGCACCGATGCTTTCTTGGGATAGGCGCAATGACAAACTAAACATAGTTAAAAAAATATTGCCACCCTTACTGGTGTTCTTGGGTATTCAAGTGCACCATATGCAGTGCTCTTTAGTTACAAAAGCTCCAACATGAGTGTGTAACTATAATTAAGGTGCACTGCTTCTCAAATTCATTTATTTTGATTAAAAATTTATTTATTAATGTTAATAAATAACTTTCTCATTTAATAAAATATTTAATTTTTTTATGTCTATTTATTAGACTGATCGATATTATATGTGTATCAGAGATGTCAATGACGAGAGTCAGCTGAGAAGCAGCAGGAACAAGTTGACCTGTAAAACTTTGTTGATGGGAGGGAGGCAAGGGAGAGGGAGAGGGATTTGTTCCCTCGCTCCATCATTGATCATACATGAGATCTCTTGATGGTTGTAGGCCTCATGAATTTCTATCAGGAGGATACATCACTCAAGGGTAACTATGATTTGTTGGTGCGGTTGATCTGTTGTTGGGATCACGGGAGATAGCCATTTTGTATTGGTCTCGATTAATTGTTCCAACCAATTGAGGAGAATAAATGGTTCCATCCCACAGAGGAGGATATTTATTTAATCACTAGCCTATTTAGGAGAGGGGAGAATTTTCCCCAGTTCCTTGATGTCCCATTAGGTGTTGTAGCATAGAGTAAACTAACTTACTCTCAATGTTATATCGATGCCTACATCCTCGATCCTATTGATTTTTAGGTGCGCGGTGGAAAACTCTGAATTGATGCTTTTGGTGGAGAGGAATTTAGGTGTCTCTTACTATTGGTTACAAGCATCGCACACCTCACTAGTGATGGCAAATGAATTAGTTTCCCTTTTCTATATTATGTAGATTCTTTAGTGCAGTCACCTAGATGCATTAGGCACTTCGCCATTTATTTAGGATAGTTTTATTTTTGCTTTGGATCAATGTCATGCAGTGTTTGATGGGAGGGTCAACTTCCCTTTTTCTTCAGAGATTGTTTGTTTATTTCTTGAGAGGATTCCATCCATGAGGCCACCATTTGACCACTGTCATCCTAGGTCATTGACTAAGGTGTGAATGTACATGTGGGGACAGAAGATGCCTAATAGGGCCCAGTCCAATTTCCCAGCTAGGATCACAACATAGGTGTTGGGGATGATATCCAGGAAGGAGGACCATGCATTGTACCTTCTTTCATATCCATACACAGGATTGGACTGGAGAGCATGTCCCAACATATTTTTCACCCTTGCTAAACCTTTGGATCAGAGAGATAATATTAGCATTATGCTTAAATTAATCTAGTTGCATTTTATTGTCTCATTTAATGCACATGATAAATATTATAACCTTGTATATTGTTGTATTAAATAGTTTAAAGAAATTGTCTAATTATTTTTGTTGTGTACTATATATTTTTAAAATATTGGCATATTTGATGGGGAGGTGCCTCCTCCTTATTAGCCTAATGTGCATATGCAGGAGGATGAGGTTCCTGCATTACCTAGACCTGGCCTATGATGTAGGTCAGATGAGAGGTATTGATGGGATGTAGATAACTGGCTGGCCACATTGTTGGGTTGACAAGGAGTCCATCATGTTTGAGCCTTCAATATCATGCGATACCCTAAGCTCGCAGAGATATGAAGTATGATAAATCATGATATGAGATTGTTGATGCAGTATTTAGTTGGAACATCCATTATTTTAATAGCTTGGAGGATTTAGGATCACTCTACGACATGTGATGAGGATGGCAATCCTCTTCCTCATACACCACCTCCTGCTCCTCCTCCTCACCATGATGTGGAAGCGCAATCATCTCATTCTCCACCTCCTCCTCCTTCTCCTCACCATGATTGGGAATGACCACTGTGTACTCCTTGTTGTCACCCCAACAACTCCCCTTGATTTTTATAAAATAAAGGGGTCCCCCATTTATATTTTTGTAAATATTTATCCTTTGGTTTTATTTTATTTTATTTTTTCTTACTTAATTGTAGATAGAGGTTTCTTTGATCCTTCACTCGTTGAGTTGTTTGCTTCTTGGCTTAGTTTTCATTTTATAAGGTTTTGGTGATAAATTTGGTCATTTTTCGCAATTAAAATTGAATAAACCTTTACTGAAATTTAAGAAATATTAGTTTATTATATTTGATTATATTATAAAATTATAAACCATACTTTTTTATAAAAGAACTTTAAGATATTCAATATTTTATACTTTTATTAGTTCTTTTATCATTTAAATGTTAAGCTTATTAAATTTAATTATACATAATTCATTATTATAAATCACTTTATCATTATGCATAATGGATAAGTATAATGTACCAATTTTGTCACCATTCATTTTTTACATACAACTTTACATTGATGATTATCATAATCTTTATCTTCTCAAAAGCACTTCTATTTTATCCAATCTTATAATGGAGACATGCAAGTTTTACATTCGTTTTCTAAAACTTTCATATATCTTTTGGAATATCAACTTTATCAACATTTTCTTAAAAGTTGAGGTGCATAAATGTAAAGGCATTTAATCCAATATTTTACCTAATTAACTTTTAGTTGCCTTTATATGAATTTCATAATTATTTTCTTCCAAAATGTGTCGTTTGAGAAGGTGGTTACACTCTCTTATGTCTTTTGAGAAGACGGTTACACTCCAGAGATGGCATTAATTCTTTGCAGGGATTAATTTCAAAGGAAATCGCAGATGTCAAGGGAATATTCAACGCAAGGATATTAAGAGAAACAATGAATTAAAAGCTACTCGTTAGTAAGTATGCCGCATTCAAAGATGCCTCATTATTCAAAGCTATTAACCCAAGTTAAGAAGCCGTTTAATATACCGGTATTGTGGAGGATCCATTTTGAAAGATAGCATGATTAATAACACTATGTATCTGCCACGTTTCTTTTGAAGAATGACACGATTTCACATTTGGTGGCTTCATTTGCCAGCTAACGATTAGTTACAACAGATTTCAGAAATCCCAAGACGTGTTAGAAATTGTAATGATTACAGTCACGCTAGAATTGAAGAAGCTAACAACCAAGCAGTCAAAGAGCATTCATGAGAGTACAATGACTGAACGCACGAGAAGATTCTACCAAATCATTTACTGGTTTCACCGGGTCTTACTAGAGAAAGAATAACGATTTCGTGAATATCAAGTAAAATTACTATGGAAGAGTTACCACGATATTTGGTAAAAGGATTCTGACGTTGTTTAATCATATTTGCGATCTTGTCGAGGGAAGTTTCATTATTTTATTTTATGGTTTAAGTCTATAATAAAAATATTCATTTTAAACCTAACTAAAATTTTCATCTTTTGTAGGTTATTCTGGTAAACTTATAGCACCCACGAACAGCTGCAGATTCGAAGATACTGCGTGGAGAAACCACGATGCGATATTGAATCAGATGATAGTCTTATTTTTAAGTTTTGATTGACCGTAAAATTAATTGATCACGGTTATTCACCACAAAATATATAATTGGATTCTAGAACAGTACCAGCATAATATATTGACTGAATATTTTTTTTGGTCATTAAAAATTGAAACATGCTAAGCAAAGTTCGCAGGTGGTTTTCCATTTACTGTATCTTCAAAAAGATATTTGAGATAATTTCAGAAAAGGAAGAGATAGTGGGCGTCAGAATCCGAGATTGCGACAGAAGCGTAATATTTTCTTTTTATTCACATCTCATTTTAGATTTCTGGATTGACTGGGAAGTAAAAGGTTATTGATGTATTTCCGAATAATATCTCGATTTGACTTTTATGCAGGTTACGTTGGTTAAGATGGAAATACAAGGATTACAACGAAAACCAACATAAAAGAAAGATGAAATAATTCAAGCTAATTCTGGAAAGCAACGAAGCAGGAAAGGTTACACCGAATCTCAGACATCTCTCCATATCCCAAGGAAACGATCAGATCAAATCAAATTCAATTGATGAACAGCGAGTAGAAAAGGCAACGTACAGGGCATACTTTCAACGCTGCTGGAGGTGGCTCTTCACAGAAAATCAGATAATGACTGTGTCTCTTTTCTGAAACTTCTTTTCTTCTTTGAATGTGCTTCGGAAGGGAAGATTTGAGGAGACGCTGCCAGGTCGATGGAGTTTGGTGCAGAAAGGACTTATATCGAAATTTCAAACTTTTTCACTGGTGGATATTAGAAAAGAATTGTCTTTGTGATCGTTGTTTGGTTGAAACTAATATATATATATATATATAAGTTTGGTATCTGGCTTTATGGTCTTTATTATATACTGTCATACTTGGTTATGGTTTTATATAAATCTTTAAAACTTGCTCTAATCACTCATTTCAATATTTGATATTTTATCTTGATTTAATTTCAATATTTGATATTTTATCTTGATTTAATTAAGCTTTGCTTGGTAAATGAGTGCAATTGATATTATTTTCTTTTAACTAATTGAGTAAAATATTTTGTGTGTTGACAAATATTTTGATTCCCAGTTAGTTAATTTTTCTATTATTCAAATATCAAAGTGTGTAAGTTTGATTACCTTTTCATAAACTATGGTAAAAGAATAATGAAACTATTGTATTATTTCATCATTATTTTCTCATAAATATTTAAAGTCTCAAATGTTACACTTTCTATTTGGTTGAGTTGTCTCATTGATTTATAAGTGTTGTTTTTCAGATTTATTTATTATCAATAGGTGATTAATTTAGTCTTCTCAAATTGCTCTCAGGTGAGATAGGTTAGGATAAGAAGTTAAATAGTTTAGTTAATTTTTCGATTAATTTTTAGAATTTCTTAGATAGGGTTTATTTAGATTATTTTTTTAATTTTCTGAAATAGTCATTTTTGATTAAAAACTTAAAATCCAAAACATAAACAAAACATGAGACTTTCTTTAGGAAAGCACATTAGGTTAGATTAAATTTAGAAACTTACTTTAGGATTCATTTTAAAACAGCAAATTAATTTAGGTTACATTTTTTGTTGAATTTTATAATTCTTCTTAAGCGAATAAACTCAACTGGTAGTAGGACCATAACCTAGGAGGTATTGCCATCCCAAACACACCGGGACTCTAAGCTACTTGTGTGGGCTTTATCTCTTTAAGTTGGCCAAGTCATAAAATCAGGCCAACAAACAAGTGGTTTTATTGTTTTGATTATTTTTAATAACCATTTATCCTCTTGCTCTTTGATTTTTCAGCTTTTATATTTTTACTTTTCTATGTCATTACATATGTGCTCAAGGGTTGGTTAGATGACAAGCTAACCATTTTTATTAATCCATTTTATCAAGGTTATTTATCATTCATGGATTCATCCCAAATCTCTATTAGGAGTCATGTCTCAAGAAATAATCATTCTACTCCATCTAAGATAGTTTATCACTTGTCAAGAAACAAATTTGATGGTGAAAGCGGGATTTCTGCAATTGATCATGTTTCTCAATTTTTGCAAAATTGTCTTACTAATCATGCTATCGATGAACCAATCATTGGCAGATCGTTCACTTTGAATTTCAAAGGCCGAGTTCGAAAATGGTTTGAAACTTTTCCATCTCAACATTCTTTACAACAATTTTTAGGTGAGTTTATTTATTCTTTTCACGATCCTGATTATGAGAAATTGTTTGTAGAATTAATAAATCTTAAAAGAGAATACGATGAATCATATGAGGACTATGCAAACAGATCTTTAAATCTTTGTTACATACTTCCTTTGAAACTTGTCACTTCTATTTTTCAATTGATCCATGAGGTTATGTATTTTTCAAATGAATTAGATCAATCACATAAAAATCAATTTTCTTCATATAACGATATTCCGATTGATTCTAATGAAAGTTCAGAGTTATAGATTATCAATATTGTCCAACTTTTTCACTTCACTTAATCAGAAGGAATATAATGTATTAGAGAATGTTATTATTTCTTCTAATAATCCTAATTCATCTCTATCTTCTCTAAATGAGAATAAAACTCTAATACTAAACGAAGAAAGTTGTCATTCACCTCAAGATCTTATGACTTTTTTAGAAGAGAAAGCGAACAAATCTGAAATCTATATTGAAAAAGTTTCTCCTACATTAATTAAACAAGACCAAGATATTATTTTAAGAGATTCCATTCCTAAATCTCATTTTTCTAACGGGTCTTGTGTTTCATTTATACCTTTACCTATTTGCAATGAACAAGATAATTTGCCATGTTCATATTTTTCAGTAAAGGATATTGATATGATTTTACGAGAAGAAATTAATGAACATTTGAAATCAAATGCAAATACTCAAATAGAAGAAAACTTTTCTTTCAAAGAAAATTCATTATCAACAGATACTGTCAGTTTTCTTTCTTCATCTACCTATTTTTCATTATACCCTGATTTATTTAATAATTGTGCTTCTCAGGATAATCTTTCACATCTATTAGAATTTCATCCTGATGCGCAAAATTTTCATGGGTTTCCAGATGATAAATTATATTTTAGGGATGAAGAGAAAAAACATTATTCTTATGAATCTCTTGGTAAATACAAAGATGAGAGTCATATACTTTTACAAACACCTCTTATTGATTCATCAACTCTCACAATTAATGAAGGATCTCCTTGTTTAAATAACGAGTTAGTTGAAACTGAATTTTTCATTAAAACCAATCATGATTTCCATTCATTTGATGAAGACACGTCTAACACAATATGGGATGATACCTCATTTGATTCTAGTCACTTACTTCAATTTCAACCAATGATTACTAAAGATTCTCATTCATCTTGTACAATTTCTCAATCATGCAACTTTATTCACATTGATCACTCATCTATAGATTCATATGTTTATATTTTCCATGATAGAATTGCAGATGGGCTTGAGGCTTCTTACCTAAAGAAGTTTCCATTTAATGGTAAGGCTTTATTTTCTGTATATACAAGTAAAGATTTTAGAAGTAAGCACAATGCATCTAATTTTCTATTATTCACATATCATTTTCTATTACTAACTGAAAGTGATGTTTTCCTTACAGGAATGAAAATGCTTCAATGGCTTCATTGGTTGTTTCATTTCACTTGATTTTTTATTGTACATATGTAGTGTAGGAGTAGGTTTAGATTTAGCTTAATTTTATTTTCTTTTTCTTTTTGCAGATAGATTACTTCTGTTGAATAATGTGCACTTATTTAAGCGATATCATGATTTCACGATGATGAACAGCTATCACTCAGGAAGTACATATTACTCTTTATTGCTTTTAATTATTATATCTTGCTTTTGATTTTATGTATAAGTTATCTCATTTAAATTATTAAGACTTATTTATAAAATGATGGTATGTTATCATTTAAAGCAAGAATATTTTAAAAAGAAAGAGTAAATGGTAAAACAATTTTCATACATAACTTTTCAAAAAATTTATGAATTTACCTCATTCGTTTTGAAATTGTTATTATGGTTGCACCTTTTAGGATTTATCTTTAGCATTTTCTAGTTTTTTTTTTTAGATCTTTGTAATAAAATTTTATTAAATCAACATCTCATTCGGGTCAGTGCAAGCTAATGAGGGTCACTTTTGGCGCGTTAGATGCAATAGAAAACTGAAAAAGCAGGCATCCCTCAACTTACTTGGATTTTTTTATCTACTTACGCAAAATATCTTGCATTGAGTAAAAAAGATGAAATGTAGGAAATTGAATCACGTTTTTGAATATATAACTTTTATGTATTGAAAATTTGCATAGCTATGTCAAGTTTCATTTTTCCTAACAGACACTTTTTATCTTTCAGGCAAATGATAAGGTATATGTTTTTGTGGGTAGAGCCTTTGAGGGCCTAAATGATGGAATCAAGCTACAAAAATCGGCATGCAGGTAGAGAACACATAGCGCTTGTGCGCCATTATTTTTCAAAAATTAAATTAGTAATTTTATAATTTTTTTATAATTGTCTAAGTGATCAAACCTCGAAAATAGTACCTCTTTTGTGGGTAGAGCCTTTGAAGGTCTTAATGCAAAAATCTTGAAATGGGTTTTTCATAGAACGTGGAGGTTAGTGTCCTCTTGTGCACCATACAATTTTTTTTTGAAATGATTGAGAATTGAAAAAGTTATGGAAGAAACACTAATAGTGTGTTTCACGAGTTAAGGAGGTAGGACAGAAAAGAAATTGAAAGAAAATAGGAAAAATTAATATTTCAAAATAAAAGTTACATATTTGGAATCTGCAGAAAAAATGCTATCTGTGTCTAAGATTTCGTCAAAAATGACTCTGTGTAGCATATTGTAACGAGTGGCTAAGCATAGGCTTCTCCAGAAACTAGAAGAAATACCCAATTACCTTTGGTTTTTCATTAACATAGCACAGGTTTGGAATTACCGAAGCAAACTCCAAAGCATACACATAGGATTATTGTTGACATGTGAGCATGTGACTCGGCCTGTCTAAATTCAAAAATATTGCTGCGCTTTTAGATGTAAATAACGCGTACGCATTATATAACTACATAACGCGAGCGCGTTATATAACTACTTAACACATACGCATTATATAACTAAATAACACGTACACGTTATATAGTTACAAAACGCACTCGCGTTATTCAAATCATAAAATACATGTTTAATACTTCAGAAAGAGGGGGTGTGGAAGACTCAAGGGAATTTTTGTTTAATATTTGAGAAGGGGTGGGGAAGGGTCAAGGGAATCTATGGTTAATATTTAATAGTGGTGGGAAAGGGTCAAGGGCTTAGAAGGATGTTGGAAGCTTGAGTGGGGAGAGATGAAGGGAATGAGAACATGATGGGATACAAGGGGTGAAGGGAAGTGGAGCTTGAGAGCACTATTAGGAGTAGAATAGGTTCTAAAGAGGTATAGGGTTAGAAGTTGAAAGTGAGACTTGAGTGACAAGGGGAAATGGATGGAAGCAAGGGGGATGTGAGAGAGAAATAAAGAATACAAGGGGGGGAGAGACATAGAGCGAGGGAGGGAGAGGGATAATGGGGAGGAATGGATTTGGAGGGAGTGAGAGATAGATGGGGATAGAACGAAATAAGAGATAGGAAGGGAGGGACAGAAAGTGTTGGTGGGAGACATGCAGGGAGTGGTGGCGATGGAGAGAGAGGGAGTGATGGAGAGATTGGGATAGGTTGAGGGAAAGATAACATGAGGGAGGGATAGAAGGTGAGAGACAGGCGATGAGAGAGGGAGGGAGAGAAGGTAGGGTGAGGGATGGAGGGAGAAAGTTGGAGATAGATATGGATGGAGGAGGGATGGGTTTGAGAATGGAAAGTGACATAATGTGTGTGTATGTGTGTGTGTGTTTGAGAGAGAGAGAGAGAGAGAGATTGATGGTTGGGGAGAGAGAGACTAGAGGGAGTTGTGAGCATCATATTCTCCATCAGCATCATATTCTTCATCATCATCATATTCATGACCATCATCGTCATCATCAACATCTTCATCATCATCACCATCATCATCATCATCATCATATTCCTCATCAAATCAACATCTCCATCATCATTATCATCATCTTGTGAACATCATCATGATCATCATCTAAACATCACCATCACCATCATCATCAACATCTTCAACATCATCACGATCACCATCATCATCAAAATCTTCATTGTCATCACCATCACCATCACCATCACCATATTCATCATCATTTTCATCTCTAGGTTCCCCATCAACATCAACATCTCCATCATCATCATCTTCTTCATCATCATCATCTTCATCACCATCATCATCATCATCAACATCTTCATCATCATCACCATCATCATCATCATCATCATCTTCCTTGAATCAGATCAACATCTCCATCATGTCACCATCATCTTCATCATCATCATCATCATCATCATCATCTAAACATCACCATCACCATCACCATCATCATCATCATCTTCATCATCATTACCATCACCATCATCATGAACATCTTTATCGTCATCACCACCATCATCATCATCATTGGCATTTGTAGGTTCCTCATCAACATCTCCATCATCATCATCTTCATCACCATCATCATCAGCATCAACATCTTCATCATCATCACCATAATCATCATCTTCATCGTCATCAGGTCAACATCTCCATCATCATCATCTTCTTCATCATCTTCCCCATCATCATCATCATCATCATCTTCATCGCCATCTCCATCATCTTCAACATCTCCATCATCATCACCATCACCATCATCATCATCTTCATGACCATAAACATCTTCATCATCATTGTCATCTCGCCCTTCCTCATCAACATCTCCATCATCATCATCATCATCATCATCATCATCATCATCATCATCATCATCTGAACATCACCATCACCATCATCATCAACATCTTCATCATCATCATCATCATCAGCATCAACATCATCATCAAAATCTTCATCGTCATCACCATCACCATCTTCATCATCATTGTCATCTCTAGGTTCCCCATCAACACATCTCCATCATCGTCATCTTCTTCATCATCATCATCTTCATCACCATCATCATCGTCATCAACATCTTCATCATCATCACCATCATCATCATCATCATCTTCCTCATCAGATCAACATCTCCATCATGTCACCATCATCTTCATCTTCATCATCATCATCATCATCATCATCACCATTACCAGCACCATCATCATCAACATCTTCATCGTCATCACCATCATCATTGGCATCTGTAGGTTCATCATCAACATCTCCATCATCATCATCATTGGCATCTGCAGGTTCCTCATCAACATATCCATCATCGTCATTTTCTCCATCATCATCACCATCATCACCATCATGATCTTCTGAACATCATCATGATCATCATCTAAACATCACCATCACCATCATCGTCAACATCTTCATCATCATCGCCATCAGCATCATCATCAAAATCTTCATTGTCATCACCATCACCATCTTCATCATCATTATCATCTCTAGGTTCCCCATCAACACATCTCCATCATCATCATCTTCTTCATCATCATCATCTTCATCATCGTCATCATCGTCATCAACATCTTCATCATCATCACCATCATCATCATCATCATCATCATCATCTTCCTCATTAGATCAACATCTCCATCATGTCACCATCATATTCATCTTCATCATCATCATCATCATCATCATCATCATTACCAGCACCATCATCATCAACATCTTCATCGTCATCACCATCGTCATTGGCATCTATAGGTTCCTCAACAACATCTCCATCATCATCATCATTGGCATCTGCAGGTTCCTCATCAACATATCCATCATTGTCATTTTCTCCATCATCATCACCATCATCACCATCATGATCTTATGAACATCATCATGATCATCATCTAAACATCACCATCACCATCATCGCCAACATCTTCATCATCATCGCCATAAGCATTATCATCAAAATCTTCATCGTCATCACCATCACCATCTTCATCATCATTGTCATCTCTAGGTTCCCCATCAACACATCTCCATCATCATCATCTTCTTCATCATCATCATCTTCATCATCATCATCATCGTCATCAACATCTTCATCATCATCACCATTATCATCATCATCATCATCATCATCTTCCTCATCAGATCAACATCTCCATCATGTCACCATCATCTCCATCTTCATCATCATCATCATCATCATCATCATCATCATCATTACCAGCACCATCATCATCAACATCTTCATCGTCATCACCATCATCATTGGCATCTGTAGGTTCCTCATCAACATCTCCATCATCATCATCATTGGCATCTACAGGTTCCTCATCAACATATCCATCATCGTCATTTTCTCCATCATCATCACCATCATCACCATCATGATCTTCTGAACATCATCATGATCATCATCTAAACATCACCATCACCATCATTGTCAACATCTTCATCATCATCGCCATCAGCATCATCATCAAAATCTTCATCGTCATCACCATCACCATCACCATCACCATCTTCATCATCATTGTCATATCTAGGTTCCCCATCAACACAACATCTCCATCATCATCATATTCTTCATCATCATCATCTTCATCTCCATCATCATCCTCATCAACATCTTCATCATCATCACCATCATCACCATCATCATCACCATCATCACCATCATCATCATCATCTTCCTCATCAGATCAACATCTCCATCATGTCACCATCATCTTCATCATCATCATCATCATCATCATCCGAACATCACCATCACCATCATCATCAACATCTTCATCATCATCACCATAATCTTCATCAACATTATCATCTTTATCATCTTCATCTGCATCATGATCATCTTCATTGTCATCACCCTCCTACTCCTCATCATCTTTATCATCTTCATCTACATCATGATCATCTTCATTGTCATCACCCTCCTCCTCCTCATCATCTTGTGCACTTATGCACTTAGGGATTAATGTTTAGAAGAGGGTCTAAAGGCCTTTATGGGGGAGGGGGGAGGGGCTCTAGGAACAAGGTAAGACAGAGAGGGCAGTGGGGAGGGATAAAGGCGTAGAGGGTTAGTGATTAAGGGAGAAGAAGGGAGAGAGTGCTATAGGGAGGGATAATGACGAAGATAAAGAGAAGGTGGAGAGATGGAGAGTGGGGTGGTAGAGACATGGCTGGAGTAAGGGAGAGAAAGAAACATGAAAGAAACATGTAGGGAGGGATGTAGGGAGAATGAGGGACAGATATTTAGAAAGAGATAGGGGTTATCTAGGGATTATTGGGAGAGAGCTAGGGGGTATTAAACCATACAAAACATTTGTTTTGTATGTAAGCATATAAATTATTAGTTTTCTTTGATTTTGTTCGTTGCCCTAGCTGTGCACCTAACCTATTTATTGTGCTTGACTATATCGCGTTCGCATTTTTTCACTACATATCGCGCATGCGTTTTGTATTTGTATAACGTGTGCACGTTTTGTAACTCCAGAAATAATGGTTTGTTGCTGTCCGAGAGCAACTTCACTTTGTCCGAATGAAAACAACAGTCCCACGATTTTTTGAACAGCACGAGCCCGCCACTGAAAATTTTCACATTCTACACCAACTCCATCATTTTTTTTTATGCAGGTGCAGCATTGAGGACATCTTTCATGGTTGCTCAGTGTGGTGTTGGGTTATATGGCCATATTTGAAGAAAATAATCAGCAAGCTTGAAGAATCTCCAATTGAAGAACACCAAAGATAAGGCCTTTGAAAGATTGATTCATTTTGTTTATATTTGAGGAGCACACAAGATAAGATATCAAGCTTCAAGACCAACAAGGAAGAACTTCCATTTGCTTATTATTGAAGAGATTGTAATTGAGGAGCAACAAAAACAAACTATATTGAATTGATCATTGTGGTGATGGGGAATGCACATAACCGAGTAAACAAATCAACAAGGAAGAAGAGACCTCAAGAAGTCATTGAAGAAGAGAAAGAAAAGAAAAGAATATACATGATGAATCGGAGGCTTTCTTTGGAAACTAATCCAAATCCAATTGTAGAGGATACAATGGTTCATCTTATTAATCCACGACAAGAGGGACCTTCAATTTCCACAATAGTTGTTGAACAAGCACCCGATGGAAGTAATCAAGAAGCAAAACGTAGGTGCTCATTAGGGGATGTTTCAATTCCCACTTCAAGTCAAAGTGATAAGTTACCATCTCAAGATGAAGCTCATGAAGAAACACCCAATTTTCTATCCGGATGTGGTTATACAAGCGATGAAGTCAGAGAGGCGTTGGACATTTTGCCTACTGTTGAAGAAGAGAATGTTATCCACACCATCGATGAGGATGTTGGACTTCCACAAAGAGATGTTGGACTTCCACCATCCAACTACCAGGAATAGAATGAAGGACACCAAGCTACTACTGAAACACCAGAGCGTCTTGGTGATGTGCTACATGGTACAATTCCAACCCCCTTACCTCCATTAGCAAGCACACGTCGAAGAACTCCGAAGCGTATACAAGTTGATGAAAGACTTATGAATTCCATTGAAGGTACGCTTATCAAACTCAACAGATACTTGATAAATATTTTTTTTCTAAATGTGATGGAGATAAATGTAGCTTATTTTTATCATTGTTAAAATCTAGGAGCATGAATGTTGTTAGGAAAAAGTTAGGGATAAAGATGATAAAGAATTCTGAACCAAGTTCTCATATAGTTAAAAGCCTAGTAGATGCATTTGGTAAAATTGGTAAGAACACACGTTCAAAGGACCGCAATGCTGCTCATCGTGTGTTGTCACAATCAATTGCAAATAAGAACACCAGGGCCCTTCGTATTCTCAGGCCTACATCCGAACTAGTTAATTTGAATGTAAAAACCCTCCGTAGGTATTCTATTAGAAGAGAACATCTTGACACAACCGATCAGACAGATTTTTGGGCCTTTGTTGGTCGGTTGCCATGTCGTGACATGAAGCTAGTTGATGCAATAAAGGGACTAGTGCACAGTTTTTGGCATGATCACACAAGGCCTTCTTCAAACCGAAAGGATGTACTAAAACTAAGAAGGGGTTCAAAGGATCGTGAACCACATACTAAGCATCTTCTTGATATAACACAGGCAGAGCTTTACGAGAAATTTAAGATTGAGCATAGACAATTGAACTTGGGGCAAAGATCTTTTGAGAAATGTAAGCCATGGTATGTTAGAATAAATACTCTTTGTAACACTTGTTGTTGTAGATACCATGTAGAATATGAATATTACTATGAAACATTTTTGTACATTCATCGTGTGTTGCATACTAACATTGTGCAGGATTGCTCCATGACAATACCACCGACTTCATCAAGAGAATTCATTCATAGCATCATGTGCAATAGGCCTGAGGGGCAAACATAATATGCAAAATCTTGTTTGGATGGAACATGCTCCAACTATGCTGGCATGGCATTATTGAGCCAATGTATGCACGAGAATGGAGACAGTGAATTTGGGAAAATGGTTACAGACATGAAAAGTTTCAAATATATCAACTATGAAATAGTCCCAGGGAAAGAAAGCAAAAAATACAATTGGTGACATCTCATGTATGCATTTATATCTATAAAATTATGTTGTAACGGTTACATTTCAATCCTTACTTACAACAAAAAACTAACATTGAGATCATTTTGTGTCACCAGGTACAAGTTAGTGACTTCATCAAGGAATTTATTGAAAAGACACATCAATATGTTCAGCATGTCCACGTGGCACGATGGCAGGATGAGAAGTTTAGAATATGCAGAGATACATTTCCCCTTGGTACTATACTTTCAGTTGTTGATTTTGTCAAGAACTACACTCTGCAACCTCAAAATGAGATCCAAAGTCAGTATTATCACTCTGAGCAGGTTTCCTTGATGGTCCATATCACATATAGGCATGGCCCAAATAGCACTGAAGAGCAAAGAGAAATTCTGAAGGAATATCACTTCTACATAAGTGATTATAGGTGCCACGACTTCCACTATGTACGTCATTGCTTCATCATGTTCTATGATCACTTGAAGGGAAGGAACATACAGATGGATCGACACTGGATTTGGTCTGATGGGTGTGCTGGTCAGTTAAAAAATGCATGCATATTTCAGTGGTTGTGTTCATTGCATAAAAACTACAAAGTGCCACATATGTGGAACTATTTTGAGACTGGGTATGGTAAAGGAGAGCATGATGGAGCCAGAGCATGTGTCAAAACAACCCTATGAAGAGAGGAATTGAAAGTATCTACAGAATCTACTATTCTAAATGCTCAATCTATAGTCAGGTGGTGCACGTTAGTAATGGGAGAGGAATCAACTATGCGAGTAGAATCCACAAGAAAGAGACACGTGGAGAGATTTTTTTGGGAGGTGGTAGACATAGATCATTCACATGCATGGGAATGCAAGACTGTGCCTGGGACTCGTGGCTTTCATTCGGTTCGAAGCTCTGATAACCCAGTATTTGAAATTTGGACCAGAAAACTCGCTTGTTTTTTCCCGCCTTGTTGTGATGGTGACTGGGATGGGTGTGAATCATTGGATTGGGTTGATGGATGGGATCGCATATCACTTCCACTTGATCAGCGTGCAATTGTTGAGTTAACTCCATTGGAAGAAGACCAATCATCTATTTCTGCAGATTTTGATCATGTCTCAGACCTTGTACAACCCGGTATGATGCATTTCCTTAACATTTTTTGTTTGTTTACGTAGTCTTCAAATGCACATTAATGGCCTTGTATCACATGAAAAATATTTTGATCATATACCTACAATCATATAAGCAGGGCACATATACATAGTGGTTGCCTCAAAAGATACTGAATGGGGTGATGAATACTGGTTGGCACACAGTATAGATGGAAAGCAAACCCTCATTGTGTCCATGACTGACGATGAAAACAACCACTTTCCAACTGGGTCTATGGTTGTTAAAGGTGAATACTTGACATGGGACAACAATGGAAGAAAGAAGGGTGGATATGTTTACAGGGATTACAAACCAGGTGCAAGTGTGTATCACTTTACCAACTTAATCATTGGCACAAACCTTCAGGTACGAACAATGCCTAGTCGAAATACATCGAAGGTTCGCTACTTCTTACCGGATACAGAGCACGAGAGACTAATGGAGACCATCAGTATAAGAGATGATCCGGAGGGCTTGGTTGTATTATAATAGGTGGGATCTAGCATGATGAGGTACGTTACATACTTTTAATACTATACTATTTATACTATTTGTAATTGAATATTGATATATGCTCAATTTTCACATGTATGTTTCATATGAATATGTCAATTTTGCGTTCTTGATATGCCAAATTTACGTTTACGTTGTTTATAAATATGCCAAAAGTTCTCTTGTATGTCAAGTTTATGAATATGCCATTTTTTACATATGATCAGTAAACCCTAAAATTATATTATGTTCATCATGTTGGTTATTGGCTTCACCCAACAAAATTAATTCAATTCATGCTCACTATATTAAACAATACACTTATATTAAATTTAATTCATGTCTTGTTAAATATTTCATAATGAATTATCTATTTGAGAGCACCACCTTAGACCAAGCCATCATCATCAACATCTTCATCATCATCACCATCATCATCATCATGGACCTGCAAAACCCTAGTTTCCAAAGTGTCTAGGCAGGTTCGGGTTAGGAACACTAGCCATACCCGCCCGGTGGATGATTTTCCAAAGTTGACCCTCGTGTGCAAAAATTGCACACTCCCACACTGAGCAAAACCCTAGTTTCCAAGATGGATCTGCAAGGTGACACATGGGCCACCGGGTAGGATGGGAGGGGCACCCCTGGCACTATCTCGATGTGATGAATCCAACGGAGTCGATGGTTCGTCGATCCGAGCCACGGTCTTCATTCTATGGCTCGTCCCGTCTCACTACCAGAAGGCCTTCAGGGACACCTGCTGGATACCTACCGGGGGCATAGAACTCCAACCATGTAACAAAACTGGGTTCCGGGGAGTCCTGCAGGTGTGTCTAGACAGGTTCGGGCTAGGAACACTAGCCATACTTGCCCAGTGGATGATTTTCCAAAGTTGACCCCCGTGTGCAAAAATTGCACACTCCCACACTGAGCAAAACCCTAGTTTACGAAATGAATGCATAATGAAGCCACTGGGCCATGGGGAGATCAGGGAGAGGGCCCCCTAGAGGTAATCGCATGCCAGGAGACCAATGGAGTTGACAGTTCGTCAGTCTGACGTCCGATTTCCGAGTTATGTAGAGTTGCAAGTCGCATGAAAATGTCGTTCAAGGACACTTGGTGAATTTTCGTCCGGGAGCCAAAAAGCAAACGGAGAAGGAAGATTGCATGCCGTTGGCTCCTGCAAGTGTGTGTGGGCAATGCCGATGTGGGAACACTGCCAACACTGGATTGGGGGAGGTTTTTGCAGAGTTGACCCACCAATGCGAGATTGCATGCAATTAAACTGAGCAAAACCCTAGTTTACGAAATGAATGCACAATGAAGCCACTGGGCCATGGGGAGATGAGGGAGAGGGCCCCCTAGAGGTAATCGCATGCCAGGAGACCAACGGAGTTGATGGTTCATCGGTCCGACGTCCGGTTTCCGAGTTATGTCGAGTTGCAAGTCGCATGAAAATGTCGTTCAGGGACACTTGGTGAATTTTCATCCGGGAGCCGAAAAGCAAACGGAGCAGGAATATTGCGTGCCGTTGGCTCCCGCAAGTGTGTGCGGGCAATGTTGACATGGGAACACTACCAACACTGGCTCGGGGGAGGTTTTTGCAGAGTTGACCCACCAATGCGAGATTGCATGCAATTAAACTGAGCAAAACCCTAATTTACGAAATGAATGCACAATGAAGCCATTGGGCCATGGGGAGATGAGCGAGAGGTCCCCCTAGAGGTAATTGCATACCAGGAGACCAACGGAGTCGACGGTTCGTCGATCCGATGTCCGGTTTTCGAGTTATGTCGAGTTGCAAGTCGCATGAAAATGTCATTCAGGGACACTTGGTGAATTTCCGCCCATTTTATAATTTAAGCCACTTTTAAATATTTGAACTTCCATATTATTTTTGAAAGAGTATAATATTTCAAAACTCCTAAAGAGACAAAAACACATGATCAAAACTCCTAAGGCTGCAATTTAGAGTAGCAATAATGGGGGTGATGGAGTTGAATTTGATCCTATGGAAGATAATGATACTAATATTATTGAGAATAAAGGGATAATAGGTTGATCCATGACACCTTTGTTTGCATGGATGAGGATGCACCTATGTATGAGACCTATGATAATATTCATGATGTACATCTTATTGATAAGGCACACAAAGGCCTATACAAGAGATCAAAGATGAGTCACTTTGTCTACTAATTTGATGTTGATAAAATTGAAGGTATTGAATGACATTTCAAACAATGGTATGACAAAGATCCTAATGTATACACAATAACTCTAATGATAAATATAAGTTTTTAATATTTTTTGTGATTGTAATAACCACATTGCGATATCCATTATTTAGTATGTCATAAATTGATTTTTTCTTATAGATTGTTAGGTAATATTTTCCTATAACCATCAAATACTTTACCTTGCACATATTGAGAATTGTGTGCCCTTATGAAAGATACAAGAAAGCAGTATCAAACAATTGATGCATGTCCTAATTATGATCAAATGATATATTATGGATAGCACATGCAACAAATTTAAAATGCCATGAATGTGGGATCAATAGATATTGAACTAATTAGGTAATATATAAGGTGCCCCATAAGGTTCTTTGTCATATCCCTATAATTCTAGGTTTTTGATGATTGTTTAGGTTAAAAAACATAGCACATTTTATGGATTATCATGTACAAAGATAAGTGAATATGGTATTATATGAGTGGCTACAAATGGTTCTCAATTTACGATCATCAAGGAAATATTACCCATTTTTAAAGAAGAAGCTCATAATGTTAGACTTTCATTGGTAGTTGATGGCAATGGGTGTGCATGAGTGAGTTTGTTGAAACCTTGAAAAACATTGTATTGCATTTAGTTTGATTAAATTACACGAGCAAGAACTTTGACATAACTTGTAATGATCATCCAAAATCACAAATTTTAATTAGATACCAATTAGTGCATGCATGTAGTGAATTCGTTGAAACCTTTGAATATAATAGTTTGTTCTTTTGACATAGTGCATTCATGAGTAATAGATAATCCACACAAATCAACACATTAGATTGACACAAGAACATGTGGAAACTGAAGAACAAATACAAAGTGAAATGTATCATTCATTTATAAGTAAAATGTCAATGTGCATGTCTCCAAAAGTACATGTATCCAAAAGTACATATATATCCAAAAGTATCCAAAAGTGCATGTCTCCAAAAGTACATGTATATCCAAAAGTATCCAAAAGTACATGTATCCAATGAAGTCAATGTACATGTCTCCAAAAGTACATGCACAATAAAATCAATGTACATGTCTCCAAAACTGAATGTATCGAAAAGTACATATATATACAAAAGTATCCAAAAGCACATCTGTCCAAAACTATCCAAAACTATCAAAACTCAAGCTTCCTCTTGTTCTTTCCCGACGTTGATCCTCTAGGCACATCTCTAGGATCAATGTGCATCTCTGGATCCTGCAAATTAAATATCAATTGTTAAATTCAACTAACTATGTACACTAATACATTAGCTCAACAATTATCAACTGGTGCATGGAAAGTGCATGAAACACTTGGTCACTGAAGGACATCTCCCCTCAACTGACAAAGGAGATTGCGTTGCTTGTGTAGCAGATGAAGCCGTTGGTTGAACATCCAGGATGGTCGAACCAGGGGGGCCAGGAACTGCTCCTGCTGGTGGTGGCTACAATGAAAAAATGTTGAAATAGTTAGAAATGCATGAATAAACAATAGACAACAATAATAAACTATGTAAAGATAATGTTGAAATAGTTACATACCTGTGTGTGATCAGTTGCCATCGCAGATGCGGCACTAACTGCTGCATCAACCATCGATGCGAGGTTCTCAGTAGACAACTCAGGTTCCTGATGCAGTAAACATGCAATTCAAACATTAACAAAAACAATTTATGCACTGGATTTCAAGTTAAACAACAAATATCATCGAAGGATATACATTACCATGGTGTGAGTAAGCCCATGGTCATGGGCAGCTAGAGTCTTTCTAGGAGTAGAACGCCTCACATACACATGACCCTTGTTCACGAATGGCCAGGAGGGAGATACAAATCCAGGCAATGGGCTAGATGTCTCGGATGGTGCCTACAGTCAGCAAGTGTTCATGTAGTTAGACATGCATGATTCAACAAACAAACATGTATTTAAAAAATGTCATTTTTAATTGTTTACCTGGAGCCCAAATGTTTCAGGGGATGGTATGATCATGGGTACTACCTCCACATTACCTTGCCCCATTGAAGGATATGCCATCTGCAAGTTTAATAATTGTAAATATTAGACTGTAGATAGCATTAATGAACTAAAATGTAAAGTATGTAGAAATTAACAAATTAACAAGTATTAAAAAACTGAAATTTTAAAATGTTTACCTCGGTGTGAGATACGGCAATAGGTGGTATATAAGATAAGCCTACCAAATGGGTAGCATCATCCCCCCCTGTAGAGTTTGGAACATCCAGCTCTGGGGCGTCACTGCTGGCATAAAGCATCAACTGCAAGTTCACAAAATTAATATATTAGCTCAAACTATATATATGTGTACAAAGACGAAAATAAATGAAGAATTTATTATAATTAACCATCAACATACCTCTCTCAAAAACCCACTGAAGGAAACATCTGAGGCAATACCATAGCAGGGACGACCACATGATGTGCACTCATGAGGATCAGTACTAGGATGGGGATGTGTCGATGGTCCTGCACTAGTGGATGGTCCTGATGGTCCTGCACTAGTGGATGGTCCTGATGGTCCTGCACTAGTTGATGGTCCTACATGGTGACGAGTTGGTGTATGTACCACACCAGGGACAGATGTCCCTTCCTCACCCATATGTTGAACTATCGTGCCATGGCGAACAACCGCCCGTGCCAAACTCAAAAATGCATCCCGTGTCTGCGGAATAATGCGATGTGCTGGTGGGACATCTGGCCTAGGAAACTGCCTGCAAGGTGCAGGGATAGGGTGATCCTGGTCTCAAAGCCTGGCATTGGGTCGGTTTTGGGGCATCCCCCCACCGATCCCTTGAAACTGCAAGATGTCAAAATAGTTAACGTGTTTATGCAACACTAACTCTGCGTACATCTTTCGAAGGAAATATAAGGGAATTTCCCTGTTGTTGTGTGGTGGCATATCAAAAACCATGTACCATCTGTCCATCCAGTTATCAACAAATGGTTGAAACATGCACCACTCAATGGAGATATGCGGCTTGTTTTCATTTGGGATTTTCCCCGTTCGAGGGTCCCTAAACAATGCAAATATAAGCTCTTTGGATATTTTCAACTTTTTTATTGCATTGTAATCTAGCCCATCAGCATATTGTTGTCTTTTTCTTTCTCTGTAAGATGCAATATCATATAGGACATTCGTAGATTGTGAAATGGTGTCCACAATTGCATCCAAGGTTGATGCAAGTGAACGGCGAATCCTGTCACCACCACTAAAAGCTGCACTTATGCCCCTCAAGTGGGCAAGCTCAATCAATATCTCGGCATTGGTATCCATAGCCGCAACTGCAATAAAGACATTAATACGAAAATCATTAGAAACATATACATGGTATATAATGATGTCTCTTCAAAATTGAACATGTATTAAATCAAACTCACGTAAGCAATTTAATGGCATTCACTTACATACATTTAAAACTTAAAATTAAACATTTGACAATTAAAAAGTAAGTTAGTCAGATTGGCAGAGAGGAGGAGGAGTAGGAGGAGGAGGATCAGGGCAGTGATGAGTTTGTTGATTCAGGCATGGAGGAGGAGTATCAGGGCAGTGATGAGTTTGCATCTATGTGTCTCAATGTCTCATTGTGATTTGTGATTGTGAATGACAAATGTGTTGTGATTTGTGAATGATCTAATTTCTATTGAATATTTCATTTTTGTAATTGTAAATGTAATTTCTATTGAATATTTGTAATTGTAAATGTTAAATTTTATTGGATCTATATGTCTATATTTTTAAATTTTAATATATTTTAAAAATATATTAATTCCGGGGGTCACCATGTCCTACGTGTCCTAATTCCGGGGGTCACTGTGTCTAGTGGGGACCAGGGATCAAATTTGAAGGGTGGGGTCCCATTTCACTATGAAGGGCTATGAGATATTGAACACTATTGAAGGGATATAAGAAATTTATTAATATTTATTCTATGTGTATATATGGATGTGTTCATGTTGCATGGATTGGATTCTAGGTTAACCAAGGCCTTTTTAGAGCAAAGAATGGGGTAATTACTATTTGGGAACAAGTTTTTTATCAAATGTAAATTGCGGTGATGGAAGATATTGAGGGTGCCACATGTTGTGGAGAAAGTAGTATTGATTCCTATGATGTAATAGGGAGTTCAAAAAGTCTAGTTTCAAGTATTGTCATGCGTAGCTCGATTGATTTTTCTTGCGCTAGGGTTGTAGCAACTGTTATGGCCATTACTGTTAAAAGGATTGATGGGGTGGAATCCCGTGAAACGATGAGTTCTTTTGTTAAGACGTCGATTCAGTGAAAGTTGGTGGGAGTCTTATGTTCATTTTATGCACAAAATTCGATTACGTGATTTTGTTGCATTGTTAACTCTCCTCCTAGTCATAGCTACAATCTCTTATATAATTGTGAAGGTTATCAATCCACTCAATATATTAAAGTTGTAGTAGGCCAAAATCATCAACATATTTATTGTACTCACAAATGTTGACATTCCAATTTCTATTTAGAGCGCCCATTAACATTAGATTGTATGGGACATGTTTTTGAGGCATGATGTCATTATCTCATAACAACAAGCTTTTTATCCATAAATATGTCATCTACAAGCCAACAGAATTGTTCCTAATCCTTTATAAAAGTTTGTCATAATTATATCAATACCAACATCCCTACCTATTGACTTAGCTTAGAAGATATTACACCTTCGGATAACCAAACCTGATTCTAAGGTTGGTAATCATAAACGTAAAAGCATCATCATAAGGAAATAGCATGTTGTGTTGAGGAAATTCCTTTTTTTCCATTTCCTTCTTAGGACAATAGTTGCTTGTGGATCATTTAAAATGTATAATTTATTTTAATATTGGGAAGCAAAATTCAAATTCATTAATATATTAATATGATTTGATTTTTTTATTAATAATAAGTTATTCTTTTCATTTGAAAATGTAATAGTACATCAAAATTTCAATGTTTACTGACGTAGTAAAGTTGAGAGGCTTTATTTTTCAGTGGATATAGCAGACCTTTAAATTCATAGGATGTCAAAAATCTAGTCAGCCTTGAAGTTGAGCTCCTCAAAGAAAATGAATTTCTTTAAATATGTTTATGGCAGGCTGGCATTGCCAGCTTCGCTCCGCAAACTATCCTGGAAGACTGGAGGAGATAGGGTAGGTGGAACTTGGAAGTAGCTCAACCATAGTGGAATAGGGGTATAAGAAAAAGCTTGTTTCTATTCATGCAATATTATATATTGATGGTCGGAGCCATGGAAGCATGGAATTCGAGCATTGACTTGATACAACAAAGAAAACAAAAGGTGGAACTCGGGAGCTGCAGGATTGACTTGATACAACAAAGAAAACACAGGGTGTGAGGCTGGGAGCCGTAGATGGTAGGATTAACTTGATACAACAAAGAAAACATAGGGTGTGAGGCTGGGAGCCGTAGATGTTAGGATTAACTTGATACAACAAAGAAAACATAGGGCTATAGGTAGGGGCCACGGGTAGGAGCAACAACCTACAACATTAGAAGAAGTTTATGGATTGTGGATTTTGTCTGAAATGCCAAATTCGCGGGGGCACATTAACATAATATACTATACATTGAATACTCAATTAACTCACGGAGTCAGCATTCACAAATTGGTATGTGATAACTTGTAACTTGGTAAGCCCGCTAGCAACAACACATATAAGCCACCTACCAGGTTTAATAATTTTGTTGATGCCATTAAATGTGTTAAACACGCAAGCGCTCGCTACAAACATGAGAACTTCGAAGCGTTCAAGCCATGGGCTGCTCAGTGTAAGCCCATCCACGTAAGTTGTTCAATGATATTATTAGAGGCCCAATGATCCATGATCCATGGATGATCGAACACGTGGATATTGGAGAGTAATCGAGTCCCACTCCCAAGTCACCTAGCTAGTAGCCACATTCCCAATTTTCCACTAAAAACTGTTGATGGGTGAAATTTGAAGCTACCCTTCTGTTGCAATTTTAAATAGTAGTGGTTAATTTAATTATTGAAGGGATTACCATGAAATTAAATTTTTTTTGCATGGTAAAATTTGAAGCACGGCCTTCTATGACGTGTAAAATGACCTTTGAAGGGCCCTGAAGGCTTCAAATTTGAAGCATGGTGGGGACACTCGTGTCCCGTGTCCTTGTGTTGGGTGACTTAGATGGATACATTGTAGAAAGGGGGGAGTTCTATTTTTTTCAATTTTAGGTTGGATTATGAATTTTTGAGTTTTTGAAAAAGGATTCGTTTTAATTATTCACTCATCTTGGTTGAGGGAGATTGAGGGAGATGTGAATTTAATTAAAGATTGGGTTATTCCCAATTTTATCAATATTACAAAACTAGGTTTTTTTAAACAAAAAAAAATAGTAATTTAGGTTAAAAATGACAAAAAAATGGAATGGGTGAATGAATTACCTGATTGGATGACAATCTACCGGTGAATTTGTCTCCCCTCCAGCTAAATCGAGCAACACTGATACTTGAGTGGGCCACAAACCGTCCTCGTCTAGGGTCTATTTCGCATTTATGATGCGTGAGTGCCGCGGGTGGTCGGCAATCGTCGGGACTGTGTATTTAAATTGATTTTTAGATTTCAATAACGCGTACACGTTTTGTAACTACATAACGCGTACGCGTTTTGTAGTTATATAACACGTACGTGTTATGGTTACCTATCCTACATGTCCAATGACATGTTAGGCTCGGGTCTTACCATGGCAGGTGCTAAACATCAGAAACGCGTTATGTTTTATCTATCAGGAACGAGTTTTGGAAAAGTAGCATTGCATCTAAAGTGACCCTCATCTTCTTGCACACACCCATTCATCAATTAAAGAAACGTTTATTCTCAATCTTAAAGAAAGATAAACTTTTTGTATTAGGTTTAGAATTCTTATCTTGGTATCAGTGACGAATTGATTAAAAAGATTTCATATTATTTATTTTCGCTGATATATGATACCTTCAGCGCATTTGTTTAAATTTTACCTTATGTTTCGCTAAGTGGTGGTCAAATTTATTATCTTTTAAAAATGCATGTCATCATGTTATGAATTCTATACCTATATGTTTATCTCATCTTAAGGATCGTGACTATATTTTATTTAATTTTAATTCCAAGTCCATTTGATCCTCTCTTCACATGATTAAAGTTTTGACAAGTACTAATTATTTTTATAAACTTTAAAATTGTTGATTCTATATCCATTTGTGAGGAAAATTTGATTCTTTCTTTTTAAATCGTGATACATTTTTACTCACACTTTTCTTTGATTCAGATGTTAATAGGTTAACTTGTATATATCTTAGTTTATTTTTATTCGTTAGTTTTTTTACACTTTTCTTTGTTTTCACTTTTTTTTTCCTTTTTAGTTTGCTTGAATTTTTAAAGGGGTTAGTGTAAATAAATAAATCTTCGTGGTTTGAATTTTAGTTTGTTCGTTCATTTTGAGTAATTGTTATAAAATATGGTCTTTTCCCGCTAAGACTAATCAGTTTTTCTCGAATTTGAAACGGATCTGTTGTAAACATTTAGAAGTTTGTACTTACTATCAGAGTTGATCTTTTGTCGCCTGCTATCTTCATAGTAAAGATGACTGATAATTTGTCTTTTCAAAACTTGGTACTTGGAAATCTTTATCAATCTGAACTAACAGTAATTTTTTAAACAACTTACAATCTCGGAAGTACTTGGATCTGTTCTGTTTATAATTTTTGATTTTATGAAATTGGGAACGAAAGGTCTCAGTAATGAGTTGGTTCGATCAAGATCATGGATCTCATTAGTATGACATTACCTAAAATGAGTTACCAAACTGTGGTAATGGATTTTGGTCTTAGGATTAAAAGATAAAGGGTCTCAGTAATGAGCCAGCTGATTAATTTCTGATGATATTTGTGAGTGACATTGTCTTATGGTTACCTAGCCAAGACAATGATTCCTTGTTTATAAAGTCTTAAATACAATAGCAAAATTTATCTATAATAAGATGGAATAGGTTTCTTGTGTTTTTCACAGGAATAAGTCGGTTATATCTTTATACTGGAAGTTTTGGGTTATCTTTTATTCTAAGTATTTGGTTTTGAGGAGATTCTCTTATCTGGTTTGTCTATATGCAAAAAATTTTCTTAGCAGCGCAGGGAGAATTTTTGAAAGTATTTGCAAACTTGAAAATCATTAAACACAGGTTTGTACTAGATTGAGATTACCTCATCTCAGAGTGAGTCTTAGACCATATCTTACTCAATTGTTTGAAGAAAAGTGAACAGAGATAACTGGTTTGCCCAGGTATGTCGCCATTTGTTGGCACCCCAACAACTCCCCTTGATTTTTACAAAATAAAGGGGTCCCCCATTTAGATTTTTGTAAATATTTATCCTTTGGTTTTATTTTATTTTATTTTTTCTTACATGATTTATTTTTTCTTACATGATTGTAGATAGAAGTTTCTTTTATCCTTCAATGCTTGAGTTGTTTGCTTCTTGGCTTAGTTTTCATTTTATAAGGTTTTGGTGATGAATTTGGTCATTTTTCGCAATTAAAATTGAATAAACCTTTACTAAAATTTAAGAAATATTGGTTTATTATATTTGATTATATTATAAAATTATAAACCATATTTTATTTATAAAAGAACTTTAAGATATCCAATATTCTTATACTTTTATTAGTTCTTTTATCGTTTAAGTTTATTAAATTTTATTATACATAATTCATTATTATAAATTACTTTATCATTATGCATAATGGATAAGTATAATGCACCAATTTTGTCGCCATTCATTTTTTACATACAACTTTACATTGATGATTATCATAATCTTTACCTTCTCAAAATCACTTCTATTTTATCCTATCTTATAATGGAGACATGCACGTTTTACATTCCTTTCCTAAAACTTTCATATATCTTTTGGAATATCAACTTTATCAACATTTTCTTAAAAGTTGATATGCATAGATGTAAAGGCATTTAATCCAATATTTTACCTAATTAACTTTTAGTTGCCTTTATATGAATTTCATAATTATTTTCTTCGAAAATGTGTCTTTTGAGAAGGTGGTTACACTCTCTTATGTCTTTTGAGAAGACGGTTACACTCCAGAGATAGCATTAATTCCTTGCTTTTAATTCTTTGCAGGGATTAATTTCAAAGGAAATCGCAGATGTCAAGGGAATATTCAACGCGAGGCTATTAAGAGAAACGATGTATTAAAAGCTACTCGTTCATAAGTATGCCGCATTCAAAGATGCCTCATTATTCAATGCTATTAACGCAAGTTAAGAAGCCGTTTAATATACCGGTATTGTGGAGGATCCATTTTGAAAGATAGCATGATTAATTACATTATGTATCTGCCATGTTTCTTTTGAAGAATGACACGATTTCACATTTGGTGGCTTCATTTGCCAGCTAACGATTAGTTACAACACATTTCAGAAATCCAAAGACGTGTTAGAAATTGTAATGATTACAGTCACTCTAGAATTGAAGAAGCTAACAACCAAGAAGTCAAAGAGCATTCATGAGAGTACAATGACTCAATGCAGGAGAAGATTCTAGCAAATCATTTACTGTACAATGATGCTACACAATTGAGTCATTGAAGGTTAAATCCAGATCGATAGTACCTCAAGGTTACAAACTTGTCAAAGAATCATTATTGAAAGGTTTCACCGGGTTTTACTGGAGAAAGAATAACGATTTCGTGAATATAAAGTAAAATTACTATGGAAGAGTTACCACGATATTTGGTAAAAGGATTCTGACGCTGTTTAATCATATTTGCGATCTTGTCGAGGGAAGTTTCATTATTTTATTTTATGGTTTAAGTCTATAATAAAAATATTCATTTTAAACCTAACTAAAATTTTTATCTTTTATAGGTTATTATAGTACTAGCAAGCCATATTAATATTAATAATATGGTTTATATAAGTCGATCTGCGTATATAACCCACACATTAAAAAGAGGTTGAATAATATAAAGAATAACGATTATAAGCCATATTATTACTAGCAAGCCATATTAATTATTAATATGGCTTATATACCCCGATCGGCCTATATCAACAGTATTTAAATGTGTGGCTATGGTTGATATACGCTGATCGACGTATATAAGTCATATTAATAATTAATATGGCTTGTTAGTTGACTGTCGGCCCCGCCAGAAAGAATTATTCAATTTTAATTATTATTTATTATCAAAAATATTATTATTATTATTATAAATGTTAATAGTATAATTATTAATAATATTATTAATATTATTATTGTAATGATTAGTATTATAATAATAATAATAATAATAATTTTTATTATTATTACTAGAATTTTTTGTTTTTATTATTATTAGTATTAGTATTAAAATAATAATAATTATAATTAGAAATGAAATTATTATTATAAATACAATTGTAATTATAATAATTATAATTATTATTATTATAACAATTAGTATTATAATAATATTTATAATAACAATAATGATAATTATAATTATTGTTATAATTATAATTATAATTATAATTAATATGATATCTATAATTATTAGTAGAAATATAAATTTAATAATAAAAAATATTAATTTAATAATAAATAATATAAATTACAATTATTATAAATATAATTATTATAATTAATTTTAATAGTTTTAATATCAATATTGATATTAAAGCCATAATATAACTTATAATAATTATTTATATTATAATGATTAATAAATAATAAATAATAATTAATCAATATTAAGTTTAAATAATAATAATAATAATAATAATAATATTAATTAACTAAGAATTAATAATTAATAATAAATCTATATAAAATTTAAACAATAATAATACTTATAATATTAATTAATTAATAATAATTAATAATGAATAATTAAATCATAGTAAATAATAATTATCAATTAAAGCATATATAGTTAAGCCATATCTAATTAACAACAACAATTTCTTATAATAAATAAGAATAATAATTAGTATTTTAATAATTAATATGGCATATAATTAATTGTAATATTAATATTAATAGTTAATAATGAATTGATATTAAATTATAATAATAACAAAATTTATAATATTAATTAATTATTAAAAATTATTAATTAATGTGGCTTATAAAAATTATTAAAAATATTATTATAATTATAATTATATTTAATAATATAATTGTAATTGTAATTATAATTAATAAAAATTGTAACATCTCCATAAAATTGAGTTAGTAATCTTGGGGATTTTTCTTTTCAAAATTTTCATTTGAGCGAAAAGAGAGAAACAAAAAAGATATATAGCATGCATAT
This sequence comes from Larix kaempferi, assembly GCA_027924585.1. Lineage (NCBI taxonomy): Eukaryota > Viridiplantae > Streptophyta > Pinopsida > Pinales > Pinaceae > Larix > Larix kaempferi. The sequence goes on from BSBM01001830.1 coordinate 716,501, forward strand.
ACTTTCGTTTCGATTTTACCTTAATTTCTTACAAATCTCCTTTGATTATTTCCTAACTTCTCATAGTGTAACGATTAGTTCTTTTAAAGTTTAAGTAATAACCACTTAAAACATAAGACTTTATGAGATACACTATTAACATCTTCACTTAACGAACTCATGGGATTCAATGTGACATACCCACCTTTATTCTTAGGATTTAGTAAATTTCAAAAATTACTTTTCACATTCCAAACATCTGCTGTTGATTTCTTATTCTTTCAATGCATACATTTAACCTGAACAAGATTATCATACAAGAAATCTTCATGACATTAATCCATGACCATTATAATTCAGCATATACATCCTGACACAACAAAACACATGCACTAGAAGAAGACATAGAAGTAATTGACATAACATCTCCATTGAACAAAACAATAATGCCAATTTGAACACACATAAGATCGAGACAATGATATAGGTGGTTCACCCCGACTGGGCTACGTCCACAAAGGCAGGTCATATTTTCTTTCTATTATTCCAGAGGAGAATTACATCCAGCAACACATATGTTGCAATAATTTCTTTCCATACGCTCGAAGTCTCTCTCATCGAGAGCATCGATGTGAATATCCCTCCAATGCACACTAAGCAAATCAAGTTGTATAGCGACTTCTCATTAATTATAAAAGTGCAGAATATTCATATATATATATTGTAACTCTGTTGTCTAATAATACGATTGCTTCCCCAGCTACCACATAAATTTATAACAATCCCTTACAACAGATTCTTAGCATAGCTATTAGCTTCAATTACCCAACGACCACTCGTATAGGAGCATATATCGGTATATATTAGACTGAGAATAAAACTAACCCACAAAACACAATATGAAATGCAGGATCTACATATAATATTTTTGAGCTATAACATAAGATTATACTTGCATTTAAATTAACCGATGGTAACATACCCTTTTACCTTCTACATTGGATTTCTTTTAAAAAGGGTAACTGTCTAAGTAAATTACCAAGAGAACTCGACATTCTCTTAAACCTAATATAAATTTACAAAAGTATAAATAAGGTATTTCTAAACCATCTTCACACATAGGCGCTAACCACAATAAGTGGTGCTTAAAAAGTATCTAGGTTGATCCCCTAAAGGCAAACCCAATACACTACTATTAATTTAGAAATGGATAGAGATCCATTTAAGGAAAAATAATGAACAATGCAGAAGTGTAAAATAATTAACCTCGATCTTCATTAACACACGAATCTCGTTTTACCTGAGCGCTATAGGAATCACACTTTTAAACAATTCAAAGGTCTAAATACTTAAACTCACCATTTATTTTAACACAGAGGTAACACAGATCTCTTATCATTGATTTGAGATCCATTTAAGGCAAACTAATGAACAATGCAGAAGTGTAAACATAATTAACCTCGATCTTCATTAACACACGAATCTCATTTTATCTGAGTGCTATAGGAATCACACCTTTAAACAATTCAAAGGTCTAAATACTTAAACTCACCATTTATTTTAACACAGAGGTAACGCAGATCTCTTATCATTGATTTTAGTAGATCGAAAAGAAAGAGGCAAGCTAGGGTTTTCGAGATGCAACAACACAGAGGAAAAATGATTCCAACAGATCAAATGCATAATTCTAAATCCGAGCTCTATGTTGTAATACGCAGAGGAAACTATAATCAAAGCTGGCGGCCTTAATGACAACATGCGGAGGAAATACACAGAGGATATAACTCTGATCAAAGCCGATAGTCTTAATGACATGTGGAGGAAAATGCAGAGGATGTAACTCTGATCAAAGTTTACGGCATATTTGGCAGCATGTGGATGCAAACACAAGAATAAACTCCGTTCAGTGTTTACGACCTCATTGGCAGTATGGGGATATAACAAGTAGAGGGTAAAACTCTGTTCATCTACAATGTATATATATATATAAATAAAAATACATGTATCAACCATTAATATTAGCGCATCCAATCTTAAAGAAAGTACCTGAACATGAAATTCAACAGTATCCAATGAGTACAGGGACAACCTTGAATGGGTACTCCAAAGATGGATTTGCCTACAGAGCTGTGAAACCCTTTCCCGAGCTCACCATTTTCGGAGATAAGTCCAAGGAGTTTCCCCATTTTCGAATCCCTTTTTCAACTCTCACACAAAAACCCCCATCCAAACAAATCGATATGAAATTACAAAATAAACCGAGCTTCTATCCGGGTTCACTACGGTTCTCTTCTAAAAATCTTGTGATAGGAAACTTACCAGGGAATTTTATCCGTGCAGAAGGAATGTACAAAGGAGATCGCCACCGCACTCTAGCTCGGCGATCTATGCCCTCCCATCCAAATCAGGAATAGCGAAACTCGACGCATCCCCAGAACCTCTTGTAAACGCCAATCCCAATACTCAAATCCAATGCTCCGCCAGATAGAGCGTAACGCCTTTCTCCCCCCCTTACTCAGAGCTCTCCAAATAAATAAAAAGGGAAAGGCCGTAACTCCCAACTCCACTTGAGTGCCAAGTGGTGGAAGGAAAAACGATTTCCTTTCCAAGTGGAAGAAAAACTGGAGGGAACACATCCGAGGAGAATCTCGGTAGGTAAGGAAAATGTCCCCTTCACTGAAGTTTGATTCCTCCTTCTAAGGAACACTAACGCTTAGATACAACCGCTAAATAATTACATCAAGTGCTCCCCGTTGCTCAACATGGGGAGCTCAAGATAAAATGGATTTAATTTCTATAATTGTTAACTTATTTAAGTACTAGTTATCTCGTGACACTACGTTATATCAATCTTTAATAATTTCATCTCTCGTGTACCACTTCCTTGGTAAATACGGAGTGAACCCTTGATATAACCAGGCTTATGCGTATGTGTCAATGACCATCCAAGCATTCATCCTTACTTTTGTTTGATCAACTAAAATATGAGATTCAATAAATGACTTCATTTAGACCACTCCATTAGTATTATTATTCATCTTCTATATATATGCTAACACATGACCCATGATATATATACTATCCTCATTGCTCTTTAGAATAAATGGCATTGTAAGCCACATATTATTTTATTTCTGGATAGTTATATTATCCTCATTCTACTTTAGAATGAATGGCATTTTAAACCATAATTATTTATTCTCAATAAAAAGTTCCTATGGATGTCTTCATACCAATATACTTCTTCTTGGTGTATCCATGTCTTAAAGTAGTACAAAATGGTACTTTGTAACTTAGCCTCACTGAGGCTTGTGGCCGTAATAATAGTTAGGATTTAAGCTATATATATTTTTATTTATTCGCCATTTCCTTAATATTGATATTAATTAAATTGATAACTATAGGTTTTCTCTTTAGGGAAACATTTTCATCAAACTTTCAATAGAATTAATTAACCCTAATGACCATTCCTCTTGTCATCCCATGGTCACTGTGCATCCACAGATTTTCATTTCTTCTCCCTAGTTTAGTTGTCGTCGATTAGTTGCATCACCGCCTCTTAAGTTTACAAATTAATAAACTAGCAATTAAAACTCATAAGTTACCGAGTTTACTAGTGGGGCCTTGGCCTTGAGCTCCTCACTAGTAACCAAGTGTACAACAATATTTTCATTTTTAACATAATAGGTCATAAAGGAGGGATATCACAAAAATTATGTTTATTCAAATCAGAATAAATAATTGAAAAAATTATTATAATATTATATAATATTAATATTAATATGAAAGTGGTAATGTGGCTTATAATAATAATTATCAAATTTAATATAAATAATTAATAAATAATCCATATGAAGTTATATTAATAATAAAAATTATAATATTAATTAATAATTATTATTATTAATAACACATTCTAGCAGTAGTAGGAGTAATATCTCTAACCATGGTTAAAGATACTCGAAAAAAATTCATTGACATTATAAAAATGAGAGAATTTTTTTTTCTCTAATATAGGTTGTTTGTAATTTAATATGACATTCTACAAACGAGAGCTTTGTATTTTTATATTTCAATTTTAGTAAAAAGTTTTGGATCGTGTAAAATATTAATATTATTATTGTAATAATTAGTATTATAATAATAATAATAATTTTTAATATTATTACTATAATTTTTTGTTTCTATTATTATTAGCAATATTATAATATGATTATGTATATTATATATTTATTAAAAAATTATTATAATATTAATTGTAATAATAATAACTAACATTATTAATATTTATTATAATAAATAATAATGATAATAAAAACAATATTATAATTATTATTATGATAATATTATAAAATATTATAATTATAATATTATAAATATTAATATTATTATAATTAGTATTAATATTAAAAATAATAATAATTATAATTATAATAATAATAATTATTAATGAAATTAGTATTATAAATACAATTGTAATTATAATGATTATAATTATTATTATTATAATAATATTTATAATAACCATAATATAATTATAATTGTGGTTATAATTATAATTAAAATTATTATCATATCTATAATTATTAGTAGAAATATAAATTTAATAATAAACAATATAAATTATAATTATTATAAATATAATTATTATAATTAATTTTAATAGTTTTAATATCAATATTGATATTAAAGCGATAATATAAGTTTATAATAATTATTTATAATATAATGATTAATAATTAATAATTAATCAATATTAAGTTTAACAATAATAATAATTATAATATTAATTAATTAAGAATTATTAATTATTAATAAATCCATATAAAATTTAAACAATAAAAATAATTATAATATTAATTAACTAATAATAATTAAATCATAGTAAATAATAATTATTAATTAAAGCATATAATTATTAATTAAATTATAATAATAAAAAAAATTATAATATTAATTAATTATTAAAAATTATTAATTAATGTGGTTTATAATAATAATGTGGCTTATAAAAATTATTAAAACTATTATTATAATTATAATTATATTTATTAATATAACTATAATTGTAAATATAATTAATAAAAATTATGTTTATTCAAATCAGAAAAAATAATTGATAAAATTATTATAATATTAATATTAATATGAAAGTAGTAATGTGGCTTATAGTAATAATTATTAATTTTAATATAAATAATTAATAAATAATCCATATGAAGTTATATTAATAATAACTCTAACCATGTTTAAACATACTCGAAAAAATTCGTTGACATTATAAAAAGGAGAGAGAAATTTTTTTATCTGAGATAGGTTGTTTGCAATTTTATATGACAATCTACAAACGAGACCTTTGTATTTCTCTATTTCAATTTTAGTAAAAGGTTTTGGATCCTGTGAAATATTAAGGTACTTATAATGAAAAATTAAGTTGAAGAATGACAACATTGGAGCACTTTAATGTTTTGCCATGTTGCTTTATCACTTAGTAATGTATATGGAGCACTTTAATGTAATGCCATGCAATACCATTATCACATTTCAACCATAATATTGCAGGTTTTGTTTGAGCTCGATAGTGCCATTGGAAAAATTTTAAAAAATAATTATCTATAAAATAGTAAAATAATTTTAAGGAAACAGATTATTTAAAGAAAGAAACAGAATGTGAATTATTAAAGAAACAAATTATTTAAAGAAAGAAACTTGCATAGATTGAAATACATGAATGTTGAAATAGTAGTATCAAACAAATAATTGCTATGTTGCTTTATCACTTTAGTAATGTATATCGAACATTTTAATATTATGTCATATTTTCATGTTAAATAAAATAGATTGAATGAGTTGAGTGTAATACCATGTAATACCATTATGACATTCCAATAATAATATTACATGTTTTGTTTAAAATACATTTAAAAATGTACTATGTATGAATTAGTAAAATAATTTGAAAGAGATAGATTATTTTTTTTTGCATTACTTGAATTGAAAATGTTAAGGCACTTACAATGAAAAAGTAAGTTGAAGAATGACAATGTTGATTAAAAGACATGTATATTCAAATAGTAGTATCAAATAATTGCCATATTGCTTTATCACTTTAGTAATGTATATGGAGCACTTTAATGTAATGTCATGTAATACCATTATCACATTCCAATCATAATATTGCAGGTTTTGTTTGAGCTCGATAATGCCATTGGGACAATGTTGAAGTAAAGAATAAATACACTCAAACTGAATAACTTTAAAATATATTTAAAAAATTATTATGTATAAAATAGTAAAATAATTTTAAAGAAACAGATTATTCAATTTCTACATTATTGAAATTGAAAATTGAAGGTACAAATAATGAAAAACCAAGTACAAGAAAGAAACTTGCATACATTAAAATACATGAATGTTGAAATAGTAGTATCAAACAAATAATTGGCTTGTATAGAATTATCACTTTAGTAATGTATATCGAACATTTTAATATTATGTCATATTTTCATGTTAAATAAAATATATTGAACGAGTTGAGTGTAATGTCATGTAATACTATTATGACATTCCAATCATAATATTGCCTAGTGTATTAAAATACATGTATGGTGAAATAGTAGTATCAAATAATTGCTATGTTGATTTATCACTCTAGTAATGTATATGGAGCACTTTAATATTATGCCATATTTGCATGTTAAATAAAATAGATTGAATAAGGTGAGCGTAATGTCACATAGTACCATTATAACATTCCAATCATAATATTGCAGGTTTTGTTTGAGCTCGATAGTGTCATTGGGACAATTTTAAAGTAATGAATGAATACAGTAAAACCAATATGTATAAAATAGTAAAAATATTTGAAAGAAATAGAATACTTATTTTCTTCATTAAGGTACATATAATGAAAAAGTAAGTAGATGAAAGAATGTGAATGACACCATTGATTACAAGACATGTATATTCAAATAGTAGTATAAAAGGCTTTCCATATTGCTTTATCACTTTATTAATGTATATGGAGCACTTTAATGTAATGTCATGTAATACCATTATGACATTCCAATCACAATATTGCAGGTTTTGTTTCAGCTCGATAGCGCCATTCGGAGAATTTTGAAGTAAAGAATGAATACAGCTAAACCATCCAACTTTTGATTGTATGTCATAATATAAGTTATTTAAAATATATTTAAAAAATATCATGTATAAAATAGTAAAATAATTTTAAAGAAACAGATTATTTAATTCCTGCATTATTGAAATTGAAAATTTAAGGTACATATAATGAAACAAATGATTGGCTTATATATATTTATCACTTTAGTAATGTATATCGAACATTTTTATATTATGTCTATTTTCATGTTAAATAAAATAGATTGAATGAGTTGAGTGTAATGTCATGTAATACCATTATTACATTCCAATCATAATACTGCCGATTTTGTTTGAGTTCGATAGTGTCATTGGGAATATTTTAATGTAAAGAATGAATACAATCAAACCAATTTTCTTTTCAGTGTATTTTATAATATGCCTTATTTAAAATATATTTAAAAATGTGTTATGTATAAATTAGTAAAATTATTTTAAAGAAATAGAATATTTATTTTCTGCATTATTGAAATTGAAAATTTTAAGGTACATATAATGAATGGTGAAATAGTAGTATCAAATAGTTGCTAATGTATATGGAGAACTTAAATATTATTGTCATGTAATACTGCTTGATTGTGTCATAGGGGCAATTTTAAAGTAAAGAATGAATGCAGTAAAACCAATTTACTTTTGATTTTATTTTATAATAGACCTTATTTAAAATATATTAAAAAATTAGCATGCATAAATTAGTAAAAGTATTTAAAAAAAATTATTTTTTTTCCGCGTTATTGAAATTGAATATTTTTAAATTAAAGATAAAATGCAAAATTTAATATAGCATTGAGTTTAACATCACCATATTTCAAGTATGACAAATCTGTACTGAGGAAATCCCACATAAACCAACACATAACTATTACAAACTCTATTAAAAAAATCGTTATTTGAAATTATAAAACATGTCTAAGAAGAGAAGTTAAAAATTTTAAATTAAAATTCAGACTTTGAAACAAGTTAACATCCTTATTTCAAATATAACATCATCACTGTTAAAATTAATATACACGAAAACTCTGAGACATATTTAATTGCAACATCCATGACATATACAAAACCAATTAACATCAACCCCATGGTGTCGACAAATATGTTCAATTGGGAAAAGTGATGCCGTGAGCGTAGAAAATAAATGAAGTGTATAATTGAAAAGGTGACATCTAGATGCAATCACGTCTGCGACAGAATTATGTAAATATTGAATAAATTGCATGTGTTTCCTTATCTCATCAGAAGCCCAATGAAATTTAGACGAAGATCCATTTTCAATGACTCTGCATGAAGAAACCAATGTAGTATGAAAATATTATTCATTAATTGTACTTTTTTATAATGAACTGAAAATGGATAAAGTAATCATTAACGATAATAGAAGAAATAAATGTAAACATACCTGTATCTTCTAAATCTTTCACGATAATCAAAATCACAACCTGATCTATGACAAATGCAACACCAGTTAACATCAATGCTAACAGAACGGCCCCTTTGTCGTTGCAACCATTCTCTATGAATCTTTCGACCAGCCTCTCTTTGACAAAGATGTACGAAATTTTCAAGTATTTCCTTCATCTTTGATAAGAAGAGAAGGAGATCATCAAATAGATGGCATTCAAATCCATTTTTCCTACTGATCTTGTTTTTAAAGTACATGATGAAGCTTTACTGCTGCTTTATTTCATCTAAAGTAGAGGAAAATTTCGAAACATATGCATTTTCCATGACTGTACAGGTAAACATATTTTTTTGGGTTATAGTATATGTAACAAAGTAAAAAATTTCTACAAACAAGCATTCAACATGTTTAATATGAATGAATCATCAAAGTTTCATAACCTACAAATAAGCAACTACAACAATACTGATATGTAAACATTCAACATGTTTAATATGAATGAATCATCCAAGTTTCATAACTTACAAATAAGCAAATACAACAATACAGATATGTAAATATAATTTTAGAGGACCTGCCATCAATAATGTGCAAAATAAGATATGAAATAAGATGTAGATTTCATTAAAGTAACAGTTAGGCAAAAACAGAGGAAACAAAGGTATTACAAAAGATATGAAAAGATAAAAATAGGAATAGTAACTTGAAACAATGAATGAAAATTTATTTAAAGGATGTCACAATGACAATGAGTTCAAGTGCTGCTCTTCTTTCTTCCTTATCGTTACAAATGCACCATTTTTCATCTTCAAATAACGCTCAAAAGAGAAAGGCGGTGATATGCGCAAGCCATCTATTGATTTAACTCTTGATATGGCTGTGAAGGTCAGGCCTTGCCTCTCTGTGCTCCCAATATCAATTGTGGATCATTCTAAAGTCAAACCCTATGATTTGTGAATAGTAAGGGCCCATGCCATCTTTAGTGGAATTTGCTTACGATTTCCTCTAATAACAGGTGTTATTGGTACAAATTTTGGATTATTTATATCAAATGGAGCACCAATGTACTTATCAAAAAGAACAATAGTGTACATTGGAAGGAGAGGAGGTTTTGTGCTAGGCATATAGAAAATGTTCTGAATGCAACCTAGTGAACCATTCACTAATCCAGCTTCAACCCACAAGTTACATGTCAACATGACACGCTGACCTAGGCATAAGAGGACTTCACGGTCTAATTGGTCATCATAGGCAACATCAATTTCCTTGCGCCTTGTATGCTCAGCAACACATCGTGCAATTGGACAATTTAAAGATTTCAACATGATCCTATTATGTAGGGTGACCAAATTATCTGTTGCAAACAAATGAATTTCTGAATCAAATAAGCTCCTTTCTATTGGATGTAACTTGGAATCAACCCACAACATAAGAACATCCCAATCATCAAGAAGTGGTTCTGCATTTCTTATGTTAGTTAACAGTCTCCGAAAAGATGTTTGTCTAGGATCATCACCTTTCTGTCGAAATACTGTATCCAAAGTGACAACAATATTGAATCTTTTCCACAAAACTTTCCCCGCTGTATTACCTGCATACAAAGGCTTATCTTTGACAGGAGGCAATTGACAAATGTCACCAACAAGAATGATCGATCTGCCACCAAAAGGAATAGATTTATTCTTAGGAAATGCTTCTCGCAATCGAGAATCTATCTGCATGATAAACCTTGATCCTATGAAGCTCATTTCATCAATCAAAATGTAACGAATATCCCTCATTTCTTCTTGAAATATTGCTAGAGATTGGCCTTGCAGTGCTTTCATATCTTTGATAGGGATTTTTAAAGCTGAGTGTATTGTCTTTGCATGAATATTAAAAGCAGCTACTCCTGTTGGAGCAAGCAAAAGCAATGGACTTTTTCCAGTAGATGTCAAAGCAGAAAGAGCATGAGAAATACAATGAATAAGGAAAGACTTTCCAGTGCCAGCAGTTCCTTGAATAATCATTTGGAGAGGTTCACAATTTACATATTCAACTGAATGCCGTAAAATTATGTCAAAAGCAAGTCTTTGTTTTGCTGAGAGGGAAGAGGGAGAGGAAAATGTATTATCATAATGGTCACCAACAATACCCCTTGATTGAGCTTTCCTTATAAATTCCACGACCTCTTCTACAATAGGATTTGAAGTTGTTATTTCCTCCCAATTAAAAGACAAATCAAAGTCCCTTCTACCAAGAGTTTGAAGGTCAGAAGCCTCGACATTGTTTGGAGGAACCACTCGAGACAAAATACGCCATTCCTCAAATTCATCATCATCATTGACTGCTTGCCCATGGGAATCCTCCTCTTCTTCTTCAACATGATCAGATGGAAAAGGGTGCCGATTAACATGCCATGCTCGATATCGAAAATTCCTCCAATTTTCAATGACCATTTCAGTTGAAGCACCTATATATGTGGAGATGTTGCGGAACGGCTTGTACAAAAGTAACTCAGTGAATTAGAAGGTTTCAAACTCATCTGGATCCTCACTGGGAGTGGAGTAAAATCTTGGCCAAACTCGAACAATGGCATGCACATCCCTAGGTTTCCACTGATCATTCTTACGTTGGGCATCAAAGGACCAAGATCTTGCTGTTTCTATCATCGACAAATGTTCAAGAAAATTTGGTCGTTCTTGATATATATGAACAAATGTGTTCTAAGATGAACACTGAAGACCATCTGTAGAAATTTTCTGGAATACCTTCTTACCAACAGGTAAGGAAAAAAAATTTCGACTGCAAATCACAAGAGGTAGCTTTAGCAACATATGGCATGTTTCTTGAGCTCCAATGTCACGCTCAACAATCGTCTTAGCAAGGAATCTTCTGTATGCACACAAAGCTGGATCTTCAGAGACAGATGAATCTGTAATTCTTGTCAACATGTCTTGATAACTTTCAGACCTCTTTTCTGACTTCGAAGCATATTTACCAATATAGTTCATTATAGCATGTGTACAAATCATAGGTTGACAATCAACATTAGCACGCCACACTGCAAGAAGATTAGCATTATGAACATTAGCCCTATCATCATTACGTGCAGGCTCATATTTTTTTCGACCTTTCTCATCTATGAATAAATAGATTCATTGTGAACCTCCCATGGGGCATTGTAGCAACAAGTGAGTATAGACCCCTTTTTTCTCAAACAAGAATCTAAACTGCACTTTGTATGTCATTGGACACGATTCAATAAGTGTTCGTAATCATCTGAAGGATTGGAAGAGAAAATTTCTCTCATGTTCAACAAGCAAGGATCATCATTTATGCTTCGAGGAACGAATATGATCCTTTGGTGAGCATCACGTGGATTCCATGCAGTTACATATCTATTGAAGAAAATCTTCGCATCATCCACAGTAGATGGGTTCGACCAATCTAACAAATCCATGTTAGGTGCCCCTTCTAGCCATAGGAAACCATGCACATGGGCCGAGCCTCTATGTTGCCATTCATACCTAAACAAAGAAAATATAAAGTAAATATATTTGAAATGGTGCATTTAATTTCAAGTCGATCTATATAAGATAAAAGTAACAAAACAGACCTGTACCATAAATCTTTTGCTCCAATATGTTTTTGGATGACTTCTTCGTGAAAGATAGTAAACCTTTGGTGCATAAACATTGCCACAATATGGGGGTATTGGATAACATTTTGAATTCTTCTATGGTGTTCATTTAAGGAAGCCGAGTCTGTGTTTCTTGGCATCAAATTATGTAAGTCAGGCCACTTTGTGTCAGCCGCACTCAAAGTAAAAAACAATGTTGGACAACCCAACTGAGCGATCATATCAGTGAGTTCAGAACGACACTTTGTCCAATACGACCTTGTACCTCTGAGGGTAGAACCAAAATGCATGAGATGCTCAGCCAACTTATTGTTTGGAAAATCATTTAGTTTTTGACGCAAGTCATGAATTGTTATAGGTGCATTGTCATCTATATTCTTATGTACAAATACTGCAGCAGTTGCTTGGCTACAATGACACATAATCATGTTTAGCAAGAAATAATGGAAGCGTGGATGGCTTCCAAATCTTTGATCAAAGTATCTGAGTAGATGCAATGCATATTCATGGAGGGAAATGTCGCAAACCCGTGGATGCAACCAATCAGCATCACCATTTGGGTACAAAGTAGGGAATGCCATGTCAAATAAACCCTCTGTGTTGTATTCATTAACTGGAGACAAACCAATATATAGCCAGTCTAATGGCTGTGGAGGTCTTGAATTATCATTTTCAATAAACACTCTTATTTCCTCAACTTATGTTCGTGCATTTGGTTGTCGAACAACAAATGAAGAAGGATGAGAGTGTAAATGAACAGTGTCGAACCCTTGAATGTCCTCATCATTATTGGCAATTTCTTCAATTTCACTATCAACAAATCGAAGCCCGTCGGACACATCAGTTGGTCTTTCAGGAAGAGAAGCAACTGATTCCATGTCGATTTCAACATCCCTATAGTATTTGTCCATTGCAATTTTGTACTGCAATGCATCCATCACACGTGATTTTTTCACATAACAATCATAATAGTTACCTTTTGCATTATGTCTCCTCACAATTATGATGTCAAGGTCTTCAACACGTCGTGGAAGCCTTTTTGCAATAGTTGAAATATCTTATGGAAAGCTAATAGTGTGGCCACTATATTTATGTTGCCCACCACGAGCATGTGTCACTTGCAATATTGGATTAACTCGTGCTATCAACATTTCTTCTACTTGGGTAAGTACTCTTAGAACATGAGGTTGTTCACCCAGATCCATGTTATTCCAATGAGAGAAACGATGGGAACCTCTTTCACCCTTACACCTTTTACAAATAGGACCATCAGATTGTTTGCTAACTTGTATTCCGGGATAAGATTCACGACAAAACATAGCACATTGTCACAGTAGACAAGACATCAATCCTTTGTTGAAATTTTTTATGAACTGCGATCATGTTGCTATCAAAACGATGGAGAACATGTTCATTTTCTCCATGCGTATGAAATCTAGGAAGAGTGGCATGCAGAGGAGGAATGGTTGTAGAAGCACGAAAATTTCTTTTTCTAAAACTTGTGGATGGAATTTCTCGAAGTTGATTACATTGTATGTTCTCCTGGAAATGCAATACAATAAGAGTCATGAATGGAAAAATTAAAAGTGTACATAATAATAAGTAGAGACGTAAAACAAATATGAAATATCGTCGATATAACATTTACATTTTCTTGCCAATTCGAGGGTCCAGGTTGAAGTGGAGGATAGTAATATGATGGTCCTGGTTCACTTGGAACATTCATTGCTCGATGAGATTGCACTCCGTCATTAACTGAATTACATTCAACAGTTCCCTGCTTGCAAGGATAAATTAGAAAAAGGTAAGAAATTTTAGCAAATCATTAAGAATGATCAAGTATTTCAATAATATTGAATATGGATGTTGTGTTTAATACCTTTGTCGTTCCAAGCGAAATAGTATGAGGGATAACCGATGTAGTTCGTTGGAGAACAACATGTTCATCTCGAGGTTGCAGTGGAGGACGGTAATAAGATGGTCCTGGTTCACTTCGAACATTCATTGTTCGATGAGATTGCACTCCGTCATTAACTGAATTATATTGAATAGTTCCCTGCTTGCAATGATAAATCAGGAAAGGCACAATTTTCTAGCAAATTGTTAACAATTATCAACTATTTCAATAATATTCAATATGGATGTTGTGTTTAATACCTTTGTCATTCCAAGCGAAATAGTATGAGGGATAACTGATTCAGTTCGTTGGAGAACAACATGTTCATCTCGAGCTTGAAAAATACCATTCGTATCTCCAAGCATATTGCTATCACCCACAACTGGAGATGGAGGTATTTGCTGAGGAACATCAATATGTTTAGTGTTCATGTTTTGCAACACATGTACATGCTCACATGCATCATTTGCACCGATGGAAGAGTGAGAAATATGGTTTGTATCTACATTATGTGAACGATCATCTTCCAGAACACGAGATGTTTCACGGAGAAAAATATTGTTGTTAGGAGACTGTGGAAGAATAGGAATACGAAATGTTATTTGCATTATATGAGCTAAACTCTGATACTTATGGCTATCGGGAAATTCATTTTCAATTGTAACACCATCCCTACTTCTACGATATTGAGGCCTTCGTCGTTCATTTATTGCGTCTTTATTTTGATGATACCGTAAACGCTGACGTTCATTTACTCTTTCACGTGACGCTGGAGATAGAGTGCGTTTCCTATTAGGTTTACTTGTCCCTTCAGATGACATTTCTACGTATCAAGAGAGGAACAAATATTATACGATAATGTGAATATGACCATAAAATAAAACTATATGAATGTATTTCATACTAATTTGTAGAAATCCAATTAGACACATGTTAAAGAAAAGCATAGATGAAAAGGCATCGGAAGCACATTTAAAAATGTGTTTTGAAAATATAGATGCATATAAGAAAATTGGGATAATAGAACAAACATATTGGCAAGCACACAGTGAATGGAGAATATATTTTATTCCATAAAACAAAATGTGTATAAATGGTTATTACATGTAAAAAATAGTTGACCACTTGAATGTGGTCTACCATCCTAAGTTATGATACTTCACTCAATGGTGGAATTTGCTCAATAGAATCTGTGTTCGGAACAAGCGAAAAAATACTTCCATTTTCAATGAAATCATTGAAGTTGTCAAGCAATGGGAAGGGAGAGCCAAAAATATCCAGCATTGATACATTATAAATAGTTATTGGGATACAGAGGTAACTTGTCAGATGATATAATAGGAAGGGAAGTTGAGCATTCTTTCCAAAAAGAACTACCCCATTCACTGTTTGTAATGGAAGATAGCCAAAGCATTTGCTATTTATATCCATAGAAATGTGATGCAACAGGTTCCATCTGAATCCCCAATCATCCTCAAAATTGTCCTCTATCCATTGAGAACATGGTTGACCGAATTGAAAATTTTCTACTTCTTTAATAGTCCAAAATGATGTTGAACCATTAAAGAGAATGTAGATAAGTTGATTGTTGTATGTCGCAAGTGACATACATTGTATGTCAGTGATTGGAACAAATGAAAAACCCCAATCATTTTGAAATACATCCAACCAATAGATAGTGTATCCATATTTAGGGTACTCTTCATATTCCGTGTCTATATACAACCAATAGAATTTATTTTCGTAGAACACTGCATCCTTAGGCGGTGTAATGCCACCGTAAGGAATATTTGTCCTCCTCCAACAAGTGTCAAGGCTGCGACACATGTAAAACTTAGATGGAACTCTGTGAGAAATATGTTTTAGAACAATCCATTCATATTTTTGAGAACCTATTTTTTCCACCAAGGTGAAGAAACCTCCATCACCAACCCATATAGATCCTAGTTTCTTAAATTCCCTTGTAAATGGATTGACAACAAAATATGTTTTTGAAAATGGGCATCCAGTCGGTGAAGAAAACAAAATCATGGATCCAACTGTGCACTCAATTTCGTATCTTGATTTTATAAATGGAAGAATAATACGAGATATGCAACCTTTTGCACTTAGGTAGGCAACATTGAACGGATTTTCTCCACAGTTGAACACGGGAACCAGGAATCCAAATTTATTCTCTGAGAACCGATTGCATGTCGATATAAAATAAGGGTTCCGGAGAAGAACATCCCAATGCTTAGAAACAAGTCTAAACCGAACCAAGATGGAGAATGGAATCCATTGCAATACCATCTCTATTATTTCAGAGGGAAGCTTAGACCATATAAATGGATCCATATCGAAGAACAGAACTGCCTACCACAAAAAAAAACCAGAAATCATCAATGGAAACAATAAATATTTTAAATGTTGTAATGTCAATATGTTCATGTAAATATATTGCAATTTAAATATGAAAATTTTGTAATACATATTAAATGTTATAATGTCAACGGACCTTATCATTTACACAAAATTAAATTAATAAAAAATCTGCAACCATATATTTATTGTCTCATCAGTAAACAATAATTTAATTACAGACAAAAATATGCTCCCATTATTAAGTATTGAATAAGTGAAGAACAACCACATAAATCAAACATAGATCAACCGCGAAGGGGAATGTCATATGCAGAGTCAATGCCTGGGATCAACGGGAAAAAATTCCCATCAAGAATGAAGTCACTACAAATATGGTCTTTGGGCATGGAAATACGATTTTGTTCAGACATTGTCAAGTCATCAACTCCAACAAGTGTTGTCATTTGACTTGTCAAATCATAATACAACAAAGGTATCTGGGCAAAGTTGCACATAAGTACAATGTTCCCAATTGTACGGAATGGAAGATATCCATTGCACTTCTTATTTATATCTGTAGTGAGGTCTTTGAGGAGTGTCCAGCTCATTCCACAACCATCTTCCCAATATTCATTCGACCGTGTAGGAGGCCACACATCCCATATTCCATCAACAAAAATATTCCATTTTTTCATCTTTTCCGAAAACATATAAAGGTAGAGATTAAAAATATCAACTAAATCAAGTGAAACAATACCTCCCTCCCATCCCCCACCTTTAAAATACAACCCATTATGTTGATTCTCAACATTTCAATGGTGATGGATAAAGGAGAATGAACCTAAATAGGAAAATTCAATTTTCCCTTCAACGACATTCTTATTATGAGAATTTAATGACATTCAAAACATGGTTAGTGTAACAAAAAATGCACAATACCTACTTTTCTAAACAATACAGACTTCAATTTCAAGGGGGGATTGACCTATTCTCTTTATTAAAGTATCAAGAGAAATACAAATTCTTTTGTTTAAACAATTTAGTTCTCTAAGAAAATTAGTTCCAATTGTTTGTGTTCCTAAACTATTAACTGAATTGTCCATGTTAGTTGAAATTCATGTACATTTTGTTCACATGCCATCAAAGGAATCTTGAATGTTTTGAAGGGACTAGTTTCAACTATCATTATTTCTAATGGTCAAAATAGGTGGTCGAGTCAAATATGTGATTAAGGTCCACTAGGGACACAAATTGCGATTAAATAATATCACTAGCAAAAAGGGGGTATGAAGTAATATTGAAATTTAATTTAATCTTGCAAGCTTTTCTCTATATTATGTTGTTTGATTTATGCAAACTTTCATTTGCATATTATTGTTCATGTCCAAAATGTTCATATGGGCATAGTGAAATTTAATATTATTATTCATGTCCAAAATGTTAATATGGAAGTCGTTCATTTTTATTTAGCTGGAAAAAAGTATGAATAATCTGTAAAGGACTACAAGTCAAGATAAATTCCATATCCTAGAAATGGTGGGTGTCATTAAATATAGATACCATTATGAATTATTTTCGGGTGAAAATATGAAGTTGTGAAACAATTTTGTCTTGTTTTTGACAAACAAAACTACTAAATTTTTCTGTTTTTCAACTTCGACCTCTTCAAACCCATATCTCCCTTAGGAATTTCAATTTAAAGTAAACACAAAGGTTTTAGGGAATTGAATTAGCTTTCTACTCATATTTTTTTTTATATTTTTTTTATGGACATATCGTGGGACAAATTTGTTTCACACCAATGGCATATACTTGAAAATTTTAGGTATGGATAATGAGTGGCCTGCGTGCACGTCGGTTTTTTGATAGATGGTTATTCATTTTAGGGAAACAAATTGTAGGCTCATAATGTACACACACTACACTTGTGCATGGACTATATTTTGAGTTTTTTAAGACTTGGGAACTATATTTTATTATTTATCGAAACAACATATGTACAAACAATGGTGCCTTTTTGACACATGTTTTTGTCTTTGCATTTTCTTTCAAATGTGACTCTTATCAAACAAACTAAAACCAATCCATTGAAGCGGACACTGCAAGGAACATCCTTGTGAGTTTTTATATCTTTTAGGCTTCGTCATTGTGATGATATTGAATTTTCATTGTGACTGATTTTTAAGTCACTAAATTTTTTAATGATAAAGTTTAGAAAAAAAATAGTAAAAAATAAAAATCCTAGATGAAATTCAAAATTTTTTATATTATGAGAAAGTAGATTGAATGATGAATCTACTGGTCTAAATTCGGACATGTAATTCTCATATTTTGTAGTGTTTCCACCTTGTTAAAGTGACACATTTCTGAATACTGCAGAAATGGTGATGGAATTGTTGACTAGAAACTCTCAGCCGAGAAAATGTCTCGATCAAGAAATTTAAAATATCTTGGGTGAGGGGTATTCCCGCTCTAAAATTAACCTAGAGTTAATGAAAACTCTCGGCTGAAAGTTGTTTTAAACTCTCATTTGAAATTCAAAACAACTCTCGGCCGAGAGATTTGTCACATAATGCCCCGAGAATCTTTTAGGGGCCGACACATTAAATGCCCATGATATTCTGATGGGATCCCACAATTGCTCGGCCATTAGTTGTATATATAATCTCTTCGTTGAGATAGTTTTCTAAAATTTCTCATTTGAGAATCTGTTTCTATGCTTTTTTCAGCTGAGAGTTCGCATTCAAGAATTTGGTAAATTTTTCCACATTCAACAATTAGGTAAATTTTTCGTACAAGAGTGCTTAGCATATTACTCTTGTTGGGTCAATATTGTTATTTGTTTTTAGCATATAACTCTCAATTCTCATATATTTTCATGCATTGGATTTTAGGTTTTTAATTCTTTCAACATGGGAAATCGAAGGAAACGTGAAAGAAAATATGATCGCACCAGAACTGATGAAGAGGCAAGGAAAGAGAGAAACCGTGAAAACATGAGAAAGTTAAGAGAAAAAAGAGCAATGGAAAGAAACGTGGAGGCACATGTAGGTGACGAACAAATGCAAAATGTGAATGCACATGGTGGTTATGAAGGAATGCAAATTTTCAAGGAGCACATTGATAAAAAAAATGAAGAACATGGAGGTGACGAGGAAATGACAAATGTGGAGCAAACTATGGGTAGCGTCGATATTGAGACCATGATTGGTGAGTAAATAATTTTTTATATGTTTATAATTTACTTTATAATACAAGTATATATATATATATATATATATATATATATATATATATATATATATTTGATTTGAGAGTCCACAATCTTATAAATTTATATTTATTTTTATGCAGGGTCGACATCCAACATACAACATCCTACCACACTTACCAATTCACAGAGATTAACTGGAGGCTGCAACAATATCGTCGTTGACGATAAGTTTTTGGAGAATATGGATTCAAGTAAAATTTGAGAAATTGGACTTCCGATGCCTGATCATACATCTTGTTATAGAGAAAAAAATATAGTCAAAGAATATTTTGAAGGTATTTCTGTCATAGAACAAGCTCAATTGTTACATAGATTGTTAAAGCAAAAATGTCTAAGAGATGCAATTACATTATTGGGCATTCAAAGTGCCAAAGAGGCTAAATCAAATGAGGTTGTATCACAAAATATGACCTCAGTCCTTGCATCACTTGCAAGAAAACGATCTCATAATTTCACTGTTGCTCGTAAAGCAATTCTAAAACAGGTTGTGGAAAAAAAACACTATAACTGGTCATTTGTTGTCTATGACTGCAAGAATGTTAAAAAAATCAAGAAATTTTTTATACAAGCATAAAAAATTTAGGGTTCAATTAGATGAGGATAATGAAGTTACATCTTGGGGTGTTATCTGTAGGCAACCTTATCAAGATAGACTTATAGATAATGTGAGGGACAGGGTGAAAGAGTTTTGGCATTTAAACTCTCGTGTCTTACCAAATGAAAAGGATGTTGTGCGACGTCGTATATTGAAAGGAAACTATGAAACTTATGCCAAACACATAACAAAGATCACTCAAGCGGAAATGTTCAAAATTTTTATGGAGAATAATGTTGATGTGAAGATTTCCCTTAGCACATTTGTGAAGCTTACACCCTGGTATGTCAGGCCCATCGTTGTTCGTGACACATGTTGTTGATACCATGTAGAATTCGAATTATATTATGAGACATTTCTAAATTTTGGCATGCAGTGTTGGCCAAATAACCCCCATCCTTCAAGTGTTCGTGAATTTGTATCTAAAATATTACGTGCATGAGAGAATGATCAAGTATTTTATAAGAAAGAATGCATCAGAGGTAAAAAATTTGAGGAATCTTCTGATTTGGCCCTTTTTAATGCTAACTACCCCATTGATGCAAATGGTCCTCAATTGTCAAATTGCATTGTGAAATGCAAGAGATATGTTTATGTTGATTATAGTCATGATAGTTACAAATTCAACGACAACATCAAGAAAGCTTAATTTAGTAGAAAGTGAGATATCTTTGACAGATTTTATGAATTTTTTCAAGGATCAAATATATAAATATATTAAGCACTCTCACTCAGCACAATGGAAGGAATACAGTTCAAGCAATCACGAGATCTATTTCCAAAAGGAACAATATTATCCATTGTCGATTTGGCTGAAAATTACACTTTCACTCCACAAAAGGAGATACAGAGTGAGCATTATCATTCAGATTAGATATCTATACTTGTGCATATTATGTATAGACATGTAGAGCTTGATATCGATGGTTTTGATAGTAATGAAAATAATCGTGAAGTGATTAAGGAGTATCATTTCTACATCAGTGATGATCGTACACATGATACATGTTTTGTACAGCATTGTTTTGGTATGCTTTATAAAGAATTATCAAGAAGAAGGGTCACTTTTAAAGAACATTGGATGTGGTCAAATGGTTGTGCTGGTCAGTTTAAATCGGCACAATCATTCTTATGGTTGTCTCACCTTCATAGAAACACGTATGTTCGCCACACATGGAGCTTTTTTGAAACAGGACATGGAAAAGGAGAACATGATGGTGCTAGGTCCTACGTGAAATGTGCACTTATGAGATATCAAATGAATCACTTTACTTCTCACCTTGCAAATTCAAACGATGTTGTTAATTGGTGCAAACAAAATTTGAGCCATGAATTCAATGAAAGGATGGGTAATGTGAGAAGGTTTTTCTAGAATATTGCAATGGGCGATGTTGACAAATCAATGCCACATAATTGTACTGCAATCCCAAAAACAAGGGGCTTACACTCCATACGAGTAAGAAAATGGAAAATATACACTCAATCGAGAAACGAAAGTACTCTTGCTTCTGTCTTGCATGTATTGATGATGTAAAGTATTTGGATGATTTTCAAAACCAAACTAACAAATTTGTGAAACCATGGAGACACCAATAATTGACACCATTGCCCCCATTTGGAAATATCAGCAATGTAGAGCGCGACAATGAAATGGTTGTGATTGACAAAGATTATGATCGTGTTTCTTATTTGGTTAGAGAAGGTATTGTATTTGTTGTCATTGCACCGACAGATAATCCAGAAAAAGTGCATCATTATTTATTGAGATGCACTAGGTCGAAAAGCATGTTGATGCAAGAATTTAAAGACCCATCAAATTATATGTATGCAGTGGGTTCAATGGTTTTAATGGGACATTTCTTTGCAGAAGTAAGGAAATGGAAAGACCATATTCTTTTTCATGACTACGAGTCAGATGTTATATGTTCTCAATACAGTCATTTGGTCATAGCAGCCCGATTGCAGTTGAAGGCAGTGAAGAGTAGGAAAAATTCCAGGCATCAACAATGGAAATTGTCGATAGAAGATCATAATGCCATTCTTGAAAATATGACACTGGTACATTTCATATGAATCAAGAACACATCAAGGTTGACAATTTTTTTCTTTGATTCGTGGGTGGGTGGGGGGGGGGGGGATGAGCTACACCTTCATGTGGTTGGCCTTGTTAGTAGAGAATATATATAATTCTGGAAACTAAGAGAAATTATTTTTAACAACATATCCAATGATAACTCAAGTCTAATATTGAACTTATGACCTCACCATTATATGACAATGGTAACATTACTGACTACTTCTAAATAGGAGTCATTCATGCTAGGCTCCAAGTGGGCTCCAGAAGTTTCAACATCCCAAGTCACAACAATATGAACAACCCTTTAAATGAGCCCTAGAAGCCAATAAATCCAATTTTCCACCCATAAAGTACCAAAATAAATGAGAATTTATATAGTGATCCAACTTAGATCAGTAGATCCCTATTGACCATTTTTAGATGCCTTCACTAGTAATTCCTCGATTTGCACATTAGAGACGCATTCACTCCAAGCAAATTTTACATATGAGTCCTTTTGTGATATCTACATAGATTACCTTCTTTCATAAGGTTGGATGTATTAGTGGGATAAAGTGCTTGCAAATAACATTAAGATAGACAACACTAGACTCCTTCAACATTTTTCCTTAAACTACACCATTTGGGAAATATATTGTGCCATGTTGAGGATTCATAGGAGGATCAAATCCACATTGAAAGCATCATCATTGTAGGATATCAACCTGAATAAGTTTATTCCCTACTACTAGAGGTTCATCAACCTTGGATATTAGGAGTGTTCCCACTTCTTCTTTAGTTTCTACCTTGGTCACCAACTTATAAGCAATTTGATGTTGTTAATGGTTAATCCTAATGACCATGTCATTCCATGGCATGTATTAGAAGACATTATTTGATAGAAACTTGGTATTCACATTTGCACTACTAATTCAAATAAAATTCTAAGGCTAACTCTCCCATCTTTACGACAAGTTGTAACTTATGCACAACCTCACCCCACCACCTACCTTTATGGGAGAAAAACATGTTTACACACAAACACACCCTCATGCCCTACACCCATCCTCCAAGAACTAAAAATATACATTTATATACACAACTGAATACACCCCTAATTATTGTATTTTCTAATATTTTTAATATATTATGATCTTTCATAGATATCTATATCTCTTTCACTTTCCATTTTGATTTCAATTACAAATCATATTGAATATTTTTATGGTACCACTATAATTCATCTGTAAACACATGTATTTGTGATGTACACTTTTTTTGGCGAAGTGTTTCCTTTCTTTATTCTTGCAGCAATACATTTCATTTTTTAAGTATTTTGCTTCTCCATTATAAATTTTAACTTCAAAATATTCCAAATATATTATGTACAATTGTGTTAGGGATAATTGCTTTGAGTAAATATAAAAAACTAATTATATAATATAAATAGAAAAAGAAGGGAAAGTATAAATACCATTCAACATAGTTTTGAGGTGTGACGAAGTTATTTGTATATGTATAGATGTTTGATTGAATTGTATGGTTATGATTTATGTGGCTTGTCCATGTTATGAAAGGTGGAAAGTGTGAGATAACAATCACATGCTAATGCTTGTGGTAGAGTTAGCAGCTAGCATTCCCACTAATCACTAGATAATATGGAATGGAAACTATATTGAATTATATTTTCCCTCACATAAAAACAATACAATACATGGCAATTAACACATACTTGAAAAATGTAATTGGATTAATTATCAAATAAGACATGGTACAATTATTTGTATATATGAGTCTATGAATTATAAATATATATATATATATGAAAAACGAATCTATTAATATTTTTGGTAAGTGATTCCATAAAAATGTTTTAAAGAAATGGATCACATAAAACAAACTTCGTTTAGCTTAGATGTTTAGTTACGGGGTATATATTCTACCAAATTTGGGCTTGCATTCTACCTCATCCATTTTTAACATATCATATTTTGGAATAAACCATATCAAGAATCAAAGCCTCGTGAACAACTAAACATGTCATCAACCCCACCAATAATCCAAATCCTTGATAGCTAATATCCACAATCTTAACTTATAACAATCATATTTTGAATAATTTGTTGGAAATCGAGTATTAATTTGGTCACTTACAAGACATGTTATAATTGAAATAAAATGTATATGGAGAAGTCCCCATCATTACTATTGACATAGTTTACATGGAAGAGCCCTTAAGATTGCATGAAATAATTTGCATCACATATATTTTTAATTTCCAAGTTCATTTTCCATATCAATCATAATGGAGAGACAACACTGGGAACAAAAAAAGAATTAGAAGTACCTTGCAATTTAATGCATTTGGAAGACACTCATTAAATCAATCAAAATGGAGAGAGAACATTGGAAACCAAAAAAACAATTAGAAGTGTCTTGAAATTTAATACATTTTGAAGACACTCAATAAATCAACAGTATTAAGCAATTGGTAACCAAAGTTAAAGCAATTAAACATTTTTTTAAACTAAGCAAGTTTATCAACAAGATATGCCACTATGCCACAAGATATTGGCTTGTAGGGCTCATTTAAAGGGTTGTTCATATTGTGGTGATCTGGGATGTTGAAACTTCTGGATCCCACTTGGGTCATCAAATAGTTGTTTTTGGGCTCAAAATTGTGCAAACGTACCTCTCAACCTCTCAATATTGTTCTACACATAAGAGATTTCTAACAACACAAAGACCACCTCAAACAAACAATCCACTGAAACAAAAAATAAAATTTGATTGTGAACTAGGGTCAAACAAACAATCGAGTGAAACAATAAATATTTCATCCATGTACTTGCAAGAATGTAACATTTTACAACGATCAACAATCAAATGAGTTCCTTGGGAATCTTGTTTCATTTGATTGCGAAGCCACTGTCGAAGCTTAGAAAAATGTTGCATTTGATTTAAATTTATCTTATGCTCATAATCAGACCTGTGATCTAGTGCTTCATAATACATACAGATCTTATAAAATTCTTGGTAAAAAAGATCCAACTAGATATTCATCAGAACTGAGGAAATAATACCTTCTTGCGGAAATCCTTGGCCCTTTGGGAAACAACCAAATTCTACATTTAGAACATTTGCATCAAACATATGGCCCATAAATTTATATAGGCTATGATCTTGGATAGTTTCTTTCATTGCAGTTAGTATTTTCATAAAGACCGAAGAATCAAGTTTCTTTTGTATGACAATTTGCTATAATGCCCCTAAAATGATTGTGGACCTTAAGGGAACCTGTCGAGTGACCCGACTGAACAAAATTCGATAAAGTGGTCTCTAGAGCCTTGACATGTCTTAAATGATTGAGGAAAACCTAAAGATGTGAATGACGACAATAATTGATAAATAAATTAATGAATTAAATGATTGTGTGGAGTGGGATAATTGATTGATTACATCTTGCTTAAAATGATTATCCTTGATTGTGAAAAATGTGTTGTATGAATATGATGCTTAACGAATAGTTGCATGATGAATTATGAGATGAGAACAAAAGAAATACATATTGATGAAATGTTGTACTAATTAATGGAATGTATGATTTTATGAGTAAACAGTAAATTGCTTAACGATTAGCAGGTTTATGGATCGAAATATGACAAATGAGAATAGGACTATTAATATGTTTTTTTGAGATTTGTGTAGTGGCAGGTGAAACGGTTCACCGACAGACACACAAAAGAATTGAAGGGTCATAGAGTATGGATAAACCACACATGGAAGGACGACAACGGTGTCGACTTCCAATAGATCCCACGACCGAGTTCAAAATCCCTTATTCGCTTACTCGGGGTCGCGTGAAGTCGTGTGATGTGGACCACGATGGAGTGGGTCACGTACGAGTTAGGGGGAGCGCACTAAGAATGGACTTACTCCTCAGCGCCATTAGTCGCCAATAGTGTGTAGACGAAGGATTGAAGGTAACGGAACCTAAATCCCTACATGAAGTTCCCACAAGTCAAAGGAAAAGATATCGGCAAAAGGACCCGACGGCGTGGTACCTTGTCGAGAAACGAAAAGGATGGATGCAAGGACTCGACGATGTGGTACCTTGCCGAGAAATGGACCCGATAGAGTAGTACCATGTCAAAAGATGAGCATAAATGACAAATGGTCCCAACGGTGTGGCACCTAGGTCCTAGAAGGGGTGAATTGGTAAACTTTATGCATAAAAACCATATAAAGTTTCATTTAGAACACTTGCTCATGAAAATACATTTTAGTATTAAAAATAGTAGAAATAATTATTTTTAGGCATTTGCACATGAAAATATTTTTTAGTATTTAAAATATTAGAAATAATCATATTAGGAGCAAAATGGAATCCTAGGCTTGAGTTATTAGTTAACACCACATGCACCCACAAAATAGAATTTAGAGTAAGCATCTTAGAGACAAACTTGAGTAAATTTAGGAAAGTAGGTGCATTCTTCTAGGAAACTTGACAAATGGATTTGTGAGATAAGTTACTTTTTGAATATTAAGAAATTGGGTATTTTGCATGAAGCGACATGTGTCGCATGAGAATTTCCTATTTAAGGAAGGATATGGGGATGGGTAAGGACCCAATTTTTGGATGGTTATCGTAATCTTGAAAAAGTGAGTGACTTGCTGCTATTGGGGTTTGGCTAGAAATTCTTGTGGAGGGGAACCCATTGAGGAGTTTCTTGAATGGTGTGTGTGAGCTATACGACCCAAAGCTCGGGAGTGGCCATGTGACTGAAAGAATGAGCCTATGGTTGGGTGGCGAAGCTAATGGTTGCTTCACCAATGGTTAATCGAGATTTGTTGGAGGGACCCTACGAAAGGTGCGCACGACAACGCACAAGTTGGATTGGATTAACGGCAACTTCTCCTTCGACAACGGTCACGACCTATGGTCAACAGGTTATGGTTTTGTCTATATTTTCTAAGTTATTCAGTTAATTTATTTTATTTCTCTAGAGATTATGCTGTCTAATCTGTTTTGTATTAGTCTGTTAAGCTTCAGGTTAAGCATAGAATGACCCTACAGGAGAGGCCATACATTTGGTATCAGAGCCGGTCAAGCCTTGAGGGCACTAGACTCATATTTTTTTTAGGGTTTCATTGGTAACCATGGTGAATGACGATAGTATTGGAACTACGACTTTGACAAAGTTACATCTTTGACTTGGGCAGCCATTTATACAGGTTCTTACTGCTGAAAAATTCTATATTTATTTATGTTTAATTTAGAGGTTATGATTATGATTATGTCGCTGTATATTTGGGGATTTATACACACTTTATTTTCGATCTATTAAAAGACAAAGTTAGAATTTAGAGTAAAGTTATAGATCTAGGATTTCAAATGCTGCAAATGACTTTGTATGCGATTATGACATCTCTGTTGCAATTTAAATTAGAGAATTACTTCTTTTAAATCGTTGCGATCTGGATAGAATAACACTTACTAATCAAAGTGTTTATTTGCAAAGTTATTCTTTTCAAACCTATGTGATTTGGGTAAAATGCCATTCACGGTCAAATTTATAAATTACATAGTTTATCCGTTTTCAAATCTTTGTGGTTAATTACATAATAATTTTTTTTTTTTTAACCTATCTGATCTCGCGTAGGACCTCATGTTATCGATATGTATGTTCCAATACTGTCAAATCTCTTTCTGATCTCTAGGATAGTAATTCCACTTCTCGGTTGAGAGGTCAATCTTTCCTTTGATCTCTGTATTCATCATAGATCACTGTATTCATCATAGATCACTGTAACCGAGATCTGTTAAATGCATTCGTTTAGATCTCTTTTTTGGATTTTCTTTTTACACCCTGATCGTGGTAGATTCCTACCGCATAGACTCGGTAGTGATGGTTTTACCAACCCTCTGCTACTTAGGTCAAACCTGCCCGCCTCTTAGTTGGAATTGTTTCCTCACTGAGCAGCTCTAAGCCACCCTTGTTCAGCGACATGAGATCTAAATTTGTGGTTGAAGTGGATATGACGATCGCATGGAGTCCACTAGATGAGAAAATGTGCCAATTATATAAGTTCATTATTGAAGCAAACTACTAATTGATTTGTAACCTGCCCCTCACCTATCGCTTGAACTATGGCTCAGTCAGTGTAAATGCCAGGATTGAAGACGTAGACATCCGATCTGTGCTGAGCTAGATAAATATTGGTGCCCCTCTAGGGATAACTAATTTCGGTACCAATCTTGTGATTTGGTTGTAAAACCTAAATCTCATAAACCTGCAGCTAAGTGTTAATTGCATTGAAACCATACGTATGGAACACTGTAAATAATTAAACCCATATTTAGATATAACTGTCCAATTAACACCATAAAAAAATATTATTTACAGTCATGATGCACTGTCAATGCAAATGTTGATATTGGTGCTATAAGAAGCTTTGCTCCTACACTAATTATCGATTGTGTCACTGTGATTATTGAATAAACCTATGCTCATGGTGCGTGCTATTGTTTAAGTATCCTAATTAATTATTTCTATCATAGAGATGGTTTGTTCTAGACACAAGGCACGAACATGATCGTGTTGGTAGGATGCATAAGTCATCGATCTGATTTCCAGATCTCCACGGGGTTGAGAAGTTAGGAAAAAAGTAAGTGAAGTCTTTCAACCTACCTGAAGTTGATGATTTATGCCAAACGTACCGTAACTTACTTGGTGCAGTGAAGAAGTTTCAACCTGTCAACATATCGAAAAAGGAGCTCCTATCCATGATGATTCTCTGGTAATTGAAGATCATTTCTCAGCGAGTAAGGAGGTCGGGTAGAAAGAGCCAAATGGGTCAACGATGTAGTTAATTTGATAGCGTGTTGATTATCCAATCGCAAAAACTGGGGTGGAGCCTATTGTAGCTTGTAACTTTACAATATTTCTTAAGTGATTGACTTAGAGTTGGTAGTTTGGGATTGTATACCTTTATGATTTACGAAGTTATGAAAATAACAATGAAGGGATCCTGGAAAATCAATTTTAAATCCATCATGTTTCAAAGGTGGAACCATGATTATATATAGGTAAGGATTAAGTATAACTGCTTATTTATAGTGGGTCGAAACAACCCCACGAGGTAAGTGAAATAGTGGCTTTAGATTTATAGACTTATTTGTTTATTATGTCTGTGACATCTTGTAATGGATGTGGGCATATTAATCTGTCCGTACAACCCAAAGTTTTTCGCTGCCCAAAATTTAACAAGGTTTTCTAAAGTGGAGTTCGAAATTTTTGGCCTCGTAATTTGGTGCGGGGGTTTCGTTCGCCACGTGTCCCCCACACCTATGTCTGCATCACATCAACATGGGTTTTGAGCTAGAGATAAGGTAAAGAATGAGGTTGGGTTCATGTCTCATACTCCTTCTGAATTAAAGCTACTGGCGTTTTGGGTTTTGAGCTAGAGCCGAGGATGATGAGCGAGGGCAGGTTCATGTGCTATGTGCCGCCGGAGAAACATGCACTGCTTGCTATGGTTGAGAGGGGTTTGATCCCTGAAAAATCAGGGATCGTGGAGGTTAGTTTTTCTTTGCTGGCCGATGACTGGAGCGGAGGTTTTTCGGTGAGTTGTAGTTCTTGAGTAGTTGGAGGAGTTATTGATCTTGGAATGGCCTTTAATGTTGGTTCGTGTTGGTTTTGTTGGTGGGTTTATTAATTAAAGGGGTTGGGGGTTGTTTTCCCGCTCTGCTTTGCTATTTGCGGTCCCTGTTTCTTGATGTTCTTCTTCGCTGGTTATGGTGTCTGGTGTCTGGTTTGACCAGTCCTTTGTGGGGACAATTATCTATGGGTGGGGTTTCCTGGAAAGGAAAGGGGATTGGCGAGGTTTCCTAGAAAGTAAAGGGGATTGGCGAACAGTGTTTCAGCAATAGTAATTGCGACAACATTGCTTGGGTAACTTTTCACTGATACTGAACACCATAAAATCTAATGCGCTTGGACTTGTGTGCATATGGGGAGTCGAACCAGTGTTCATCCCGGTCTGGACTGGATATGGTACGGATACTTACTTTTATTATGGTGGTTCTGGGTAAATAGCTGCCACCTATGCTTTTTTCCTTTTTGCTGCGAGTAGAAGATGTAGGTATATTAGTCGTGTTGCTAGCCAGTATATTGAGACAGAGCGTCCATATTATGTTGTATGCCAATAAAAGTGTGTTGCTTGCTACTTTCCCACATTAAACATTCTGCCCAGCCTTTATTTTTAAAAAGACATGCATAGTCATCTCTTTTCGTCATCTATACCCCTCAAAATATCTTTCTATCATCATGTGTAACATCTATTGTAACATGTCCAAAAGATGCCTAGCACTGTATTTTATAAATCTTTAAAATGAATTCTCCTATGCGACTTTACCCCATTGACTTATTCCAACAAGATTATAAGCATAAATAACCTAGCTTACTTATGCAAAGATTAGGTTTTCTCATCCCTACATGAAAACCTCTTACTATTTAGATTACAAATTGCTATATCCTACATATGCAACAATATATATATTCCGATATGATTATTTCACAATACATGCATAATCCTCGATATACCACTTGTCACACCTACATTCATACATGGACAACCATCATAAACATCACATAAAGTACACATAACATAAAGTACACATAAGACAAAATCCAATATACATGTGGTTCACCCAAAACTCTGGGCTACGTCCACCAAGAAGGTTGCATCATATGCAACATATTTTATTAGTTCAAGGAGGTTTACAATGGCAACAAAATTGTTGCATTACTCAATTTCCACTAGCTCCGAGCCTCGGAAAAACTAGAACCTTCAAATAGTCAAATATAATGCAAAGATCGATTATCTGGTAGAACTTAACAAGTCCTTTCGAAATTACATAAACGAACACAGAGATCTATCCTCTTATTTCAAATCTCTATCTCGAGTGAATTAATTTAACAAGACCTTTCAACTTTTACATAAACAAAGACAAAGATCTATTCTAATACTTCAAAGATAAGATCTATCTCAAGTAAAATAACTTAGCAAGTCTTTTCAACTTTACATAAATGAACACATAGAGATCTATTGTCATAAACATCAATCTATTTAACCCTACAAGGTTTACGCGACTAGTATCACAGTGAAACTCCAACTAAGCATAACGACTCCAACTAGCATGTAACTACACGAACTCGACATCATGCAGGGATAATTATAATCGGAACTCAAAAGGGATTTCCAGCTTAAGATCTATCCCTTCGATACACCCAACACGAGTTGTAGGGATACTATGGTAAAAGAAATATCCATCAGATTTAGTCTACAAAGCGATATTGGCAGAGCTAAAACATCGATGGCAAACAACACCTGAGATCGCCTTGAATAAGGGTACCATAACCGAACTATACTGAGGTTTATGATAACAGACAAACTCTGTAAATGCAAGTCACCTCTTGCAGAGTGTGAGACTCCGGAATTTAGAAAGGGATAATAGTTATTACCAAAGCCACGCGGGTCAGATCGAATCGGCAGGCCGTGAGCACTATCTTTATAGGATGCAGATCGAATCGGTAGGCCTTGATCACTATCTTTACAGAATGCAGATTGAATCGGTAGGCCGTGATCACTATCTTTACAGAATGCGGATCTGGTTTGAGCTTGGGACAAGCCCAACTTTGGTGATCAATTAAATATGGGCAAGGGCTGTGACCCCATCCATTAATACAATATTTAACTGAATATAAAAATGACAGAAGGGATAAGTTCTTATAAACCAACATCAGAGATAACAATATAATAAGGAAATCTCATGAGTGGAGATCGCAACAACAATAATATGTGTGGAAACAAAACACAAAGTGTAGTGTACCCATGGGGATCGATTCCCAATTGTGATCGGCCAACAACATGGTAATAGAATACCAAATTAAAATACCACACAAAAACGATCTCCCACTGGGATCGCCCAGCATCTAAAACAACAGAAGTTAGAGTGAAAAATCAGAACACAACACCTGGTTATGGAATGGCGCTCATGGCCGTCTTTACAAGCGAAATCCTTTCACTTCTGCCTAAGATGGAAACAACCAGGTCTACGTCTAAAACAAGGTAGCCCACAAAGAGGATCTAAAGGATTAAACCATTCTGTGGCGTACAAAAAGGAGGCAGAGCTCTACCGAGAGCAAGATATTTACTGCGGCTAGCAATACTGGCGTTTTCAGGCAAAATGATACCACTAACAGAGATTTGTATTTTCCTTCCGATTTTCTTTAGAGGTAAAAACAATCACCCTTAAAACCTATCAGCGTAAATAATAAAATGTTCAGAGATTAACTTCGACTTACGGCACCGTGATGGAGGCTTAGCTTTAATTCTTATAGCAGAGATATTCTCAGATACACATACCAGATTCAACGTGGTAAAGGAGGCTAAGCTTCAATGCTGTAGTAGAGATCCGATAGCAGGTAACCAGATCGAAATACGACTTCCCCAAACCAGATCGCATAGGTTTGCATTCCTTTATGAAGTGGATCCGCCATCTCGAAAACCCAGTCCTTCTTTTTCCCTGAGCTTTCATATTTGCAGTCCTAAACACCGAATTGTGAGCCCCTCTCCCCGCATCCCCTCTGATGGACGAGCGTCACCCTCAAATAGGCATCCCTACCATCATCTCTCAATGCGCCTTTTCCTCCATCACTTCGATGATTACGATGGGAAGATAGTCACCATGACAGGTGTGGCTCGACTCTTTTCCAAGAGAATCGCCAAGCTCCGAAAATCACTCTAACCACTCTAGAGATCAATAAATATTCTACAACCATGTTGAGTGGAATTTAAGAGCGAAAGTGATCCCCGAAAAAGGGGGAAATCGTGTTTGAAAGCTGCGAATCCGTTTAGGTTTAGGAAATGCTGAAATCATAGATTTTAAACCGTATTCCAATGCTGAGAAGCCGACTGAGTTTTTGAATGCTGAAATCGGGTTTAGTAATGCTGAAATAGTTTCAATGAAAACCGTATTTAATTGCTGCTGTTCCGTTTGAAGTTTCATGACTTGCTAGATCGACATTAAGTCTGATCTCAGTATCTACTTCACTATGGCTGGACGGAACCACGTATTGACATCTGTTGAAATACCGCAAGCTAGATAGCTCGTTTTAAAATCGTATTTTACTTCTGTCTCGGTTATTCTTGACTGACGTGTGAAGGCGTGGATCTCTTTTAATATGCTGAAGGAAAACCTTCCTCTATGCAAATGTTACAGATCTCAGGATCTTGGTTCAGCGTAGTTATTCCTCTATGTTAATATAGTAGATCTCTCAGGATCTATTTTATATTGTTTTTCTTTTCATATGCTGTGATAAATCGTGATGCTTTATTTTCGATTTTTAAAGCATCCGTGTGGACTAGGATGTAATTTCTGGTGAGTGATCTCTTCCCTTCCCTAAGATCAATATAATATTTAAGTGGCTTAATCCCATTAGGATTTTAATAATAAAACTATTAGGTCATAAAAATGTTGTTCAACGATTATGGAAAAATTAGCATTTCTTATGCCATACCCTCATGGCTTTAGGTTTTAACGTAACTTAAAACTATAAGTTTTAGAACCTTAGGTACGAGGATAACCGTTAACTGCAACAAGTATTTACGCCAACAGGATGACATCTGTCGTCAATACCCTAGCTTGTCATGGCTTCCATGTCAGTTGACCTTTCTCTCCCTAATATATTCGATTACTTATCGTTTAGTTACGCCACCATTTTTAGTCTCCTATGCTTAGGAATTAAATCACAAGTTAAGCTACAAGAGTTACAAGGTTTACTGGTGGGGCCTTGGCCTTGAGCTCCTCACCAGAAACCAATAATCAATTACATTTACAAACTGAGGGCATAAAGGAGAGATATTACATCCTCCTCCCCTTAAGAATAACACCGTCCTCGGTGTTCATACTTTTCAAGAATTCGTCTTCTCTTCTGGAACATCCTTTGCTTGCTTTGTCATCTTTATTTTGGGTTTCTTGGGACTTTCATGAATTATCCGCAAGTCTCTTTAGATCACCCCTTCCTTTTCGACTACAAAACTGGGGTTCAAGGAAAATTTGTTCAGTAAAAACTTATCATCAATTCCATAATCAACTCAGAAACATAACAATGAGCCTTTTATTGCAACATCACATTTGCATTTCATGGAGTATATTTTAGCCTTTATTTGTGCTTTAATTTTCACAAGCACACAAAATCCAGCGCTACAAGAATGTAAAATGTTAACTTAATCAAAACACATCATTCACTTGGTCCAAGAAATTCTTTCCTAACACCACAGTGCTCATACAGCAATCATTTCTCTCATGTCTTGCCTAACACCTCAGTGCTCACCCAGCAATCATTTCTTTCATGTTTTGCCTAACACCTTAGTGCTCATGCAGCAATTCTTTCGGAGATTTCTTGCCTAACACCATAGTGCTCACGCAACAATACTTTCTCTCATGCATACTAAGCAGCGTCCTGCCTCCCGCATATGCATTTTCTTTATAGCTTGCCTAGGTCTTATTGCCAGTTGATTCCCCGAGAATCCTAGTGGCTGTTCAATCCCTGATTGTTAGGGAATGTCTCAGTGCCATTACCGCACTCTTTACACATTTCCCCTAAAACCTTCTTGCTTGAGTCCCAGAATTTATTTTCTCCAAGCCACCTTGCTTGAGTTACAAAAATCTTCTTTCAAATTAATCAATTATTTCGTCATATTACGTTCTGCAATCATATGATTACTCTGACCAATCTGGGTCGAGTTCTTTATTAACACAATTTTTTAAAAGGATAAGTAACAATTGTGATGTGAATCTAAATTCTTCACCACCTTAATTGATGATGTATAATATTTATGCTCTTACCTTTTTACAAGCTCCACATAAATTCGACTATCTGCCCAATTTCACTTTGTTAGTATCACCTTAATAAAAAAAAAAATCGAATTATTGTAAGAAGATCTCTTCCTAAAATAGAAAATCATCTTTCTTACCACAATATTTATACGTGATCATATAAGATATCCTTTCCTACTACACATAAACTAGCTTATAGGTTACATAATGCTTTGAACACAATATAACATTCTTCCTAGGATGATTCATGGACACTATGAATGTTAGATTTTACCATTTCCACACAATCGCTATTTTAGTTATACAATACTTCTCTGTATACACTAACATCATATAGGAAATAACCAAATGTCAAAACATACTTGCATACCTTATATTTATAAGGCCGACCACATGTCTCCTTATCATAAGATCCTCATATGTCGAGGAACCAATTTACTGGTATCCTCGCATATTAGTATTGCACTACATATGAATCTGTATATCCCACATTTACCTGTTGCTAGTTGTAAGGCAGTGCTGTGTAGGAAAAAAAAAAACTTGTTTGACAACACATTCAGAATGTTAGTCGTATAAAGATAATCAAATCATAAGAACCACTATATATGTAACATGTGCCTAAACATCATTTTTACTTGTTTCATAAAATCTTATACATCGATTACTATTTTAAAGATTGCTTCTGATCTACGATGGAAATTCCATGTCATCAGTGATTTCCTTAACTCATAATAATTATAAAACAATCATTCCTTTCGGCAACATAAGGATGCCAGACACTTACAACATCCTATTAACATGCATCACCATTTCATATTGGTTGTATATTTCCAATACCCTTTTCGTACCACAAACATACTCTTTGACAAAAATCATTACGTGAACCACCATAATTTATCCCTTAACAAAAATCATTTTGACAAAACATATATTTGTACATGGATAGCAAGTCATCATGAATCTTTGAACATATAAAGTATATCTTCTATAACCATCACTCATCATTTCCCACATCTCTCTTAAGGATTTCTGGAATAAGAAGATAATAATAAGGAACCATGCGTTTCCATCATATGCACCTTATTGATAGAATAGATATGAATACTTTTTAAGTGTTTATAACCCTTGTATCCTTTTGTTGAACTAACAAGCAAGGGTACAAATATGTTCTAATGTCACACATCCAGTATTGTACTCACTTATCCTATATCTTCATCTACTAAAATGAAATTGATTATCAAAGAGACTCGTGACAATTTTCTCATTAACAACTATAGTATCGAAGGAATTCATTTGTGGAAGTACATTAAGGTGAAAAACATGCTAAACTTCCTTCTCAAGGTAGTAATGCTTAGACTACACTTTTGATTCTTTTGTCATTCAATCGATCAAGCATTTTTTTTTTAAACTTCTAAAATTTGTAAACAAATTCCAACAATTATATCTTTATATAAGAAGAGATATAAACTTTTACCTCATTTCCTATGAGTGTGATACATTTTACTTCATAAGAGAACCACACCTTCCCATATGCTATTATGAAACCTCTTATCTAACCTTCTTCTCCTTTGGTTTTTATTTAATAGGAGTAACATCCCTTTAGAAAGAATATGTACTTATCAACAAGCTAATGTCGTCATATATTCTATATACTACTTAACCTTTTCTATTCAAACACTGAGGAAGAAACTTAGCAAATCCTTTAGCCGTTTTCAGCCTTCCATATCCATGTGGTCAATATTCTATCAATTCCGGTTCGTACAACATTCTTCTTGGATGGCAGATCTAACATATATCTATCTATGTATTAAAGAATACCATTTTCTAGGCATAGAACACATCACATCGTTAGAAGATCTAAGTAAACCTTTAAAGTTAATCCTTTTAACCTCCAACTATACATTCAAGCTTTCATAATGTGGATGATCCTTTGTTACTCTATTTCCTTCATCATACACGACAGTGGATGATCAACATCATTGAATCCAATAAACTATAACACAACATACCAGACCAAATATGGAAGTACAACTCATATACTTACAGTTTAATTGGACGAGGCTTGGAAATTCTCAACAACTTACTTCGTCGGGAGATTTTCTTATTTCCTTAGTGTCCTCTTGGAGAACTCGACATTTACTTTGGATAGTAAACTCCCGTCCACAAGTTCCATGCATCCAAAACAACAATTTGTTTGTTAGTTTCGAAACCCTCAAGTTTATTTACCTTATATTGAGCCCCTATAGGCCCAGGTGCTGAAACCTCAGCTCTGATACCATATGTGACATCCCCAAATAGAAAAATTAGAAAATACTGAAATTTCATCAACGGTAAAAGAAAATGATTTGCACAAGGAAATCTCATTGATTAGTCTGACAATATTTCCAGAAAAATTGATAACGATTATTTTTAAAAAGACATGCATAGTCATCTCTTTTCATTGTCTATACCCCTCAAAATATCTTTCTATCATTATTTGTAACATCTATTGTAACATGTCCAAAAGATGCCTAGCACCGTATTTTATAAATCTTTAAAATGAATTATCCTATGCGACTTTACCCCATTGACTTATTCCAACAAGATTATAAGCATAAATAACCTAGCTTACTTATGCAAATATTAGGTTTTCTCATCCCTAGATGAAAACCTCTTACTATTTAGATTACAAATTGCTATATCCTACATATGCAACAATATATATATTCCGATATGATTATTTCACAATACATGCATAATCCTCGATATACCACTTGTCACACCTACATTCATACATGGACAACCATAATAAACATCACATAAAGTACACATAACATAAAGTACACATAAGACGAAATCCAATATACACCTGGTTCACCCAAAACTCTGGGCTACGTCCACCAAGAAGGTTGCATCATATGCAACATATTTTATTAGTTCAAGGAGGTTTACAATGGCAACAAAATTGTTGCATTACTCAAT
Source organism: Larix kaempferi (assembly GCA_027924585.1). Taxonomy (NCBI): domain Eukaryota; kingdom Viridiplantae; phylum Streptophyta; class Pinopsida; order Pinales; family Pinaceae; genus Larix; species Larix kaempferi. The sequence goes on from BSBM01001830.1 coordinate 754,695, forward strand.
TTCCACTAGCTCCGAGCCTCGGAAAAACCAGAACCTTCAAATAGTCAAACATAATGCAGAGATCGATTATCTGGTAGAATTTAACAAGTCCTTTCGAAATTACATAAATGAACACAGAGATCTATCCTCTTATTTCAAATCTCTATCTCGAGTGAATTAATTTAACAAGACCTTTCAACTTTTACATAAACAAAGACAAAGATCTATTCTAATACTTCAAAGATAAGATCTATCTCAAGTAAAATAACTTAGCAAGTCTTTTCAACTTTACATAAACGAACACATAGAGATCTATTCTCATAAACATCTATTTAACCCTACAAGGTTTACGCGACTAGTATCACAGTGAAACTCCAACTAAGCATAACGACTCCAACTAGCATGTAACTACACGAACTCGACATCATGCATGGATAATTATAATCGCAACTCAAAAGGGATTTCCAGCTTAAGATCTAGCCCTTCGATACACCCAACACGAGTTGTAGGGATACTATGGTAAAAGAAATCTGCATCAGATTTAGTCTACAAAGCGATATTGGCAGAGCTAAAACATCGATGGCAAACAACACCTGAGATCGCCTTGAATAAGGGTACCATAACCGAACTACACTGAGGTTTATGATAACAGACAAACTCTATAAATGCAAGTCACCTCTTGCAGAGTGTGAGACTCTGGAATTTAGAAAGGGATAATAGTTATTACCAAAGCCACGTGGGTCAGATCGAATTGGTAGGCCATGAGCACTATCTTTACAGGATGGAGATCGAATTGGTAGGCTGTGATCACTATCTTTACAGAATGCAGATCGAATCGGTAGGCCGTGATCACTATCTTTACAGAATGCAGATCTAGTTTGAGCTTGGGACAAGCCCAACTCTGGTGATCAATTAAATATGGGCAAGGGCTGTGACCCCATCCATTAATACAATATTTAACTGAATATAAAAATGACAGAAGGGCTGAGATCGTATAAACCAACATCAGAGATAACAATATAATAAGGAAATCTCATGAGCGGAGATCGCAACAACAATCACAAGTGTGGAAACAAAAAACAAAGTGTAGCATACCCATGGGGATCGATTCCCAATTGTGATCGGCCAACAACATGGTAACAGAATACCGAATTAAAATACCACACAAAAACGATCTCCCACTGGGATCGCCCAGCATCTAAAACAACAGAAGTTAGAGTGAAAAATCAGAACACAACACCTGGTTATGGGACGACACTCATGGCCGTCTTTACAAGCGAAATCCTTTCACTTCTGCCTAAGATGGAAACAACCAGATCTGCATCTAAAACAAGGTAGCCCACAAAGAGGATCTACAAGATTAAACCATTCTGTGGTGTACAAAATGGAGGCAGAGCTCTACCGAGAGCAAGATATTTACTGCGGCTAGCAATACTGGTGTTTTCAGGCAAAATGATACCATTAACAGAGATTTGTATTTTCCTTCTTATTTTCTTTAGAGGTAAAAACAATCACCCTTAAAACCTATCAGCGTAAATAATAAAATGTTCAGAGATTAACTTCGGCTTATAGCACCGTGATGGAGGCTTAGCTTTAATTCTTATAGCAGAGATATTCTCAGATACACATACCAGATTCAACGTGGTAAAGGAGGCTAAGCTTCAATGCTATAGCAGAGATCCGATAGCAGGTAACCAGATCGAAATACGACTTCCCCAAACCAGATCACATAGGCTTGCATTCCTTTATGAAGTGGATCCGCCATCTCGAAAACCCAGTCCTTCTTTTTCCCTGAGCTTTCATATTTGCAGTCCTAAACACCGAATTGTGAGCCCCTCTCCCCGCATCCCCTCTGATGGACGAGCGTCACCCTCAAATAGGCATCCCTGCCATCATCTCTCAATGCGCCTTTTCCTCCATCACTTCAATGATTACGATGGGAAGATAGTCACCATGACAGGTGTGGCTCGACTCTTTTCCAAGAGAATCGCCAAGCTCCGGAAATCACTCTAACCACTCTAGAGATCAATAAATATTCTACAACCACGTTGAGTGGCATTTAAGAGCGAAAGTGATCCCCGAAAAAGGGGGAAACCATGTTTGAAAGCTGCGAATCCATTTAGGTTTAGGAAATGCTGAAATCATAGATTTTAAACCGTATTCCAATGCTGAGAAGCCGACTGAGTTTCTGAATGCTTAAATCGGATTTAGTAATGCTGAAATAGTTTCAATGAAAACTGTATTTAATTGCTGTTGTTCCATTTGAAGTTTCATGACTTGCTAGATCGACATTAAGTCTAATCTTAGTATCTACTTCACTATGGCTGGACGGAACCACGTATTGATATCTGTTGAAATAACGCAAGCTAGATAGCTCGTTTTAAAATCGTATTTTACTTCTGTCTCGGTTATTCTTGACTAACGTGTGAAGGCATGGATCTCTTTTAATATGCTGAAGGAAAACCTTCCTCTATGCAAATGTTACAGATCTCAGGATCTTGGTTCAGCGTAGTTATTCCTGTATGTTAATATAGTAGATCTCTCAGGATCTATTTTATATTGTTTTTCTTTTCATATGCTGTGATAAATCGTGATGCTTTATTTTCGGTTTTTAAAGCATCCATGTGGACTAGGATGTAATTTCTGGTGAGTGATCTCTTCCCTTCCCTAAGATCAATATAATATTTAAGTGGCTTAATCCTATTAGGATTTTAATAATAAAACTATTAGGTCATAAAAATGTTGTTCAACGATTGTCGCAAAATTAGTATTTCTTATGCCATACCCTCATGGCTTTAGGTTTTAACGTAACTTAAAACTATAAGTTTTAGAACCTTAGGTACGAGGATAACCGTTAACTGCAACAAGTATTTACGCCAATAGGATGACATCTGTCATCAATACCCTAGCTTGTCATGGCTTCCAATTCAGTTGACCTTTCTCTCCCTAATATATTCGATTACTTATCGTTTAGTTACGCCACCATTTTTAGTCTCCTATGCTTAGGAATTAAATCACAAGTTAAGCTACAAGAGTTACAAGGTTTACTGGTGGGGCCTTGGCCTTGAGCTCCTCACCAGAAACCAATAATCAATTACATTTACAAACTGAGGGCATAAAGGAGAGATATTACATTGTTTAAGCGAGCATTTTCATTATTATATTCCATTGCATATTCCCTTTATTGGACTTTATATTGATGCATGCTTCATGTCTAAAATCTATTGTTTGCCCAGTTAATTTTCATCTGTTGAAACTGTCTAATCTTGTCGCAAAAATTTCTTTTTAAGATCCAGTCATTAAGTTGTATGCCATTCTCTGTTTGAAACTGTAGTGTGTTTTCCAAATGGCCTGCTAGTCCATTTACTCTTCCTCCTAACAAATTTCCCTGTTCATTGGGCTTCTCGCAAGATTTTTTCACTGTTCATTGGGTTGCTGGCAAGTTTTTTTAAAACAAAGATTCCATGTTTTCCACGTAATGAAAGATGATCTTTTGCATAATATTATGATGTAATTAATTAAATATTTAATCTCATGCCAACCTACTGAAAGAAATCAGTTGTCCCATTGCTTGTACTCTATCTTCTAGACCACCGACTTCTACCACATAAACCAGGAAGGTTTAGGTTTACTGACCTTGCCTACCCCAATATAAAGAACTCTTGGGATTAATTATGAAATTTGAATCCTATTATGGATTGCAGATCTTATCTTTAAGTTGATATGTATATTTCAACTTGTTTTCTCTCTCAAATCAAGGAGATATCTTTCCTTTGAGAACAATTTTTTTTTATGATATAATACTTTTCCAGCTACATCCATGGCACGCTTATCAAAATTTAGATTAATATGTTTATAATGAAAGGGACTCAACTTATCTTTACTTTCTACTGTTAGGTGCTCAAGGCATAAATTTTTATTTCACATTTTCTTAAAATTATTGAGTGATACGAAGGACAGTTCATTTTTGACACAATGAGCCAATTTTTAAATTTTTTAAATTTTATTGTGAATTTTCCATTTTGGGGTGGGGAGTTGGGTTTATATTTTTTTTATTTTTTCCATATTGTGAAAGATAGATATTTTGTGTAAGATTATGATGTAATTAATTAAATATTCAATGTCATGCCAACCTACTGAAAGCAATCAGTTGTCCCACTTCTTGTACTCTATCTTCTAGACCAACACCTTCTACCACATAAACCATGCATGTTCAGGTTTACTTACCTTGCCTACCCCAATATAAAGAAATCTTGGGATTAATTATGAAATTTGAATACTATTATGGAGTGCAGATCTCATCTTTAAGTTGATATGTATATTTCAACTTGTTTTCTCTCTCAAATCAAGGAGAGATCTTTCCTTTGAGAACAATTTTTTTTTATGATATAATATTTTTCTAGCTACATCCATGGCACGTGTGTCAAAATTGAGATGAATATGTTTATAATGAAAGGTACTCAACTTATCTTTACTTTCTACTGTTAGGTGTTCAGGGCACAATTTTCTATTTCACGTTTTCTTAAAATTATTGAGTGATACGAAGGACAGTTCATTTTTGACGAAATGAGCAAATTTTTTAATTTTTAAAATATTATTGTGAACTTTCCATTTTGGGGTGGGGATTTGGGTTGATAATTTTTTATTTCCATATGTGTTTGTGAATTCTTGTCTAATCCCAGTGAAAATTCACAGATCTCCTTGTGCATCTGCTTAGCCATTTTGAAGGTATAACTTATGTTCCTTGTATTGATAAGGTCTATATATTCTTCAACTTTTAAACAGTCACATTCCATGTGCTCCTCACCTAAAGCTTTTACCAGCTTCCAAATAAATTTCATCACCCTCCTCTATATCTATCTGTGATGTGCAATACCAAAATAGGTGTTGATTTCCAAAATATTATAGGTTTGGAAATGACAGTTTCAAAATATATACATGAAAGCTCTGCTCCTTGAGCATAACCTGCTACTTGTTTCTAGTATTGCTTAAATGATACTACTTTGTAGGGGGTCAACTACTAGTCTGTATAAGTCATAGAATTCTTGTCTAATCGCAATGAAAATGTACAGATCTCCTTGTGCATCTGCTTAGCCAATTTTAAGGTATAACTTGTGTTCCTTGTATGGATAAGGTCTGTATATTCTTTAAATTTTAAATAGTCGCATTTTGTGTGCTTATCACCTAAAGCTTTCACCAGATTCCAAATAAATTTCATCACCCTCCTCTATCTCTATCTGTGATGTGCAATACAGAAATAGGTGCTGATTTCCAAAATGTTATAGGTTTGGAAATGGTAGTTTCAAAATATCTGGATGGCATGGATGTAATTATAATATTGACGTATATATAAGAAACTGATTTCAAAATTTAGAACAATTAAAACAAATGGCACCTAAAACTCTATGAGTATACAACCAAAATTTGTCTTTATATCCATTAGGCATAGGTCATACATAGACTAGTCCTAGGTCATAAATAAAAGATGATGAATGTCCATATCATTTAAATGAACATGATCATACATTTGATAGTAGACTTGTATGTTTGAGAGCTACTCAACAACATTACAAAACCTATAGATGATCCTCTAGTAATAGAAGTGCTTTCAATCAAGTGAAGAATAGATGTAGCTACATCGAAGTAGGTAAATTAAATATTGGCTAGAAATTCTTTATAGTCCCTGAAGTTTTATTCTTTTTAGAGATGAGACGAAGCTTAGATTCAATTAAGACCACTCTTTTTGCCATATTTAATCCCAAACTATTGTGTTTTATTGCATGGCTAAATTTTTGGGTGGTTCAGTCAATGTTACATTAGAGCTTCCCTCCCCCTCCTGGTCCTTATGCTGGTCTAGATGAGAGCATGCTCCCAAAATTCTCCAAGTGCACTATTGAAATTCTCCTCATCGGGAGTGTTTCTATTCATTGGGAGTTTGCTTGATAGCCTCATTTTCCAGATTGTTAAATCACTGCATGGATTTCTGACATTTGGAAAATCTCGTTGACGATGGCCTTGCAATCTTCACATTAATTATCCATATTACTAGTCTTAAACTTTAGTGTTGTGCACATAGTAGATTCTATTTTTCTACTCTTGCCCTTATGTGCCGTGAATGTCTGTGGTAGGGCTCTCAAGCATATTGTTAAATCATTGCGTGGATTTTTGACATTTGGAAAAGCTCGTTGATGATGGCCTTGCAATATTCACATTGGTGATCCATATTGCTAGTGTTAAACTTGTTAACATTCAATATGCTAAGACATAAAATATCAGCATTACATTCCATTTCAAAATAATAGCATATACAGGATCACTGAAAGAACAACAAGCACATCATAAACACAAGAGACACAGATTTATCCCAGGAAACCCTCATGGGGTAGAAAACCTAGCAAAGCTTCCTCAATATAGCTGACCAGCAAATACAAAGATGTAAACCCTAGACATGATCTCCTTCTCCTCCATAGAAAACCTCTCCCTCACTTATGCGCTATTTACAAGTGACTGTAGTGTGTGTTAAATGAGGAACACACCTCCTCTATTTATACACAAATCTGACTTGACTTTTACACAAACTAGGTCGGCCCCAACTTAACCACTTTACATAATGTGACAGGGCTAACCCCACTAGGGTGGTCTAATAACCCTTTAACCCACATAACACATACACGGCCGACCCCCAATAGGGAAGTCTAATAACCCAAGTTACCACATTATCCATGGAGGAATAAAACATCTCCGGATATACAATAAGGTCTTCACGGAGGAATGAAACATCTCCGGAATAATAAAGTACAAATATAATATCTTTAGAAGTTACAATATTTGAACACTCCCCCTTAACTAGAAGGATATTATAACAACATCTGCACGAGCAAGGAGTCATCAACTACATGATACATGATACATCTATAAATCATCGGAAGCTTTCTCAACATCATCAGTAACTCAACCAGTTACTAGAATATCTTCAGGTCTTCAATACTAGAACATCATCATCGTCAGTACTGAGACTTCATCTTCTGCAGCACTATCTGTGCCAACTCCCGTCATATGGGTCTACTAATATGAGCCTCAAGATCATTCGAACTCTGTGGTGAGTTCCTTCTTCAATCTATTTCATCTGTATATAGAAACCATCTTCAACATTGTAGCAAAGGTTGAAATCCACATCATCCATGGCGATCATTAAGCTCATCGATTCTGGGTACCCGTATAGAGCCTGATTCACACTTCTTCTTTAATTACACCATTGAGACAATGGTCTTATCTAGCCACTTGGAGCAAACATCTCGTCATGATCCTCTTCTTCTTTCTAAGAGAATCTTCTAGCCATGATCCTTCTATAGTATGTTTGATTTGTAAGTCTTCTTGTTTGAACATCCATCACTCGTTTGGTGTTCATCATCATTCTTCATGATCTTTCCTACAAATCAAAGTTAATTACACGATTAGTAATACTTCATAATCATCAAATCATGTTGACATGATAACTTATGATGCATACAGATATGATTCACATAGTTATGCAACTATCTTGACCAATACTTTGGCACAACAATTTTCCATATCCTGTATGCATACAGTGGCTATCTAGATGCCTTCCATCTCTACCAAAAAATACTATCAAGAGCGTGCATAGCTCTCAGCATGTCAGCAAAGAGGTTTCATTCTAGACAAGCAAAAATGGGATGTTTGTCCAACTTACCAATCATATGCATATTAGTAGTATACTACCCAATGCTATATGAATGTTTATACTCTGCATGATATATTCTAGGAATACAAATATGCATACAGCTATTACAAGCAATATCATTTATTATTTTAGAGATTCAAATAACAACTCAAATACTTATCTATTATGTTTGTGTGGTTGCCTCCTGCTTGATCTCTATATCTCTTTTGAACTTCTATTCATTCCGTACCACTATGCGTGCTTAAGTGTGCACTAGTGTCATCCTCATGATCTCATACACAAACATACTTTCATTAGTAAATCTCAATACTATCAAAACATTATAATTCTAAATAATCTTAAGTATGTATGCTCATGATTATTTCATACACAGGTATACTTACCTAAGATCTTAACAAAGTAGGATTCTAACTTTATATAGGAAAACATACCTGGATTATCAAGCTTGGTTATGTCTTATCATACCCAAACAATATCTTCTTTGTTCTCTTCAATGATTTAGAGACCTTGTGCTAGAACCTGCATATCTCATAGGTTAAGCACAGTAGAACAAATTCATACATACCTCATAAGTAGAGCTTTTATGTGGTCAAAGACTATGGATGAGTCTTTGTCTTCATGTCATCATGGTCATAGAACTTGATTTGTCTTTCTTGATGTACCTGTATCTTGTTAGTCGACAACATCATCCTCATACAACACCACAAGTGCATTAGTACAATCATAAGTGTCATAACTCTAATTAATGAATGTCTTCTACCATTCACATGCATTCATTATCAAGCAATCATAATTGTACTAACCTCAATAACATGAAGACAAACATATCATGAATAGATTTCAACACATACCTATATCTCCTCAAGTCACACCTGTTAGGATTGCTTTTAACCCAATCCACTTTGATTTGTTGAGACTAGATCTAGAGCTGAAATAGGGTTTGTCAGAGAAACCCTAAAAATTCAAACTTTGAATTTCAATCTTGTGAATTGATGGAGAGATGTGGCTTGTTGAGCTGATCAAGCTGGTATACTTCAATTTTGAAAACTGCAAAATTTGACCCCTCAAAAATGTCTTTGAAACATCCAGATTCACTAGACAGGACCCTGAACTAGGGTTTGATAAAGCCCAGCCTTCTTCCCAACCAAAAGGTTTGATCCAAATCTCTAAGCTTCGATTTTTTTGAGGAGCTTCCAGCCATGGTCACAAACTTAAAAAATTCCAACTTTTGCAGAAGCCCTAATTTTCCACCTTTCCAATCAAAATCTTGAACTAGGGTTTGATCAAGCCCAGCCTTCTGACCAACCAAAACTTTCTATATTGGTCTCTAAATTTTGATTTTGATGAGGAGCATTTAGCCATGGACACCGATTCCAAAAATTCCAATTTTCTTCGAAGCCCTAAATTCCCATAGTAGTGATGATTCAAGAATGAAGGTGCTCAAAATCCAAATCTATTTTGATAGAAATATGCACCTGATTGTTTCTAATGTAACTCCGAAAATACAAATCCACAGGATCTGAAACTTCTGCCTATGGTATCCCGATCTGTCCTCTTTCCAACCCCATAGGTCTGACCTCAATTGGATTCTCTTAGAGAGAGTTATTCCAAGTGTCGCAACGTGACCTATTTATGGGATAAAACAGGAGAGTGAACTTGTACGGCGTGCCATGTGTCACTAGTTCAACTTTGGCCTCTAAAAACGTTACCTGAGAAACTACAATCCGTTCTCTTTGTGTCACTTTTTTCACAATTTCATTTGGAGCTTCTTATCCCAAGTTGTGACCTTTTTTCCTAGGTCACATATTTATGACTGAGATCTGGAAGAGGCAAAAATCCTAACTTGTACTAATCATAAATCACAAAGTGTAATGAATTAGAGGTTTTACTTTGGAAAAAAGGTACATTGGGATGTTGTCTACGACTTGTAAAGGTTTTAGATCCTGAACCTTTTCCAAAATGGATTTATAGTGAAAGTTCCACGATGACTGGTGTTTTCTTTACAAAACCCTAACCTTCAAATTGTCGCAAGTGAAACAAGTGTCGTAAGTGCCATACATTGCCTTCCTTTAGGTTAGCTCTGATACCATGTTAACATTCAATATGCTAAGACAGAAAATATCAGCATTACATTCCATTTCACAACAATAGCATATATAGGATCACTGAAAGAACAACAAGCACATCATAAACACAAGAGACACAGATTTATCCTGGGAAACCCTCATGGGTTAGAAAACCCAGCAAAGCTTCCTCAATATAGATGACCAACAAATACAAACATGTAAACCCTAGACATGAGCTCCTTCTCCTCCATAGAAGACCTCTTTCTCACCTATGTGCTATTCACAAGTGAGTGTAGTGTGTGTTAAATGAGGAACACACCTCCTCTATTTATACACAATTCCAACATGACTTTTACACAAACTAGGTCGGCCCCAACTTAACCACTTTACATAATGTGACAGGGCCGACCCCACTAGGGTGGTCTAATAACCCTTTAACCCACATAACACATACAGGGCCGACCCCTACTGGGGAAGTCTAATAACCCAAGTTACCACATTATCCATGGAGGAATAAAACATCTCCGGATATACAATAAGGTCTTCATGGAGGAATGAAACATCTTCGGAATAATAAAGTACAAATATAATATCTTTAGAAGTTACAATATTTCAACAAAACTGTATTATCTAATAATTCCAGTGTTCAATAATTCCATGTTTATAATAATATCTATTAATTATATATCTATATAATAAATTCTATTTTTAAAATCAATTATTAGCTGAATCTTTACCTTGCTCTTGCCTTTATGTTTCATTAATGTTTATAGCAGGGCCCTTAAGCAAATTACTGCTTAGAAGAGTTTAATGGCTTGATAGCCTCATTTCCCAGATTGTTAAATCACTGTGTAGCTTTTTGACATTTGGAAGAGCTCATTGATCATGGCCTTGCAATCTTCACATTGTTGTGGAGTGCTTGGGTATAGAGGCCTCTGCTATGCTAGTAGCCATAGCTTGTTAGGCAGATTTAATGTTCACCCAACTGATCTATCTTTTTGAAACTGGATTTGTCTTTTGCATTGGACTTTATAGCGATGGTTTCTGATACTGAAGGGCATCATACTTCACAAAATTATGAGGTCAAAAAAAAAGTATTCATTGATAAAGTGTGTACAGTGTATGTTTTCCAATTAGGAACAAATTTATAGTGTATGGTTGCCAATTAGGAACAAATTTAGTGACCTTTTTTGCTTTGCATAGAGGCTTCTTCTATGCTAACAACCGTAGATTGTTATGGGTATCGTATGATTTAATACTTAGCCAATTGATTTATCTTCTTGAAATTGGATTTGGCTTTTGCACTAAACTTTGTAGCAATGGTTTTTGATACCCAAGGGCATCATACTTCACAAAATTACGAGGTTCACAAAAAAGGATATTCATTATACATACCCATCCCAGATCCATTTCAAGAACAAACTTATACAGTGGATGTTTTCCAATTGATTGCTTCCTAAACCCATAGCTGATATAGCTCTAGGCCATTCCAAGAAGAAAATCTAGCGATTCCCATAATGTGCAGTCATTTTGAAATCCTAATGTGCAGTCATCCAATATTACTTATATGTTCAATCTTTAAAGTTTTTGTTTGATCATGCCTTATGTTGACCAATATATGTTTCCTAATGACTTGGGAAGATAATTTTCACCGCAGTGGTTTTTGTCTCCTAGAAATGTTGGTCCTTCCATTCCACATTATTTTTTCCATTCCATGTACTTCTTTTCACTGTAGATAAACAATGCATAAGCTTGATCCATATTACTAGTCTTAAACTATAATGCTCAATGTAGAGTAGCTTCTATTTTTCAACTCTTGCCTTTATGTGTCGTGGATGTTTGTGGTGGGGATCTTAAGCATATTACTGCCTAGAAGATTTTAAAGGCTTGATAGCCTCATTTCCCAGATTGTTAAATCACTCCGTGGCTTTCTGACTTTTGGAAGAGCCCGTTGATGATGGCCTTGCAATCTTCACATTAGTGAATTTCTCTATAAAGGTGTTAACGTAGGATGCTGTGCTATATTATTTATGGTAGAGTGGTTGGAAAAATACTTCTCAAGGAAAAGTTTATTTGTTGAGAATCAAATTTTATTTATTCAAGTCCATTTCGAACAAAAAGGCTAATTTAGGTTGTGGTTACTTGCACTCATTTCCTTAATTCCTTAATGCTAAAAATGCAATTGTGCATTTACTTAATCTGAAAAATACAATTGAATGAAAAATAACTTTTTCTGGTTATCTTAATGGGAAAATTACAATTATACATTTGCTTAATGTGAAAAATACAATTGAATGAAAAAATGTGAAAAATAGAATTGAATGAAAAAAAAAAATTGTTTATTGCCTTTCTGGTTGTTGGACTACGTTCAACTTCTACACAGCTTGGTTTCAGTATTAATGGGCAAACAAATAAGATATCATTTTGCATTGATGTTTACAATTATATATATTTTTTAATTATTTTATTTTTTAACATGTTTTTTATGTTTTTTTTAACGCTTTTGAAATATAGAATTTTTTCCCTTTTCTATAAAGATATAAATATATTTGGTTGATAATTTTTTTAAAATCCAAATTATTGCAAAAAACAAATATATCTTTTTCAAGAATTTGAATTTAGAAATAGAAAGATAATATACATGTTTATCTTTATTATCCTTTTATAAAATCTTTTTTTATTTTTTATTTTTTTTTCTGTAATTTTTATTTCTCTCTTCCTATACTCAGTAAATGTTTTGAAAGTAGCATGTGTTCTAGCCTCCTGACCAAATCTAGAGAGCTTGACTTTTAAGTCACCACATGGTCTGATTTTGTAAAGGAAGCTTTTATGCTTCCTTTGCATAGTGACTATCATATCCATCATTTCTTTGTCTCTGATATGCTGATGTACTAAACAAATTTTCTCCATTGTCAAGATGCTCTAGTACTTGTCCTAGTATCCGATCTACTTTTGCTTAATGGATGGATGGAGCATGTTCAGGGATTGTGATAATAGGCTATTAAACCCTTTTGGTATCTATGGAATCTAAAACTTTAGGGGGGGGGGATTCTTGCATGTTTTCAATATGCATTAGCATTTAAAAATTGAACGATGTAGAAAAAAATCGAACCTTAGATGCTCAGTGGGTGTACTTCTAGTTTCGTTCCTGTGTCTAGCTACTTCATGAAAGCATATGCTTACAATCCTAGATTTCTTCAATGCCTTGTCGTCAATTGCGATATCATTTGCCACAAACATTGGGTGGGCATATGCAAATGTTGCACTGGACACTTCTTGCGTATGCAATAGGTTGGTTGCTTACTATTCTCTATACATCTCTTAGAAACAAAGTTTCATAGTTCAAATTTCCTTAGGGCCTTTAGGGTTGTGGAAAATAGGCTCGACAAAAAAAAATGCATTTATCCTCTGCTGGTTGAGGCTTTAGCTTCTTCGAGATAGCAAGAGCTTTGAATAGACATTACTTTCCCTGTGTGGTTGGGTGGGATGTATAGTAGATGTTCAACCCCTGCCTTTCTTTGATAAATGTAACAGTCCAATGACAACACTACATTGTCATTGTGCTAGGGTGCATTAGGAAGGAATAGGTGCCTTTTGACCCATTTTGGCAAGGCACGTCCGCAAGATTTCAAAAGTTCGTATAGGCCGTCTATCTTTATTCTTAGTTTTGATTGTACAATATTATCTGCAGATGCAAAGAAGTCTTGGAAGACTTATGCATATTCCATTGTTATGCCCAAAGAAGCTAGAAGAAGGCTTATTCCTACTAAATATATTGGCATTATACTTATTTCGGAAAAGGTAAAGGATTTTGCATTGCACAAGAATCCATTTTAAGTTTGCTCGCCACTCTTTCTTTTGTAAAAGAAGCCCTTGTGTTAGCACCAAATTTGTGCTAAGGGTTCGGAAGGAGTCTATACCCATAGAAGTGCTGAAAGAGGGCTCTGCTCTAAAGCCCCGTGGTCTAAAAGTCCAGAAGATCAAAGCTCTGTGTGATGGAGCTTGTCCGAGATAGAGAAAATTTGATAAAATTTAAGGGTTTTTGTGGGGATTAGAGAATTAAATTGAAATATTTGCGCCTACTACATGTGTAGATACATATAGACAGCCAAGATCAAAGGTGATAGAGATTGACGATTGTAGGCATTCACCACAGTATGAGTTAGTGGTCCTTTAAGCATTGGCGGAGAGGTAAACGTAGGGCAGGACCGAAAGTGATCAACGGTGTAGGCGTAAGGAGGTCCAGATCAACGATCCATGTGATGTTCGCAAAATTAACATGCGCGAAAAGGGTCATGATTCTAGTTTGCGAAGTTTGGTTAAAGCCCTGCACCTTCTGACGACCCAGATCTCGTGCGGAGCATATGTACAGCTAGGGTTAACTTTGCAGATGTTACTTGTGCGACAAATCAATAGGCTCAAAATATGCGAAGTTGGTAGGTGAATCGACATTCAATGGTTCTGATGGAGGCATGGTCAAGATCTACAGTCCTGATCTGATCACGAGTGTTGGAAGATAAAAAGCATCTCCTCTATGGACTAATGAGGGCCAGATGGATGAAGGCCACATCAGTGCCGTCAAACATTTTCCCACCTATCACGAGAGCCGATTTAATCATATATCACATCGGCTCAGGTCTCAGACATCATTGCTGCTCGCATGAGAGATCTAGTTAGCGAGTCATGGTGACATAATTGCTTAGGACTGTCATCATGGTCATGGTAGCTATAGGCAAGGCTCCCATGGAGCACGACTCACGTCCATGCCAGAAGGTAGTGAGATCGACCAGTCAGGCATTTTTAGTTGAGAGAAAGTTATGGAGGGTGGACAAAGAGCCAAAGTGGTTATTGTGCCAGAATGAGTGTGGTCCGAAGTGGAGGAAGAGAAGTTTCCTCTATCCCCAATAGTTCTTGGCCAATGGGCCAGTGGAACAGGAAGGCCTACATGAATGTAAGGAGAATCAACGTCGGCTGAAGAAGAAATGAACTTCTAAAGGAGAGTGGGACACATGCCCAGATATGGAGATCATCAAAGATTGTATCCTCCCCACAGAGAAGGTGACACATCCTCCCGCAGCCAAAGGAACACCAATGGATGGCCCATTGAAAATAGAATATTTCTTCAGTCCGCAGGGAAAATTCAAGACTCTTGAATGAGGTGGTGGCTTGTTCACAATGTTCTTTTTCCTTTTCCGGCAAGTCTATTTCTGGCTAAGTATATGGGCATCTTTTTCTTCCGTTTGAGGTCAATTTGGGTCTATCTATTGTTTGAAACCACGGCAATTTGTACCTTGCAAAAAGACATCTGTATTGTCAGTCACAGCTTGTCTGATAGCCATCATTATCATTTTGTAATTCGCTGTCAAGGGAAGCGAACTGAATAGCATAGGTGGAAGCATAGTCATAGCATGTTTTGAAACTATTTTTGATGCTCACTCCAGGGCCAAGAGCCTATAAATAGTAATGTAATAGAATAGCAAAAGGTTGGAAAATCATTTCTGGTCAAGGCCTGGGAGAGCTTGGTTTTGTATTTCTGAGACGTTGTTCTTAATAGAATTGTAGTGTTTGTAATGGGTGTCCTAATAGAGATTCATGTGTCGCTTTGCTTACATTCTATTTATTCTCTTCCCCTAATGTGATTGTGCTTCTTGTTATTCATTTTCGTTATGTGTTCTCTTTCATATCTGAAATTAGTGTATAGTACTATAGAATTCTTGGCAACAGGCTCTAGCTACTGTTTTAGATGTTAACTCAATAGTTCCACTAAAGTCGATATCGAATTCATCCATGTTGGATGCTCATATCAATGGTCTATCCTTGCTTTCTTCTTTTATCACCTGAAATTAACATTTCGACAGGAAGTGGGTGGCTACCTTGCCTTTGTTCTGGTATCTCACATTATGGCGCTTGTTATAGGTCAAATCTACACTTCTCCATCCGTGATCACATTTCCCTGTTGATAACACAAAAGGACACTTAGGATTGAAGAGATAGGTTGACCTGGATGACTTATTGACTGAAACTACTCTCTTCAGCTTAGAAACTTATTGTTTCTACTGATTTCATGACATGTGTTGATGTATATGTAACTTTAGAATGTATTTCACCTATGTATATTGCACTCCTATAGAGATGGTATTATTCCTCTATATGGAAGTGTTGTCATTTGTATTGAAAACTGTCGCAAGTGTCTTAACTTGCTGTGATGGGTTATTAGACCACCAAGTGTGGGGTCGGCCCTGATTTGTATAACCATGGGTTATTAGACTGTGTTAGACAAGTCGGCCCTGTTAGGTTATTAGGCAAGTCAGGTCATGTATAAATAGAGTGCGGGAGGCACTCTATTTAATCATCTCATTATTCACTTCTACACTACTCGAAAAGTGGCGCACAAGTGAGGAGGAGGTTCAACTGCTAGGAGAAGACTATCTCTTGTACTTTGGTTGTATCATTGCTCTTTCTATCTTTGAGGAAGTTTTGGGGTTTTTCACCTTTATGGTTTTCCCCAGTGAAACTCTGTGTGTCTATTGTCTCATGTGATTGCTTGGTGTGATTGATATGCATTGCTATGCTTGATATGATGTACATGTTATTCTCTCAGTAAAGATCCTAGAGTATGTTGAATTAATGCTCAAAATCTAACATGGTATCAGAGCTAACTTGAGAAGAAGACACTGTGCAGCTGTGGAAACTAGGGTTTCTTGTTTATTGGGTTTCTCTCCACTGATTTTGGAAAAGTAATATGATAGATTGATGCTCCTCAGCAAGGTGAATCTTTCTATTGAATCAGATCTCAATTCTGAGCACTTTCATTTTTGGCCCTAAAAATTAGGGTTTCCAAAAAAATATGATTTTTTGAAATCTGAGGACATAGCTGGAAGCTCCTTGGAAAAATCGAAGTTTAGAGCTTTGGATTGAGATTTTTGGTTGGGTGAAGCTCCGGGAAACTTAAACCCTAATTCAGCGTCCTTCGAGTGAATCCGGGAGATTGAAAAGCATTTTTGAAGGGTGAAACTTTGCAGTTTTCAAATTCTGAGTATACCAGGCTAGTTGGCTCATCAAGGTGCATCTTTCTATCCTTTCAAAAGTTTGAAATTCAAAGTTGGAATTTTTAGGGTTTCTTTGACAAACCCTAATGCGGGACCAGATCCAGTTTTCAGCAAATCAAGTGGTAAGACCTAAATATTTTCTATTTCCATTTGAAGTACTCTTTAAGATGTCTCACCATAGAAAGCTTGAGGATAAGCTTGAAGGGGCTGATAACTTTCGAGCATGGAAGTATAGGATTGGGTTAATCCTGGAAGAAAATGAGTTGGATACTTACATAAGTGAAGAGGTCCCTATCCCAGAGGAAGAAGAGGCTAAGGCCTTACACAAAATGAATTTGGTCAAGGCTAAGAGGATCATTACTGATTCTATCAAAGACCATCTCATACCACATGTGTCATCTCTAAAGACACCAAAGGAGATGTTTGATTCCCTGACCAAGCTATTCGAAGGGAAGAACATAAATCGGAAGATGACCTCGAGGAATCAACTAAAGAATATCAAGATCCACAATGCAAAAACTATGCAGTCTTATTTCTCAAGGGTCTCCTAGATAAAAGAACAACTTGAAGCTGTGCGAGAAGATATAGAGAATGGAGAAGTGGTAATGACCACTCTTAATGGACTTCCTAGGTCATGGGATTCCTTCATCTAAGGAATTTTTGCTAGAAGGAAACTTATCACTTTCACTAGACTGTGGGAAGAATGCTCACAGGAAGAAGCTCGAATTGTAGCTCAATAAGAAAATATGGGGAATGAAGACCAAGATCTCACAGCACACTCCAAAATACATGATGATAAGAAGGGGCATCACCACAATAAGAAAGAAAAGCATCACCATCAGAATCAAAGGGGCAACTTCAAATCTCAAAGAAACATATCAAATGCCCGATGCTTTACATGTGATGAAAAAGGACACTATGCTAGGGATTGTCCCATAAACAATAAAGATGGCTCTCACAAAAGAAAGAAGAACATCAAAAGAAAACATCATGCTCATACTGTAGAGGATGATGAACCTCCCATGAAGAGGGCTAGAGAAGATAGTGAAGATTCTTCAAGTGATGAAGAATATGTTTTGATTTTTGCTCTCACCGGAACCATTACTCATGGAAGTAATGATTGGCTTATAGATAGTGGGGCTTCTAAACACATGACATGATTCAAGGAATCCTTTATGAACCTATCTAAACATGAATATCCCCACAATGTGAAACTTGGGGATGACTACCAGTATCCAATAAAAGGGAGTGGTGAAGCCTCCTATAAACTAGACTCTAGAAATTCTATGAAGATGAAAGATGGACTATATGTTCCAGGTCTCAAGAAGAATCTACTGTCCATATCTGCATTGGATGCAAAAGGCATGAGGGTTTCATTTGTAGATGGAAAAGTCTTAATGTAGCCAAAGGGTAAGACTATAGATGATGCAGTGGTGATTGGAGAGCAAGGGGGAGGATTATACAAATTGAAGGGCCAACCAGAACAAGCCATGGTCCATGACTCAGTAGAGCCAAGTGAACTTTGGCATAGAATGATTGCACACAGGAACTATAGGGCATTGCCAATTGCAAGCAAAGCTGTAGAAGGTCTTCCTGAAGTCCAGACAAAGCATGAAGGCATTTGCAAAGGTTGTGCAAAGGGAAAGAATACAAAGAAGACATTTCCATGCAGTGAAAGCAAGGCAAAAGGAATCTTGGAAATCATCCACTCTGATGTATGCGGTCCTATGTCATCTAGTTCTCTGAGTGGGTATGTATACTATGTTTCCTTCATTGATGATTTCTCTAGGAAGACTTGGGTTTACTTCTTGAAGAACAAAGATGAAGTGTTTGACAATTTCAAGGAATTCAAAGCCTTGATAGAAAATCAAATTGACATGAAGATAAAGATCTTTATATCCGACAATGGCGGAGAATTCACTTCAGGTGACTTCAAGAAGCTATGCAGTGATTCAGAGATTAAGAGGGAGTTGAATACTCCTTACAATCCACAACAGAATGGGGTTTCCGAAAGGAAGAATAGAAAAATCATGGAAGCAACTAGGGAAATGCTTCATGACCAAGATCTAGCTATGCACTTATGGGCTGAACCAGCAAGGATAGTTGTATATGTGCAGAACAGAACACCTCATAAGATACTTGACAACAAAACACCAAAAGAAGTGTTCACTGGTAAGAAACTAGAAGTTAGCCATCTCAGAATATTTGGTTGTCCAGTATACACTCACATCCCAAAAGAAAATAGGACAAAGCTAGATCCTTCAAGAAAGAAGGGAATATTTGTGGGTTATAGTGAAAGCTCGAAGGCTTACAGAATCTACTTTCCAGGAGTTAAGAAGATTGACATCAGCAGTTATGTAACATTTGATGAAGGATTACCATACATCAAATTGAGAAAGACACCTATTGAAGACAATGAAGAACCCATAATATCCAGAACACAAGACACTACAATGAATGAAGCAATTCCTAAAGAAGATTGTGAGATGGAAGATCCACAACAACCTATAGATCCACCTCGTGAGAAGAACTCTCACAAGAGGAAACCAACATGGGATAGAGAGCTCATTCAAGATGCAGAAAGGTTTGGCATTCCAGAAGAGGAACACAGAGAAAGGAAAAGGACAAGATCACACACTAGGTATGTTGCCTTACTCTATGATATCATGAACAAAGAAACTTCCAGTTATGAAGAAGCAACGGAAAATAAAGAATGGAAGGATTCCATGGTCGAGGAATACCAATCGATCATGAAGAATGATGTTTGGGATGTGGTCCCAAGACCAGATGGGAAATTTGTTGTGACTTCCAAGTTGATCTATAAGATCAAGCATGTTGCAGATGGTAGCATAGAGAAATAGAAAGATAGGTTTGTAGCTCGTGGCTTCTCCTAGAAAGAAGGAATTGATTATGAAGAGACTTTTGCACCTATAGCCAGATACACTTCCATTACATCAGTACTTGTGCTAGATGCAGAGATGAAATGGAAGGTAGACCAGATGGATGTGAAGACAGCTTTCTTGAATGGTGTAGTTGAAGAGGAAGTGTATGTGGAGCAGCCACTCGGGTTTGAGACACATGACAGAGGGACTCATGTGTGCAAACTGAAGAAAGCATTATATGGTTTGAAACAGGCACCCAGGACCTGGTATGGCAGGATAGATGGCTTCCTATCTAGTTTGGGTTTTACCAAGAGTAAAGTGGATTCCAACCTTTACTACAAGGTTGATGAAGGAAATCCAGTGATACTACTATTGTATGTGGATGACCTGTTTGTAACAGGTGAGGATAGATTGATTTCCAACATGAAGAGGAAGCTTGTTGTTGAGTTCGAGATGAAGGACTTGGGTATGATGTACTACTTTCTTGGTATGGAGGTGTGGTAGAGTGCAGATGGAATCTTCCTTGGACAAGGGAAGTATGCAGTAGAGATCCTGAAGAGGTTCAGGATGATGGACTGCAAGGCCATGGCCACACCTATGGCATCGAACCTGAAGCTTCTATGTGATGCTTCTTCTGATCTGATTGATGATACAATGTATCGTCAGATGATTGTGTCCTTGATGTACCTAACGAACACGAGAACATATATCTACTTTGCGGTGAACACCTTGAGCCAGTACTTGACAGATCCGAGACATGTTCACTTGATAGCTGCAAAGCATATTCTGAGGTACCTAAAGGGTGCAGTTGACAATGGCCTCAAGTATGAGGTGAATCAAAAGTTTAACCTGGATGGTTATGTTGATTCGGACAGGGAAAGCAGTTCCATTGATCGAAAGAGCACTTCGGGGTGCTGCTTCAGTATTGGATTTGGTATGATCTCTTGGTTTGGCAGGAAGAAGTCCTATGTGGCGCTAAGTATAGCCAAAGCAGAATATGTTGCAGCTTGTTCGGCTAGTTGTGAGGCAGTATGGCTTAGGAAGCTACTGTCTGATTTGTTTGATCTCCAGCTGAGTGCTACTTGTATATATTGCAACAACCAGAGTTGTGTGAAGTTGTCAGAGAACCCAGTGTTCCATGACAAGTCAAAGCACATTGAGATCAAGTATCACTATATCAGGGATATGGTGTAGAGAGGAGCAGTGAAGCTCCTATATGTTGCAACAGACGAGCAGATAGCTGATGTGTTGACCAAGCTCCTAGCCAGAGTGAAGTTTGAATACTTCAGAGGGAGACTTGGTGTACTTCAGATCGAGAATCCTTCCAAGGGGAAGTGATGAGTCTGGAGACACAAATGCACATGAGCCCTTCTCACATGGTGATAGATGTGTTCTCCTATGCTGAGATGTAAGGGATGGAGCCATTTTCAGATAGTGATAAATGTGTTCTCTTATGCTGAAATATAAGGGCTAGGCCATTTTCACATGGTGATAGATGTGTTCTCCCTTGGTGAAATGTAAGGGCTGGGGCCATTCTCACATGGTGATAGATGTGTTCTCCCATGATGAGATGTAAGGGCCGAGTGAGCCTATCCGACATGGTGACAGATGTGTTCTCCCATGGTCGTGATGTAAGTGTTGTGCCTTTCCGACATGATGGTAGGTAGGTCCTCCCATGGTGACATGGTGGTAGGTAAGTCCTCTCATGGTCGTGATGTAAGTGCTAAGCCTTCTCCGAATGGTTATAGATGTGGTCTCCCATGTCGGTGGTGTAAGTGCTATGTGATGTGCATCTGGGTTGTGCTCTGTGGACAATGATGGTGATCTGAAGACGATGATGTGATAGTATGGTACATAGGTTTTGCAAAGGCATATGATCAGTCCTGAGATGCTCTTGTAGGTTTTGTAGAGGCAGTGTAATTACTCCTGGGAGATCTTGCATGTTTTGCAGAGGCAGTGTAATAAGTCCTAAGATGTACCTACTTGATATCTTGCTCGCAGATATGTTGAAGACCTACGTGGAGGCTAGGCCTATATCTAGCATGAAAAAGGGCTGGCTCTATAGATGATGAAGACCTGCAGGTGGTGGGCCTACATCCGGTATGATAAAGGACTAGCTCTATAGAACTTCCTATGACAAGTAGATTGGAGATTAATTGAGATAGTAGCAGCAGTGACGATGATGATGATTCGATGACGATCATCCAGTGAGGATGATCCAGAGAAGAAGACTTGTGCTAGCATATCTGTGTCGAGAAAATACCTTCCTAGTTAAGAGGGAGTGTTGATGTATATGTAACTTTGGAATGTATTTCACCTATGTATATTGTACTCTTATAGAGATGGTATTATTCCTCTATACATAAGTGTCATCATTTGTATTGAAAAGTGTCGCAAGTGTCGTAACTTGCTGTGATGGGTATTAGACCACCAAGTGTGTGGTTGGCCCTAATTAGTATAACCATGGGTTATTATACTGAGTTAGACAAGTCGGCCTTGCTAGGTTATTAGGCAAGTCAGTTCATGTATAAATAGAGTGCGGGAAGCACTCTATTTGATCATCTCATTATTCACTTCTACACTACTCGAAAATTGGCGGACAAGTGAGGAGGAGGTTCAGCTGCTAGGAGAAGATTATATCTTGTACTTTGGTTGTATCATTGCTCTTTCTATCTCTGAGGAAGTTGTCGGGTTTTTCACCTTTATGGTTTTCCCCAGTGAAACTCTGTGTGTCTATTGTATCATGTGATTGCTTGGTGTGGTCGATATGCATTGCTATGCTTGATATGCTGTACATCTTATTATCTCAGTAAAGATACTAGAGTATGTTGAATAAATGCTCAAAATCTAACAACATGTACTCTACTCTTTGTATAGCAAACCAGAATATTTAATGACATGTACACCCCTCTCTGTATAGCAAACCAATGTACACCTTGGAAAAATAATTTACTTTCCTTAAGGACAACCTGCGTACATCTCTAAAAATGTTATAAACGCATGTTGTAATGCACAAAAGTTGCTTTCTGTACACTACTCTTGTTGTATGAAACCCACGTACATCTTAAGATGAAATCAAAAATATATTAATTTGACGAATTGGGATTAGTTGAAGTTGGTTCTGCAACTTCCCCAACCTCCCAATCCAACCACCTGTCGAATCCAACTGCCTACCTTGTCCCATAAATACAAGGAGGATCCATGAGAGGGGTTACACTCAGAAAACCTAGGAGAAAGGCTTTAAGCACTGTTACGCTGGAGGAAAGTCCCAAGTCATTGTGAAGAGTAGGAGCCTAGGATCCGGTTGTAGAAACATCTCGACACGTCAGGTATATTGTACTGATTTCATGTTTCTTTGACAATAGAAAGGTTGAAATACCCTTCCTATCCCAAATCAGATATCTATTAGGTTGTATGTCTATTTGGATTAATGCTTGATTATACTTGATGTTAAATCGATTTATAATTTCATCATATGTTTTATGGTTAAGATACACTAAGGAAGTTATCCTTTGTATTGCAAGTTCGTCAAGCGGAAGATCAAGCGGGAGATCAAGTGAAAGCTAGGACCAGTCGTCGGTTAAAGGTATGTATTTCGATATGCCGATCTCTATCATTTGTATGAACTGATTGTAATACAATTAATTTATTTACATGTCAACCCCACCCAGTTGGTAGTGTCCATATCCTCATTATAGGGTTAAAATCCCGAACAATAGACTGGCGACTCCATTGGGGAGTGACCGTTAGTTTTCTTTTCTGCTCTAGGAGACCTAGTTAGGTTTTCTTCCAGCCCATTTTTCAGTCTTTTTGATTGTCTGAGAGGTCTTGTAGGTATTTGTTACCTATCCTCTGTGCTTGATTCATTTTAGTTGACTATTTGCAAAGCCTATTTGTACCCTTTTGAGGCATGTACGCTGGTCTTCCCTACATACAACAACGTTTTTTACTTGATAAACGCCCCTCTTTTCACTGCACAGTAGCATACATCTCCTGATGTACCCTGCTTTGTCTACTACAAAGTAGAGTATTTTATCTGATGTACGCTACTTTTTCTACTACACAGTAGTGTATATTTCCTAGTATACACTGGTTTATACACTGCATAGTAGTGTATTTTCTTGTAGTGTCTAGTTTGTTGTTAGGGTTTGTTTCCAAGCTTTTGGTTTCTTTTCCAACCTATTGCTTTGCTTCCTTTACTGACCCCTGAGACATTCCATGTCTCTTTTGAGTCTTGTTTTCCTCTCTAATCACTTTTTGCTCGCTTGAGTGCTTTTTGAAGTGTCTTCACTACCGTCTATCCTTTTTGAAGTTTGTGCACTCCTCTCTTTTTGGTTTAGTTGCACACTTTGACCCTAGTTGCTTGTTGCAGTCATACAAACCTGCATTCTTAAACGTCAGTTGTTTGTGGTAACAATAACACACTTCCACAGTTTCTTATCTTTTTCTTATGGTTTGACCTAGTTTGAAGTCCTTAGGGTTGCTTTGGAGAGTTGCTTGGTTTAGATACTTCCTGACTGTTTTTCAGTTGGGTCCAAGTGAGTCGAAGCCTTCTAGTTTGCTTTCTTTTTGAGTTTGTATGTTTGGTAAGGTCACTGTTTGGTTCACTTGCCTACTCCCTTGCTTGACTTAGTGTTTTCTTATGGTTTTGATGCTCAGGAGCAACCTTTTTAGGTATTCCTTTCTGCTTAAGAGCGTCTATCTTCCTTGTTTCTTTTGCGTTTTGTTTCCAAGCCCAGAGTTTTTCTTTTTTGAAAAAACTTGGTAGGTTAAGTCTTCCTCGAGTCCTTTGATTCTTTTGTTTTGAGCCATCTAGTTGTTAGTCTTACCCACACTTTTTCATTTAGGTCTTACTTGTGCTTTTACAAGTTCTTTTTCTTTTACAATTATCAGAAAAAGCAAAAAATTGTTTTAAGTAGCTTAATAGTAAGGTCTAGCATTGTTTTGAAGTAGCATAGGTTGCTTCAAAATATTAAAAGAAAATATAAAAAGATTTTGGTTTAGGATTTCCTAGATTTCAAGTTTTTAAAGAATCATAAACAAAGAGAAAATGTTTTGTGAATTTGAAAGCATTATTTTACAAGTACTGTACTTTCTATACAAACCATTCCACATATTGCACTACAACCTTTGAGTAACAAGTAGCCCTTAAAAAGAATCTATTAATAAAATTTATTAGCAACATTTTTCTTTTTAGGTATACATGACATCAACTAGCTTAGTCTAGAGTTTCGGACTTAAATCACCTTAAACGATCAGAAACTTTCTTCATTACTCAACAATCGTAGTACGACTTTGTATTAGGTAAATCCATCTATATCAAATAGTACTGGGAAACTCTACTTAAACCAGAGCTAAGCACGAGGTCGTGGGAGATTGGAATTGTTGAGGATATCCCCTCGCTTTCCTTTTGACCATAAACCAGAGTTGACTCGCATACGAGGGTCCTTTCAGACTTCGGGCTTTGTTACCCTGCCCATTCATTTCGACTAGGCTGAAGACTATCCCCCAGGTTATTTCGTATTGATGGTAGCCTTAATATCAAACCTTTAGGGCTCTACACAGGTAGAGTGGGCAGTTATTCCCACTTCACCTCAGACAGACGTGCAAGGTAACCCTCTGGCAGTAATCCCAGGAAAGTGGTTCTGTGATTGTTGGTTTTTCTCTCTTTCAGACCCGGGCTGCGGTAATCCCTTAGACCAACAAAACCCTTAGCTCACTGGCCCTTTCGGCAACAGGTCGCAGAGGCAACCTGAAGTCTCACCCGAAGTGATTCTAATGGGAGGCAGAAGACTCAAGTGTCCTCAGCCAAGTTCCGAGGCATCCAGGGTACTAAAATCCACCTTGATCCCTTTGACTGGAGCTGTCTATCTCATTCCATTACTCCGGCTACGCCTCCGTCTTATCGCATTACGCAGGGAATGCGATAAGTCTTCCCCTATGTAAAACCGTCTAGCGATACCTAAGATATCGTAGGCGCGATATCTTCCCCTTCTAGTTCCTGCGGTAAGTGAATCTTGACCGCTTACTAGATTAATAAGTGGTCTCCGCTATCCTTATCCTGATACCGCAGTTAGCTACAACATTCAGTCTCCAAGCTTAACCCTCGCTAATGAACTTGACCCTTGATATCTCGCAACAACGTAACTAAGTAGAATATCACTTTGAGCAGTGTCTAAGTAGACCATTCATGACTTACATTCAGTTCCTACTCGCACATTATCCTCTATTAACAATTATCTAGTTGCTATGCGGGTAGCTATGATTATCGCAATTATTATACATCATTCAGAAGTTAAACTGACGACCATGTACATTACTTATAACAGACTGAAGCATTCATATATAACACAGACAAGTGAATGAGAGCAGTATCTACACAAATACAATAGTGCTACTTAAATAAGCATGTTGTTACTCCCAGGGCGAGAACTACGCCCAGGGGAACTACGGTTCTTGTTTACAACTCTGCAGAATAAACACAGTTCCGTTCCACTCTTTACAACACGGGTCTTCTGGGAAACTCCACCTCAGTGGGAGCCCTTCTCTATAGACCTCTTTCTCTCACAATCCCTGCGGATTGCACTATCTCTCAACAGGTTGGCCCTTGTATTCTCTCAGGGATGTCCAGACTCTGCAACCACAAAAGGCTTGACTAACCTCTACCTGATGTCTCTATCACTATGTGGCCAACCCCTTATCATATAAAAAGACTACTATATATAGATGGCCCGAAGGTCTCATCGCAGTTACAAAACTGTGGGCCTTATCCCAACAGTGACTCAACCCTAACCACTTACAGTCAACTGGTTGTACTTCCATGGCCGCCTTCTGTCTCGTCGCCGCTTCCTGCAGTCCTTAGTCTTTAATGCATCGGCCCGTCGCTTCTTCTTGGTTCAAGCAACGCTGACTGTAGTCCTTCTTCTTTAATGAGGGTAGCTGAACCCTCTCTTCATCTCCGGTGCCTTTATTGCGGTGGTTGAGCTCTCCCTTCGGCCTCTTCTTTGTACCACATGCTTGACTTTTCTGTACCTATCGCCGTGATTCCCGCCGGGATTTGCGCTACGGCGATATCTTTGTCTTACCGCCAAAATTGGTACTTTCTCTCCAAAATTAGTTATCCTTCCCAAAATTAGCAGCTTCCTAAGTGCTGCGGAAGTTCTCTCCAACAACTCCCCTAACACTTACTTGTGGCTCGTCCCTGAGCCACTCGCAACAACAGCCTGATTCATCTGCCTAAGCTTATCCTTTGCTGCTCGTGAGATTGCTGCGAACTGTGCCTTAAGTGCTTTAATACTTTCATCCATGTGTGTTACTTCTTCCTGCGCTGCGCTGAGCAGCTCAGCAGTTACCAAGGAGTCCTCTGTGCCCTCAATGACTCCTTTACTTGAAGTGAAGCTTTTCACCTTTTGCTCCAGTTCATCAACCAGATGTGCGACTTTGCTTTCGTGCGGGCTAACTTCGTTAGCCAGGTTGATCTGCTGTGCTCTGTATTTCTGCACCTGCTGCTGCATTTGTGTGATTTCTCCTTTCTTTCTTATCTTCGCAAGAGCACTCAAGCCCTTGTACTCTTCTTCAGCTCTTGCTATCGCATCTTCACAGTGCTTAATGTGCTGATCGAGCTCGGCTTTCTGTGGGAGCTCCTCTAGCTCCAGCCATGTTTTTGATGCATCTTCCAGGATAGCCTCTGCTGCTTCCACCCGACAGTGCATCTGTGTCTGTACAATTCTGAAAGCTTGCACTCGTGCTTCTTGGATTTCCTCTGGAGTGGGTGGCTTATTTGCTTCAAGTGCAGCAATCCTTGCTTCGTATTCTTCCTCCATCTTTTTCTTCTCTTCATCTAGAGCCTTTGCTCTTTCCGCTATTTTTCTGATCTTCTGAGTTATTTCTAACTCAGGCCTGATATCGCACTGCGGAAGTTCTGCTGCAATATTCTTTAAAACAAGAGAGACATCCTGCTCTCGCTGAACATATTGCGTCAACTGGGCACTCTCTACCTCATGCTGTGCAATGAGCTGCACATTGTCGTTAGATAGCAAAACATTTTGCTCATATGTGACTTGTTCTCTGTGCCTCAGCTCTGTGCCTATCTGCTGGAAAATTTCATACAACTGATCCACAGGTACTTCTGGTAGGTTCACCTCAAGAGGATGAACCATCTGCACTTCCATCGGTACAGGGAACTTAATGCTTCCTGGCGGTATACGAACAATGTTCGTGCGGTCCCTTGCAATGCTTTCTTCTCTGCTCTGTGGAGGGGGCTGCGAACTTTCTGCGACTGTAGTTAGGGCTGGCTGAATCTGCATGGAAGCAGTCTTCTCAGTGATTGCCTTCAATTCTCACAATTTGTTGTCAAGGCTGATGCGCATACGATCCTGCGATGACTGAATCGCAGCGAATTTATCCCGCATCTTCTCCTGTATTCGGCTGGCGATGAGATCATACTCATCCTCTGTCATGATTGGTGCCTGCGGTTCGTCGGAAGTAACCGCCTTTGTTCTCTTCTTCTTTGCTCGCACTGGAGAAGGGCCTTCAATAGCCTTTCTCTTAGAACCTATTGGTTCTTTCTCTTTGTCTTTAGGATCTACCTCCACAACATCTTCTGGATCCTCAGCTGGGGGATCAACTGGAACTAGGCCAGAGGATAGATCATCATACATTTGTTTCATGTCCTCGTCGAAACAGTTCTTAATGGTATCTTCGACCTGCTGGATTTCCATGCGATATGGGCCGGGGGCCCATTCGTTATGTTTCCTGAATCCTTTGGGTCTGATGTAGGTTTTATCCCTGTCGACTTTAAATTCCAGCTTGGACTGATAAAGATCAACGACCGGCGAGTCGACACGCGGAATCGTTGCGACGGATTCAAGCAATAGCATATAATATTCATGGAATACCATTGCGTTATTCTTGTGCTTCTCGGGGTGACTACTCGCCCAAAGATTTGAGTACCTCGACCCTCTGCACGCCCCTGGTGGCAGTTGTGGAAACTGCGAATTGGGAGGCTCTTTCCATCCGATGAAAGCCATAAGGATCAGCAGCCACGAGAAGTGGAAGCTGTGAAGTGGATCCTGCTGCGCCTGCGCACAGTCTTGAAAGAAACTATTTAACAAAAATAAGCTCCAGTTGTAAGGTTTACCTTTTATGACTTCAATCGCGAGGCG
Source organism: Larix kaempferi (assembly GCA_027924585.1). Classification (NCBI taxonomy): domain Eukaryota; kingdom Viridiplantae; phylum Streptophyta; class Pinopsida; order Pinales; family Pinaceae; genus Larix; species Larix kaempferi. Next base: position 783,537 of record BSBM01001830.1, read on the forward strand.
GATAACTGAGCCTGTGACCTCCTTCGGCCTCACCTTGAGGAGGAGTTTTCCGGCCAGCAGACTAACAGTAAACCGCAAGGCGTCATCCTGTATTGAATTGACATTGTAGGCGCGACCTCCTCTTTGCAGCTTATACTCCGCAACCTGCTTGGTTGAGAGCCTGGTATCCTTTGTGGCACCATCAATATTTATCTGTGGGTCGAAACCAGTCTTCGACAGACCGGTGATGAGGTGAATGAGGTCAACATTGACATCAATTCGGTTACCAAACCATAAGTAACCACCATGCACACATGACAGTAGCGTCCGCACCACAGCATTGACCTCCGGGCCCCGTCCAAAGTGTGGAATCTCCAGGAGATTGAGCAGTCTCGACGGTGCTAAATGGCTTACATGGTCCATGGGGACGAACTCATCGTGCTGTGTCCTTGGGTTCCTCTGAATCGTCATATAACGATCGCGGCGGAATTGTGGGTACAGCGTATAATCTCTCAGATTATAATCAGTAAACTTAACAGCATGCATATTCCCCCACAAGTTACCTTCTTCCTTCACTCAGTTATCCAGCGGTGGGAGTATGAGTTCATATTTAAAGTCTCGTGGAAGAACAATGGCTGGCGCATTCTCTATTCTTGGTGGGAAGTATATGGTAGTGACTGTAACTTCTTCCGGAAGTTCCTGCGCCGGTTCTTCTGAGTCTGTGCTATTCGGGGTCTCGCTACGCTCCATATTAGCTAAGGTTCCTGGTGACTGGCGTGTAGACGGAGAACCAGCAGCAATTTTCTTCCCTTTCTTTGCCACAACCGAAGTCATAGCGCACTCGATTCCACCCCTTTGGAATCTCTGCAACACGTCTTCGAGAGGCTCGTCTGGCGCGAGGGACCTTCCCCTGTGGTACTCTGGACTTCCTATGATTGCTAATCTTAATGCAAATCAGAGTCTGCAACTGTTTTTGGTTTCCCTGCTCAGAACTCTGCTAAGAATACGCTTGGCTCGGCTCAACTGCGCTCAACTCTTTTAGTGAAAATGACCAAGTAGCCCCGTGCTTTGAATAGAACGTGTATTTATCATAAGGCAGAATTTCAAATGGCAACGGACCAGTGACTGGACCCGTTGGCGGCATTTAATGCATAGACAAGACAGCACCCCGCGCCTATTTATTGCAAATGCGGTTTGAAATTTCGCTGGGAAACTGTGCGCCGGAGTGGTGTCGCATCGGATTTTCCAAATCTAGAAGAATCGTCGTACTGCTGCCAAATCTTAGTACAACAGATACTTGTCAGCCGTGCAGTTAATGCTTGTCAGATGGCGAAGTGACTAGCCCTCTGATGAATTCAAAATTTGGTAGCGCATCCATCTGTTTTCTGTCCTCTGCGATAATATATCGCATCGTCTGGAGATGGAAAGTGCCACAAACTCGCCTCATATCAAAATTATCGCAACCACCAGGAAAGCTGGCTGCGAGTTCTTACCTAAAGTATTTCCCGGTGTAGACTCCTTAGGGTGCGATGCTTCATTTCAACTACACTGAACATCTGCACCATTAACTTCCTTTCCGGGCTAGGGCTGGGAGGTGGCATGGCCGTCGCGATACAGCTTAAGCCGACTGCCATTGATCAGGGTAGGAAGAAACTGCCCACTCATAGTACGAAGTTGTATAGCACCTCCATCTGTTATTTGCTGAATTTGATATGGCCCTAACCAATGAGTTTTGAATTTTCCAGGGAACTTTATAAACTTACTGTCATAAAGGAGTACCAAGTCTCCAAGCTGAAAGATTTTGTTCTTGATATGCCTATCATGCCAAGCTTTTTCTCGTGCTTTCTGCACTTTTTGATGGAATCCTGCGATAAATCTGTCTTCCTCCAGATTGAGCAGCTGCGCCAATCTCTCCTCTAAAGTATCAGAATCAGCCATCTCTGTAAGCTGAGCAATCCTTAGACTGGGTAAGATGTATTCCATAGGCATAACAGCCTCTTGTCCATATACCAGGCTGAAAGGTGTGTGTCCTGTTAGTTTCTTACACGTGGTCCTGTAAGCCCATAATACAGCATTAACTCTGAGGTCCCAATCATCCCTTTGACTGTTACAAATCTTTGTAAGAGCCTGTTCTAATATCTTATTGAAAGCCTCCACCGTACCATTAGCTTGAGGGTGGTAAGGTGTACTCTTATGGTGCTGTATTTCAAATTCCTCTGTCAATGCTTCTATGGTGCTATTCAAAAAGTGTGTGCCTTGATCACTCATCAAAGTCACTGGGCATCCAAATCTAGTGATGATGTTTTCAAAAATAAATTGTGCTGTTGTCGCAGCATCACAATTCCTGACTGCTTTCGCCTCAGCCCACCTGGTGAGGTATTCTGTTGCTGTAATAATATATCTCGCACCAGTTCGTTTTCCTGGGGGGTTAATAGGACCCACGAAGTCTATGGCCCACTTATCGAATGCGCGTAGCGTTATCTGTGGTCGCAACGGCATTTCATCTCTTCTGGAGGGCTTTCCTGTCCTTTGGCAGATATCGCATGATCTGCAAAACTCTTTACTGTCTTTATGTAATGTAGGCCACCATAGTCCGGCTACTAGGATCTTCTGAGCGGTAGGCTTCCCTGCGAAATGGCCTCCTGCCATGCCCGAATGTGCTTCCTTAAGAATGGTCTGTTTCTCGTGGGGCATAACGCATCTGCGCAAGATTTCATCTGGTCCTAGCTTATAGAGGTGTCCTGCAATCAGGGTGAAGTCTGCTGCTTTCACCACTAATTGTTTCTTTTGCTGCTTGGTAAACTCAGGTGGTGCCCACCCTGTAGTAAGGAATTGAATTATGTCTCCATAATATTCATCTGCGACCTGAATGGAGAACAATTGCGCATCAGGCAAGTTGTCCTCTAAATTACTTGGTTCATCACCTGAGTCTAGCCTTGACAGGTGATCAGGTCCTGCGTTTAGTCTTCCTGGCTTAACAATGATTTCGAAATCATATTCCTGGAACAACAATAGCCATCTGCATATTCTTCCCCCTAACACTGGCTTATTGACCAAGTACTTTAATGCAGAATGGTCGGTGAACATCTTGAACGGGGCACCCAACAGATAGTGCCGAAATTTCTGTAAAGCATACACCATTGCTAACCCTTCTCTCTCTGTGGTGGTGTAATTCTTCTCAGCTGTCGATAGTCTCCTGCTCGAATATGCGATAGGGTGGTCAATACCCCCTTCGCCTGGTTGCGTGAGAATAATGCCCAGTGCGATGCCAGATGCATCCACATGAACATGAAAAGGCTTGTTCCAATCTGGAAAGACCAGAATAGGTGCTGTAACCATTTTTTCTTTTAGAGCGTCAAGACTCTTCTGACATTCCTCATTCCACTGAAATTTGATATCCTTCTTCAATAATTTCTCCATTGGTGCGGTAATCTTGGCATAACCTTTGATAAACTTTCTGTAATGCCCGGTATGACCAAGTGTAGTTCTCAGCTGCTTTACTGAGTTAGGTGCTGGTAAATTGACAATGATGGCGATCTTCGCGGGATCTACCATCAAGCCTTGTCTGCACACAATGTGACCCAACAACGTACCAAAAGGCGCACAAAATATACATTTTTTTAAGTTAAGGGAAATCTGGTGCTGTCTACATTTTTCAAACATTAATCGCAGGTTTCCTATGTGCTTCTTGACTAGTCCAAATACAGTCCAATCATCAAAATAAACTTCTAGAAATTGATGGATGTATTCCTTAAAGACAGCAACAACTACTCTAGAAAAAATTGCTGGGGCGTTCTTAAGACCAAAGGGCATTACCGTATACTGAAAGGAGCCCCATTCTGTCGCAAATGTGGTCTTGTGCCTGTCGTCTGGATGGATTCTTATCTGGTGATAGCCTGAAAAGCCATCAGTAAATGAATAGATTTCTTGTCCTCCAACATTGTCTAAGACTTCATCAGTGAATGGTGTCGGAAATGGGTCATGCAGCGATGCATCATTCAGTTTGCGCAAGTCGACACAGATCCTGATGTCTCCTTTTGTTTTCTTTTCTTGTACTACCATGGGACTAACCCACTCGCTTTCTTCAACAGGTTCAATGATGCCTGCTGCTAGCATCTTATCTATTTCATCTTTTACTTTTGCTTTATACCGCGGATTCAACCTGTATGGGCGTTGCTTAACTGGCTTAGCGTCCTCCTTAAGCGGTATTCTCATGACTCCGAGGTCACCCACTATTCCCTTCATTTCTGTAAAGTTGGTAGGAAATAGGTCCTGATACTCATGTAATAGGTCTGTGATTTGGCCAATTGTCTCATCATCCCAATAATCTCCAATAGAGGCAAACTTAGGGTCTGTTTCTGTGCCAATATTGCTCTTTCTAATCTTGATTGGTTCTGTTACAGCTGGAATTTCTAAGTGTGGGCCTTCAACTTCACGCGTACCTTCTGTTTTTGCGATATTGATACTGCGAGGATCTTCATCCTCATCGCTTGAGTCTTGTGCGCAGTTGTAACATTCTAGTGCATGTTCCATCTGAATAGCCCACTCGGGTTGCGAATCCGCTGGTAATGGGCAATCCTCAAATATTTTAGTCTTTATGATCTTCAAGGCCCGATCAATGCTGGGATGCGCAGATTCGAAACTGAATGTGACCAAAAAGTTTTCAATCATAATAGGCCATGAGATAGTTCCTTTTCTTAGCTCTGCTTCTGTATACCAATTCCGTGGAACCGTATCCAGTGTATGGATAAACAAATGAACCCATTCTTCTGCTGGAATTTCTAGCCAACTCTGTTCACAGTTCATAATGTGTGTTCTGGGATCACTCTCCCCTGTGTATTTCCGCTGTGTACAGTCTCTTTCTTTAGAGAATCTAATGCGCATCAATCTCTTACAATCATACCATGATGCGATATGTTCCTTGTGTGTGTACCACCATCTTGCAGGTGTGGCTCGAACTGCAAGGTCAAAAACCTCCATCCTCTGCTCTTGAGGAATCTCTTGTTCAAACTGCTGCAAAAAATCATTGACGTCTGCTAATCCATCAAAAGTTGGAATATACCTGTTTTCAGTCCCAATCCATCGCAGTGATTTAGTCATGAATGGGCATCTGCGAATAGAGACTTCGTGGAGTCTATTTTGCCAATTCTCTAAGCCAACATCTGAATCTGATGTGCAGGAGCTATCACATCTCCAGCTGATATGTCCATCAGCTGTAGGGTCAATGTAATCTGTCTGATTAGAAGTCATTTGGTACAAATTTTCCATGTTATGCACCTCCTCTTCTGCTTTGATTGGCTCAATGTAGCGAGGACCCTGTAAAGGGTCTAATGGTGCGATAACCCGGACTTGAGCATCTTCAAATGTCATCTGCCTTTTCTTTAAGTTGATAACAGCCTTGTTATCAAAAGCCCAATCAATACCTAATAGAGCTGGATAGGGTTTGGTGTCACCAATAATTTCTATGATCTCAAAATCGGCATATGTGTGAACTCCGTCGATGTCCACTGGGACATGCGATAAGCGACCCATCGGTGATATTCTCTGCTGATTAGCTAGTCTAAGATGGATAGGGGACCTGCTTAGTTTTGGACTTCCCATCTGTTCCCATGTCTGCTTAGTCAAGACATTTACTTCTGATCCTAAGTCTAGGATAACCTCATCCATTTCAAATAGTCCGATCTGCGCTGTGAGCCTCATCTCTCTTCCTGTCCTTGTATGGCCCATTATATGGTGAATGGTGCGCTGTGTATTGCTCATAGAAGGGCTCTGTTGACATTGGTCAATAACTTTCTGAAGTTCCTCTACAGCTTTCCCATTTCTTAGAAGTTTCAAACAACTCTGCAAGAAGGACTGTACACTCCCGGTCAATTCCTCTTCGTCGCATCTGCCAGATGTGCTAGCCTGTGGTGTCTGCGCAGTACTAACATCCTGCGGTGGTTTTCGTGGTATACCCTGAGATGGTAATAATAGTGATCTGGGTGGTGTCTGTTCAGCAAAGGAAGTCTTAGTTTGTTGAAATGCCTCCTTATTCTTCTGTAGATCAAGTGGGATAGGTTTTCCTGGAGCTTTGCGCACCCACTGCGTTCCTGTCGTTTTTTCCACGTCCTGCGATATGTTGCTTGTGGAGAGACCACTGCGAGTTACAATATTGACCCGTGGTTCGGTTTCGTTCTGCTCAGCAGCGATAAACTGGATATTCTGATTGGTTGCTGGCTTGGCGTCCTTGATCTTAGCTATCAGTATGGGACATTCCTCTATTGTGTGATCATAAGATTTACAATACTTGCACGTTGTAGTAGGGTTCTGACAGTCTCTAGCGTAATGTCCTGTGCCTCCACAGTTATAACAGGTGATAGTTCCACGGCCATGGCCAGATTCATAGCCTCCTCCGCGTCCTCGGCCTCTGAAATTTCCTCCACGGCCTCCCTGATTCGGATCAGCTTGTGCACGTACTGCTGGTCCGGATGCTTCTGACTGAACTCTGTAAAGGTCATGCTTCCTTTCTATCATTAGCTCATAAGCTCTACAGTTGTTTTCGTCATGTCCCACAGATTTACAGAAGTTGCAATATAGGTTCTTTGGTGTCTGCACATATTTCTGAAGGAGAGGGCATTCCTGAGGACTGTGTCCTCTGGTTCTACAAATCTCGCACCATGGTCCCTGGTTCTGCATCAACGGGTTAGGAGCTCCACTGGCGATATAGTCAGCAAAGACAGGGCAGTTATCCTTACTGTGTCCCTGCGCTTTACACTTAGTACACCAAATTTCATGCGCAACCTCCTTTCCTTTCTTAATTTCATGCAGCTGTAAGGTGAGGTTAGCTAGCTGATTCTGCAGATTAGTGATACCGGTGCTAGTTTCTGCTAGAGGTGAAGCCTCTAGTTTCATTGCCATTTCTAATGCTTCATCTTGTGTATTTAATTTCTGTTGCATTAGCGGAAGTCTGATGTGTGGTAACATTGCTGCGATAAACCATTCTTTATGCTGTTGAGGCGCAAGCTCAAAGCTTACCTGATCAATGAGGGTCTTGAACCTCTGGTCAAAATCCCAAACCGTTTCCGTAGGCAATTGTTTAATATCTTTAAGTTCTGCTATGCATTGTGACTCGGATTTAGGTTTTTTAAACTCTTTAATCATAGCAGTTCTAACCTGTGCAAGCGTTCTGTTATGGCCAGTGGTATACTTCATATACCAAGTTAATGCTCTTTCTCTAAATGTGGTGGCCAGCTGGACAAGCTTGACATTATCATCTTGTATTTGCTTAATGGTCCATATGGCTTCGCATAAGAACCAGTGTTGCTCAGGGTCCTCCGACCCTGTACCTTTAAATGTTGGTAGCTTCATATCATCTCCCATTCTGTTTCTAGATGGTGGGTTCTGGTTTGCTGTATGACTACCACTCGGTTGTGTAGATGTGGAGGGTGTAGCGGCAGTATTCGCTGTGTAAGAGCTACTGGACGGGGTTCCTGCGGGATTATTCTGAGTTCCGACTGGCTTTTGAGGAGTCCTAGGGTTCTGACTCTGTTGTCTCGGGTGATCTGAGCTGTCTTCTTCAGAAGAAGATGAATCGTTGACTATATATCTTTTACCACTACGTGTATGTCCAAGATACTCGTAATCGCTTTCAGAGTCTACTGACATTACAATATCATGCTACTATTCATCTGGGAGTATATCCAGTACTCCTTTTTCATATAGTAATTGCTTAATGGACAGACTTAGAGAATTTAGGTACTTACCGCGATAACCCTTGAAGAAGTACCGTTCTGCTGCGCTGAAACTCTTTCTCTGATCAACCGCGAACTCTGTGATGAAGCCTTCCAGCAGACTCGCAAGCCAGAAGTCTACTGCGCGTGAGATGGGGTTATCGACACCTTTCAAGGTCTGAATCAGCTCTGCTGTCCAGACAACTTCTCGATTCTTCTTGACCCCGCTGTTGTCAGCAAGCTTTGATAACCAACCATATAACTCAATAGCATAAGTTACGAAGAATATCTCATGGAGATCTGTAAAAATGTGCTTCTGTAGCCAAGCCTCAGTGCTCAGTCTAGGATTCTTGTTTTCTTTTGCAGCAAACTCTCTTTCTTTTGACTCAACCCACTGGTTAAGTTCTTGCTTGGTAGGATGCCAACAGAACATCAGCTCAATGTGTTCAAACCGGCAACGGAACCATTTGTTGGTTTTTCTCTCTTTCAGACCCGGGCTGCGGTAATCCCTTAGACCAACAGAACCCTTAGCTCACTGGCCCTTTCGGCAACAGGTCGTAGAGGCAACCTGAAGTCTCACCCGAAGTGATTCTAATGGGAGGCAGAAGACTCAAGTGTCCTCAGCCAAGTTCTGAGGCATCCAGGGTACTAAAATCCACCTTGATCCCTTTGACTGGAGCTGTCTATCTCATTCCATTACTCCAGCTACGCCTCCGTCTTATCGCATTACGCAGGGAATGTGATAAGTCTTCCCCTATGTAAAACCGTCTAGCGATACCTAAGATATCGTAGGCGCGATATCTTCCCCTTCTAGTTCCTGCGGTAAGTGAATCTTGACCGCTTACTGGATTAATAAGTGGTCTCCGCTATCCTTATCCTGATACCGCAGTTAGCTACAACATTCAGTCTCCAAGCTTAACCCTCGCTAATGAACTTGACCCTTGATATCTCGCAACAACGTAACTAAGTAGAATATCACTTTGAGCAGTGTCTAAGTAGACCATTCATGACTTACATTCAGTTCCTACTCGCACATTATCCTCTGTTAACAATTATCTAGTTGCTATGCGGGTAGCTATGATTATCGCAATTATTATACATCATTCAGAAGTTAAACTGACGACCATGTACATTACTTATAACAGACTGAAGCATTCATATATAACACAGACAAGTGAATGAGAGCAGTATCTACACAAATACAATAGTGCTACTTAAATAAGCATGTTGTTACTCCCAGGGCGAGAACTACGCCCAGGGGAACTACGGTTCTTGTTTACAACTCTGCAGAATAAACACAGTTTCGTTCCACTCTTTACAACACGGGTCTTCTGGGAAACTCCACCTCAGTGGGAGCCCTTCTCTATAGACCTCTTTCTCTCACAATCCCTGCGGATCGCACTATCTCTCAACAGGTTGGCCCTTGTATTCTCTCAGGGATGTCCAGACTCTGCAACCACAAAAGGCTTGACTAACCTCTACCTGATGTCTCTATCACTATGTGGCCAACCCCTTATCATATAAAAAGACTACTATATATAGATGGACCGAAGGTCTCATCGCAGTTACAAAACTGTGGGCCTTATCCCAACAGTGACTCAACCCTAACCACTTACAGTCAACTGGCTGTACTTCCATGGCCGCCTTCTGTCTCGTCGCCGCTTCCTGCAGTCCTTAGTCTTTAATGCATCGGCCCGTCGCTTCTTCTTGGTTCAAGCAACGCTGACTGTAGTCCTTCTTCTTTAATGAGGGTAGCTGAACCCTCTCTTCATCTCCGGCGCCTTTATTGCGGTGGTTGAGCTCTCCCTTCGGCCTCTTCTTTGTACCACATGCTTGACTTTTCTGTACCTATCGCCGTGATTCCCGCCGGGATTTGCGCTACGGCGATATCTTTGTCTTACCGCCAAAATTGGTACTTTCTCTCCAAAATTAGTTATCCTTCCCAAAATTAGCAGCTTCCTAAGTGCTGCGGAAGTTCTCTCCAACAGTGATTCAAGCGCTTGCACCCAGTGGACCTCCGGAGGATGCCATGTAACTGACCGTCGATACTCTGTTAGTCTATTCTTGGCCCTGATCATCCCATACTTGCTTCTGAGAGTATTTGCCATTGTTTTCCTGGTATGATTACCTAGTACCTTTTTAGTGGTGTGCTCTTTGTGTCGTTTGTTTCTAGTTGGACTTAGCTATTTTTGGACCATTGAATCAGAAACTATGGATAGCATCCCAGTGAGCACCAATCAAGGGACCCCTGTTGAAGGGGATCCTTATGCTTTTCCATTCATTGGGAACATTGGCACTCCCTTAATGGCTACCTTGAATCTTCTGGGATTCACTATAGGGCTACCGGTTTGGTTGTTTTCCACTCTGAATGCCTTGCATGCTCCTGATGCTTCTCAAGTAAGCACTTCACATCAAGAGCAGCAAAACCCTATTCCTGCTTCACTAGTAGCAACTTCTCCTCCTCCTTCTACCTCATGTGGTGAAAATAGTAATATTAGTAACCAGTAGTCTAAAAGAATAGACGGAGGAAGAATAGGAAGAAGATGCCAAAGCAAGGGGGTAGTCACCTAGCCTCCAGAAGTCATGCTGGGGGCACCTACCCAACCTCTGGTGGTCATGTTGGGAAAATTCACCTAGCCTCTGAAGGTCATGCTGGGGGCACCTACCCAACCTCTGGTGGTCATGTTGGGAGAACTCATTCAGTCATTGCAAATGATACTGAACTTATGTAACCAGCCTCTAGAGGTCATGCTGGGGGCACCTACCCAACCTCTGGTGGTCATGTTGGGAGAAAACACTTAGTCATTGGAAATCATACTGAACATCGCCACCTAGCCTCTGAAGGTCATGATGGGGGAACCTACCCAACCTTTTGTTGATGTATATGTAACTTCGGAATGTATTTCATATATGTATGTTGTATGTACTCCTATAGAGATGGTATTATTCCTCTATACGGAAGTGTCGTCATTTATTTTGTAAATGTTTTAACTTATACTTGATGGGTTATTAGACCACCTTGTTGGGGTCAGCCCCGTACAAGTCATGTGGGTCAAAGGGTTATTAGACCACCCTATTGGGGGTCGGCCATGTGGGTCGAAGGGTTATTAGACCACCCTATTGGGGGTCGGCCCAGTCAGCATTATGTTATATGGTTAAGTTCAAGCCTACATGATTTATGTAAAAGGCAAGTCAAGTCAAGTATAAATAGAGTGCAGGAGGCACTCTATTTGATCACTCACTTCTCACTCATGCATTCAAGGAGGAGTGGCGCACTTATGGAGGAGGAGGATCTGCTGCTAGGATATGTCTATCTCTTATGTTTGGGTTGTATCATTTCTCTATCTAACTTTGAGGAATTTATTGGGGTTTTTCACCTTTATGGTTTTCCCCAAGTAAATCTTTGTGTCTCTTATGTGCTTGCATTATTGTCTCCTTGATTGATATGCTGTAGATATGCTGTACATGTTATTCTCTCAGTTAAGATCCTAGATCAAATTGAAGTAAATTCTGAAAATTTAACATGGTATCAGAGCTAGCCTGAAAGAAGGCATGATATGGCATGTATGACACTTGTTGCACTTACGATGCTAGGGCTTGATATAGCAAAAACCAGTCGTCATAGCACTTTCGCTCTAAATCCGTTTTGGTGAAGCTTTCGGATTTGAAACCTTTACAGGTCGAATATCAAATACCCATGTACCTTGTGTCCAACAGAAAACCTCTAATTCGTTGTACTTTGTGATTTATGATCTGTACAATATAGGGTTTCTGCCTCTTCCATATCTGAGTCAAAATCAGGTGACCTTGGGAACAAGGTCATAACTTGGGCTAGGAAGCTCCAAATGAAATTTCATAACAAGTGATAGGTAGTACACAGACTGTAATATCTTATAAAAAAATTTTAGAGGCCAAAGTTGAACTGGTGACATGTGGCACGCCGTACAAGTTCGCTCACCTGTATTATCTCATAAAAAGGTCACGTTACAACACTTGGCATAACTCTCTCTCAGAGAATCCAATTGAGGTCAGACCTATCAGGATGGAAAGATAACAGGTTGGGATATCTCAGGAAAAAATTTTAGACACCGAAGTTGAAACAGTGGTACGTGGAATGCCATACAAGTTCGCTCTCCTGTATTATCCCATAAACAGCCCACGTTGCGACACTTAGAATAACTCTCTCTCAGAGAATCCAATTGAGGTCAGACCTATCAGGATGGAAAAATAACAGGTCGAGCTATCTCAGGAAATTTTTTTAGACCCTGTGGATCCAACAGTTCGAAGGTACACCAGAAACAATCAGGTACATATTTCTGTCAAAACATAATTATTTTTTAGTACCTTCATTCATGGCTTTCGGAATTTAGGGCTTCGGAGAAAGTTGGAATTTTTGTAATCAGAGACCACGGCTGGATGCTACTCATAAAAATCAAAATTTAGAGAAAAAGATCAGAATTTTTTGTTGGACAAAAGGCCGGGCTTGATCAGACCCTAGTTTGGGACATTGATCAGAAAAGTGGAAAATTAGGGCTTCTGTAAAAATGGGAATTTTTGAAATCTGTGACCACGGCTGGAAGCTCCTCAGAAAAATAGAAGCTTAGAGCTTTGGATCAAACCTTTTGATTGGGAAGAATATTGGGTTTCATCAAACCCCATTTCAGGGTCACGTCCAGTGAATCTGGAAGTTTCAAAGGCAAAATTGAGGAGTGAAACTTTGCAGTTTTCAAATTATAAATATACCAGCTTGATCAGCTCATCAAGGTGCATATTTCTATCCTTTCAGAAGTTTGAAATTCAAAGTTTGAATTTTTGGGGTTTCCCTGACAACCCCATATCCAACTCCAGGTCCAATTCTTGCAAATCAAGTGGATTGGGTTAATCCCAGAAGAAGATGGATTGATCATCTGCATAAGTGAAGAAGTTCCTGTTTTAGAGGGAGATGAGGCTAAGGCCTTATATAATAATATTTCAAGTGATCTCGACAGGTATGACGCATCGAGGTATGTTTCGATATTTGTTCATGATTAAGTTTATGGTATGTTTGTTTTCATGTTATTACAGTTAGTACAATCTTGATTTTAGATTTGTCGTATCACCTTAACAAAATTATGAATGCATGATAGAAGATATTCATTGGTTAGGGTGTTGACACTTATGATTGTGCTAATGCATTATGGTGTTGTATGAGGTTTATGTTGTCTGCTAACATAAAAGGTACACCAAGAAAGACAAATCATGTTCTACTTCAAGAACATATGATCATGGTGACATGAAAACAAGGATTTATCCATTGTCATGGATCACATAGAAGATCTACTTTCGAGGTATGTATAACTTGTTTCTACAATGGTTAACTTATGATACATGCAGGTTACTAGCACAAGTCACTAAAGAGAAAGAGAAGACATTATGCAGGTATATTAGACATAACTAGCTAGCATGCTAATCCAGGTATGTTTTTCCTATATCAAGCTAGAATCCTACCTTGTGTTAGGATCTTATACTATTGTGTTGTTGATAATGATTATTCATGAAGTCATAGAACTAACCAGAAGAATCATGAAGGTATAGTTTTGAATAATCATGGGTTTTATGCACATTATATCTCTTCTCTTGATTGATGATTTAACTAACTAGAAGAGTCCTATGATTAAATAAGAATATGCATGAATAAAAGAAGACTCCCTTGAAACCTTGAATACTAATGTTTATTATTTGTGTTTGAATTGATCCTGACTATACATGCTTGAGATTATTGTGTTTTGATAATATTAAGATTATACTAATGAATTATGTATGAGACCTAGAGGATAACACAATGATGATACTAACAAGCATGCATAAGGATCGAGAATGTATATAAGTTCAAGGACAAGTATCCATGAAGCAAAGATCAAGAGGGAGTCCACCCAACAAACAAACAAAGATAAGTATTTGAATTGTCATTACTTGCACATTTTATTTAAATAATACTGTTCAATAATGTATATACTGATGTTCCTAGAATTAGGTTGTGTATTATGCATATTATAATAGTTGCATTGATGAACAGTATAGTACTAATATGCATGGGTAAGTAGCCTATGGCACTGTACAACATCCCATTGCTACTTATCTAGAATGAAACCTCTTTGCTGACATGTTGGGAGTTGTGCACACTCTTAACAATGTTCTGGTAGAGATTGGAAGGCATCTAGAAAGTTATGGGATATGGATAAATGTTGTATTGAAGCATTGGCTAAGATAATTGCATGACTGTATGACATATTTCTTTATGTGTAAGAATTTGTTCTGAAAACTATGAGATGTTTTCTAATCATGCAATTTAACTTGTTGTGTAGGAAAGATCGTATGCCATCACCTACAAAAGAAGAACTACAACATTTGTTCAGCAACAAAATTATCTATTGAAGATATTGAAGTTCCCAGGATATGGGAAGAATGCCATGATCCGTCGATCATGAAGAATGATGTTTGGGATGAAGTCCCAAGACCTGAAGGGAAGTTTGTTATGACTTCCATATGGATCTATCAAGATCAAGCATGCTGCAGACGGCATCATAGAGAAATACAAAAGTGATGAAATAGAAGATACACTAGATGGATTTCAAGACAACTTTCTTGAAAGGTGTAGTTGAAGAAGAAGTGTATGTGGAGCAGCCACTTGGTTCTGAGACACATGATAGGAAATCATATATGTGCAGAACTTGGTATGGTAGGATAGGCAGCTTTCTATCCAGTTTGGTCTTTACCAAGAGTAAACCGGGTTCCAACCTTTACTAGAAGGTTGAGGAAGGAAATCCAGTGATACTACTATGTGGATGACCTGTTTGTATCAGGTGAGGATAGATTGATAGCCGACACATAGCGGAAGCTTGCTGCCGAGTTCGAGTTGAGGAACTTGGGGATGATGCACTATTTTTTTTTGGTATGGAGGTGTGGCAGAGTGATGGGATCTTCCTTGGTCAAGGGAAGTACACAGTAGATATCCTGAAGAGATTCGGGATGATGGATTGCAAGGCCATGGCCACACCTATGGCATCGAATCTGAAGCTTCTATGTGATTCTTCATCTAAGCCGGTTGATGTCTCTATGTATCGTCAGATGATTGGGTCCTTGATGTACCTGGAGAACACGAGACCAGACATTTGCTTTGCTATGAACACATTGAGTCAGTTCCTGACAGATCCAAGGAGTGTTCACCTGGTTGCTGTAAAGCATGTTCTGAGGTACCTGAAGGGTACAGTGGATTATGGGCTCTAGTATGAAGCGAATCAAAAGTTTAACCTGCAGGGTTATGTTGATTCAGTTGGGCAGGCAGTGATACAGATAGGAAGAGCACATATGGGTGCTGCTTCAGTATGGGATCAGGTGTGATCTTTTGGTTCAGCAGGATGCAGTCCTGCATAGCATTGAGTACAACTAAGGCAGAGTATGTTGCAGCCTGTTCAGCTAGTTGTGAGGCAGTATGGCTACAGAAGCTACTGTCTGAGTTATTTGATGTCCCGTTGGATGCTACTGGTATCTTATGTGATAACCAGAGTTGTGTGAAGCTGTCCGAGAACCCAGTGTTTCATGACAGGTCGAAACACATAGAGATCAAATATCACTATATCGGGGATATGGTGCAGAGAGGAGCTGTGAAGCTCATGTACATTGCGATGGACGAGTAGATTGCAGATGTGCTGATGAAGCCACTAGCCAGGGTGAAGTTCGAGTACTTCAGGGATAGGCTTGGTGTTCTTCAGATTGATGACACTTCGAAGAAGAAGTGATGGACACATTTGCTGAAGCCATTCCAAGCATGTTGGAAGGAGAATTCTTCACATGGCTGTGGATGTAAGCGCTGGATGATGAGCATCAGGATGATGTTATAGTTTCTGCTTTGTATGATCAGTTGGATCATTTATATGTATGTGTGCATCATGCTGGATGCTGGATATGATCAGTTGGATCATTTATATGTATATGTATGTGTGCATCATGTTGGATGCTGGATATGATCAGTTGGATCATTTATATGTATGTACGCATCATGTTGGATGCTGGATATGATCGGTTGGTTCATTTGTATGTATTGTGTATATGCATCATGTTGGATGCTTGGACCATGTATCTGTATATGTATCAGGTGGATACATTGTATGATCAGGTAGACCATGTATATTGATATGTATCAGGTATGATCAGGTAGATCATGTATGTTGATGGATACACTGTGTGGATCATGTATCTATGTATCAAGTGGATACAATATGTATGATGATATGTATCAGGTAGATACTTGGTGTGCATCAGATGGATGCATTGTATGATCAGGATGATCATGTGTACATCAGGATGATGTATGGTGAGTATCAGGCTGATACTCTATGGCCGTGGATTAGGTTGTGGAGATGAGCATATAATTCGTTGCCCTGGGATATTTGCAGATAGTCTTTCGAGGTTTTGCCTATGGCATGTAATTCGGTCCCCTGGGATATCTGGCAAATGCTCTTTCGAGGTTTTGCTCTGGGAGGACATATAATTCATTGCCCTGGGAGATCTACAGATAGTCTTTCGAGGTTTTGCCTATGGCATGTAATTCGTTGCCCTGGGATATATGGCAGATGCTCTTTCGAGGTTTTGTGACGCACGTAATAAGTCCTGAGGATTCCACAGTATGGCCAGTGATGACGAAGACCTGCAGGTGGTGGGCCTACATCCAGTATGAAAAAGGACTGGCTCTATAGAACTTCCTATGACGAGTAGATTCAGAGATTCATTGAGATAGCAACAACAGTGATGATGATGATGTATCAATGACGATTATCCAGTGACGATGATCCAGAGAAGAAGACTTGTGCTAGAAGACCTGTGCTGAGAAATACCTTCCTAGTTAAGAGGGAGTGTTTATGTATATGTAACTTTGGAATGTATTTCATATATGTATGTTGTATGTACTCCTATAGAGATGGTATTATTCCTCTATAAGGAAGTGCCGTCATTTATATTGCAAATGTCATAACTTATACTTGATGGGTTATTAGACCACCTTGTTGGGGTCGGTCCTGTATAAGTCATGCGGGTCAAAGGGTTATTAGACCACCCTATTGGGGGTCGTCCATGTGGGTCGAAGGGTTATTAGACCACCCTATTGGGGGTCAGCCCAGTCAGCATTATGTTATGTTGTTAAGTTCGAGCCTACATGATTTATGTAAATGGAAAGTCAAGTCAAGTATAAATAAAGTGCGGGAGGCACTCTATTTGATCACTCACTTCTCACTCATGCACTCAAGGAGGAGTGGCGAACTTATGGAGGAGGAGGATCTGCTGCTAGGATATGTCTATCTCTTATGTTTGGGTTGTATCATTGCTCTATCTATCTCTGAGGAAGTTATTGGGGTTTTTCACCTTTATGGTTTTCCCCAAGTAAACTTTGTGTCTCTTGTGTGCTTGCATTATTGTCTCCTTGATTGATATGTTGTAGATATGTTGTACATGTTGTTCTCTCAGTTAAGATCCTAGATCAAATTGAAGTAAATTCTGAAAATTTAACACCTTTGGTAGTCATGTTGGGAGAACTCACTCAGTCACTGTAAGTCATACTGAACGCACCCACCCAGCCTCTAGAAGTCATGTTGGGGGCACCTACCCAGCCTATGGAAGTCATGCTCGGAGAAAAATTTTAGTCACTGCAAATCATACTGAAAGTATGTATTCAACCACTATTTCTCATGTTGAGGACACGTCATTGATCACTGCTAGTCATATTAATGACAAGTCACCAGTTCCCGTGAGTCATACTGGAGACACTAAATCAACCACTGCAAGTCATGCTGAGAAAGTTTACATTGTCGACAAACCCAATAAACAGAAGCTTAAGTTCCCTTGTAGGTTTTGAGAGGGAGACCACCTGACCTATTTTTGCCCTGTAATTCCAGAAGTACAAAGAGTGTGGTCCATAGTTCAGAAGTATTCTGCTTCTGAGAAACCAGCCACTGCAAGCCATGTTGGGGGCACGCTATCAGCCAATGCTAGTCATGCTGAGAGTATTGTTGTTGTAAAGGAGTCTAAGCTTATAGAACGCAAGCCAAAGTTCCCTTGTAAACTTTGTAAGGGAGATCACCTTACTCACCTGTGCCCTACTATTCTAGAGGTGTGGAGGGTGTGGTCCATGTTTGAAGGATCCTTTGCTCCTGAATTGTCTATAGATTCTCTACATCCTGATCAACCTTTGGTTGATGAAGTGGTTGAACCAATGCAATCTTTGGTCAACCCCACTCTTCCTTTGGAGAGTGAAGGGATCGAATCGATGCATTCTTCGACAGATCCCATCAGTCCTTCGAAGACTGATGCACCTGTCCCTGAAGTCTTCTACATTACCTGTCCTTATACATCTGTGCCAAGTGAATCCCTACCAAGCTTTGGGATCATTTCCTTTGATTGGAATAGTCTAACTGGGCCTCGCCTTCCTTCTTCTTCACCTTTCCAGATAAAGGTTGATATTGGCAACCATGTGGTTCACCGATGTATTGTAGATGAAGGAGCCTCCATTAGTATCTTATCCCCTTATGCTTGGAGAGATTTAGGTTTCCCTAACCTTGTTATAGTTGTTAAGTGGCCATTGACCTTCGACAGAAGACCTAGTGAACCTTTGGGATTCCTCCCTCAGGTACCTATTAGTTTGAGTGGAAAAATGGTCTTAGTTGATTTTATGGTTTTAAAGGACCCTATGGACATTGATATGATCCTAGGGCATGATTACATATATAATATGCAGGCTGTGGTGTCTACGCTCTTTCATGTGATGCATTTTCCTCACAACAAAAGCATTATCACTATCAACTAGCTTACATTTGTTGATCCCTCTTATTACCCAACTATAGAACAAGTATGTCCCTCGTCAGTAGGCACTACCATGTCACAATCAAATATTGTGGCATATTGTTCTTTGAGTCCAATTAATACTAAGAAGAAGCCTCTAAATTCATGCTTACCGTCTCGAGACTCGGTCCCGGCAATTGACCAGGTGATGACTCCATCTAAATGTTTAGATATGTGTTCCATATGGGATAATATACTTCCCTTTGATGAAGTTTTCCCAGAGTCTATAATGAAATATGCCATTCATTTGGACATTGATACACCTACGAGCATTCTTCTACCTTCACTTTGAGCTCGTTAAAAATAGGATGGAGGCTACGAGCATTCTTCCACCTTCACTTCGAGCTTGTTAAAAACAGTAAGGAGGCTACAAGCATTTCTTCCACTTTCACTTCGAGCTCATTAAAAACAGTAAGTAAGTTATGAGCATTTTTCTATCTCCTTTGAGCTCGTTAAAAACAGTAAGGAAGTCACGAGTTTACTTTTTCAGGCTCGTTAAAAATTTACAAAAAAGATCGTTATAGAGTCCTTGTAAGCTCTTGTTTTGACTATTGAAAAACTAAACAAGATTGTTGAGCAAACTTGCTCTTGTTGATGTATTTGTAAATTCAGAATGTATTTCATATATGTATATTGTATTCCTATAGAGATGTTATTATTCCTCTATACAGAAGTGTTTGTATTCCTATAGAGATGTTATTATTCCTCTATACGGAAGTGTCGCCATTTATATTCTAAGTGTAGTAACTTATACTTGATGGGTTATTAGACCACCCTGTTGGGGTTGGCACTGTATACGTCATGTGGGTTAAAGGGTTATTAGACCACCCTATTGCAGGTTGGCCCTATATAAGTCATGTGGGTTAAAGGGTTATTAGACCACCCTATTGGGGGTTGTACTTTGTGATTTATGATTAGTACAAGTTAGGGTTTTTGCCTCTTCCATATCTCAGTCATAAACATGTGACCTAGGAAAAAAGGTAACAACTTGGGCTAGGAAGCTCCAAATGAAATTTCGTAAAAGGTCATAGCTAGGGAACAGACTATACTTTCTCAAGTAAGTTTTTCAGAGGCCGAAACTGAACCAGTGACACGTGGAACGATGTACAATTTCACTCTCCTGTTTTATCCCATAAACAGGTCACGTTGCGACACTTGGCACAACTCTTTGTCAAAGAATCCAATTGAGGTCAGACCTATGGGGTTGGAAATATAACAGGTCAGGATACTACAGGAAGAAGTTTCAAACCCTGTAGATATGAAATTTCGGAGTTACACTAGAAACAAGCAGGTGCATATTTCTGTCAAAATAGAATTGGATTTTGAGCACCTTCATTCATGGCTCCAAAAATTTAGGATTTCAGAGAATGTTGGAATTTTCGTATTGGAGACCATGGCTAGATTATCCTCATCAAAATAGAAATTTAGAGACCAAGATTGAATTTTTTGGTTGGGCAGAAGGATGAGCTTGAACAAACCCTAGTTCGAGATTTTGATTGGAAAGGTGGAAAATTAGGGCTTCTGCAAAAGTTGGAATTTCTGAAGTTTGTGACCACAGCTAGAAGATCCTTAGAAAAATCAAAGTTTAGAGATTTGGATTGAATGTTTTGGTTGGGATAAAGGGTGGGCTTTCTCAAACCCTAGTTCGGGATCCTGTCTAAAAGATCCGAAAGTTTCAAAGACAATTTTGAGGGGTGAAACTTTGCAGTTTTCAAATTCTGAGTATACCAGCTTCGTCAGCTCATCAAGGTGCATCTTTCTATCCTTTCAGAAGTTTGAAATTCAAAGTTTGAATTTTTAGGGTTTCCTTGACAAACCCTAATCCAGCTCCAGATCCAGTTTCTGCAAAACAAGTGGATTGGGTTAATCCTAGAAGAGAATGGATTGGTCACCTGCATAAGTGAAGAAGTTCCTGTTTCAGAGGGAGATGAGGCTAAGACCTTACATAAGAAGATTACAAGCAATCTCGACAGGTATGACTTATCCAGGTATGTTTCAAGATCTGTTCATGATTAAGTTTATGGTATGTTTGTCTTCATTCAGTTTAGTACAATCTTGATTAACTTTATACTTGTCATATCACCTTAATAAAATTATGAATGCAGATATTCATTGATTAGGGTTTTGACACTTATGATTGTACTAATGCATTGTGATGTTGTATGAGGTTGGTGTTGTCCAGTAACATGAAAGGTACACCATGTTCTAGTTCAAGAACATATGACCATGGTGACATGAAGAAAAAGATTCATCCATTGTCATGGATCACATTGAAGCTCCACTTACGAGGTATGTATAATTTGGTTCTACAATGTTTAACCTATGAGATATGCAGGTTACTAGCACAAGTCATTGAAGAGAACAAGAAGACATTATGCGGGTATGTTAGACATAACTAGCTAGCATGCTAATCCAAGTATGTTTTTCCTATATCAAGTTAGAATCCTACCTTGTGTTAGGATCTCTTATATAAGTATACATGGTATGATTGATAATGATTATTTATGAAGTTAGAAATTTAAGTAATCAAGGGTTTATGCATATTATGTCCCTTACCTTGATTGATGATATGACTAACCAAAAGAGTCCTTTGGTCAAATAAGAATATGCATGAGTAAAAGAAGCATTCCCTGAAACCTTGATATTAATGTTTATTATCTATGTTTGAAATGATCATGACTATACATGTTTAAGATTATTGTGTTTTGATAGTATTGAGATTATACTAATAAATGTATGTATGAGACCTCGAGGATAACACAATGATGATACTAGTAAGTGTGCATAGTGATTGAGGATGGATATAAGTTCAAGGAAAGGTAATCAAGGAAGCAAAGATCAAGAGGGAGCACACTCCAGTAGTTTCTGCAAGGAAGCAAGTATTGAGAGGGAGTTCACCCTACAAACCAAACAAAGATAAGTATTTGAATTGTCATTTCTTGCATATTTGTTTGTTTAAATAATATTGTTCAAGGATGTATATGCTTATGTTTCTAGAATTAGGATGTGTATTATGCATATTAGAATAATTGCATTAATGAATAGTATAGTATTGATATGCATGTGATAGGTAACTGGCCTATGGAACTATACAACATTCCATTGCTACTTATCTAGAATGAAACCTCTTTGCTAACATGTTGGGAGTTGTGCACACACTTAACAATGTTCTGGTAGAGATTGGAAGGCATCTAGAAAGTTACAGGATATGGATAAATGTTGTATTGAAGCATTGTCTAAAAGAATTGCATGGCTGTATGACATATTTCTTTATGTGTAAGAATTTGTTCTGAAAACTATGAGAAGTTTCTAATGATGCAATTTAACTTGTTTTTGTAGGAAAGATCGTATACGAGCACCTACAAAAGAAGGACTACAACATTTGTTCAAGCAACAAAGTTATCTATTGAAGATATTGAATATATTGAAGTTCCCAGGATCCGGGAAGAATGCCATGATCCGTCGATCATGAAGAATGATGTTTGGGATGCGGTCCCAATACTTGAAGGTAAGTCTGTTGTGACTTCCAAAGTGGATCTATAAGATGAAGAATGTTGTAGAAGGTAGCATAGATAAATACAAAGAAAGTGATGAAATGGAAGATACACCAGATGGATTTCAAGACAACTTTCTTGCTTCAGATTGATGATACTTCGAGGAAGAAGTGATGGGACACATTTGTAGGAGCCATTCCAAGCATGGTGAGAGGATGATCCTTCCCATGGCTGTGGATGTAAGCGTTGTGTGATGAGCATTAGGACGATGCTCCAATTACTTCTTTGTATATGCATCATGTTGGATTCTTGTTATGATCAGTTGGATCATGTATATGTATATGCATCATGTTGGATGCTTGTTATGATCAGTTGGATCATGTATATGTATATGCATCATGTTGGATGCTTGTTATGATCAGTTGGATCATGTATATCTATATGTATCAGGTGGATACATTGTATGATCAGGTAGATCATGTATGATGATATGTATCAGGTAGATACTTGGTATGCATCAGGTGGATGCCCAGTATGATTAGGATGATCATGGATGACAAGCTTCAGGATGTTGCTCGAGATGATATGCATCAGGATGATGCTGTGATGATGATCAGGATGATCATGTGATGATGTATCTTCAGATGATTGTGTCCTTGATGTACCTGATGAATACAAGGCCATATATTTTCTTTGCAGTTAACACCTTGAGCAAGTATTTGACAGATTCGAGACATGTTCACCTGATAGCTGCAAAGCATATTCTAAGGTACCTGAATGGTACAGTTGACAATGGGGTCAAGTATGAGGTGAATCAAAAGTTTAACCTGGAGGGTTATGTTGATTCGGATTGGGCAGAGAGTGCCATTGATCAGAAGATCACTTCGGGGTGCTAGTTCAGTATGGGATCCGGTATGATCTCTTGGTTTAGAAAGAAACAGTCCTGTGTGGCACTGAGTAGAGTCGAAGTAGAGTATGTCGCAGCTTGTTCGGCTAGTTGTGAGGCAGTATGGCTTAGAAATCTACTGTCTGATTTGTTTGATCTCCAGCTGAGTGCTACTTGTATATATTGCGACAACAAGAGTTGTGTGAAGTTGTTAGAGAACCCAGTGTTCCATGACAAGTCGAAGCACATTGAGATCAAGTATCACTATATCAGGGATATGGTGCAGAGAGGAGCAGTGAAACTCTGTTATATTGCGACGGACAAGCAAATAGCTGATGTGTTGACCAAGCCGCTTGCTAGAGTGAAGTTTGAATACTTCAGAGGGAGACTTGGTGTACTTCAAATCAAAATTCCTTCCAAGGGGAAGTGATGAGTCTAGAGACACAGATGCACACGAGTCGTTCTGACATGGTGGTAGGTTAGTCCTCCCATGGTCGTTGATGTAAGTGCTAGGCCATTCTCACATAGTGGTAGGTTAGTCCTCCTATGGTGTAGATGTAAGGGCTAGGCCATTCTCACATGGTGGTAGGTTAGTCCTCCCATGGTGAGTTGTAAGGGCTAGATGGGATTTTTTGACATGGTGGTAGGTTAGTCCTCCCATGGTTGTTGATGTAATTGCCGAGCTTTTCTGACATGGTGGTAGGTTAGTCCTCCCATGGTCGTTGATGTAATTGCTAAGACATTCCGACATGGTGGTAGGTTTGTCCTCCCATGGTCGTTGATGTAAGTGTTGTGAGCCTTTCACAGATGGTAGTAGGTTGGTCCTCCCATGCTGGTGAGTGTAATTGTTGTGTGTGTGCATCTAGGTTGTGCTCCATGGACGATGACGATGATCTGAAGATGATGATGTGACAATATGATACACAGGTTGCAAAGGCATATGATCATTCCTGAGATGCTCTTATAGGTTTTGCAAAGCCAGTGTAATCAGTCCTGGGAGATCTTGTAGGTTTTGCAGAGGACGTTGAATTTCAGAGGTGTACCTACTTGATGGCTTGCTCGCTAAGATGACATGATCACTATGATCATGAGTATTAGGATGATACTCCGTGGCCATGGACAGCTTGTGCAGTTGCATGTAAAATATCTTGGAAGATTCTATAGGTTGAGCAGTATTCTCGTAATCAGTCCTAGGATGCTCTTTCAAGGTTTTGGCTTAACGCACGTAATCAGTCCTGAGGATTCCACAGTATGGCCAGTGATGATGAAGACCTACAGGTGGTGGGCCTACATCCAGCATGAAAAATGATTGGCTCTGTATAACTTCCTATGATGAGTAGATGAGAGATTGATTGAGATAGTAGCAATAGTGATGATGATGATGATTCGGTGACGATGATTCATAGAAGAAGACTTGTGCTAGAATACATGTGTCGAGAAATACCTTCCTAGTTAAGAGGGAGTGTTGATGTATTTGTAACTTTGGAATGTATTTCATATATATATATTGTATTCCTATAGAGATGTTATTATTCCTCTATATGGAAGTGTTTGTATTCCTATAGAGATGTTATTATTCCTCTATAAGGAAGTGTCATCATTTATATTGTAAGTGTCGTAACTTATACTTGATGGGTTATTAGACCACCTTGTTGGGGTCGGCCCTGTATAAGTCATGTGGGTTAAAGGGTTATTAGACCAACCTATTGGGGGTCGGCCATGTCAGCATTATGTTATGTGGTTAAGTTAAGGCCGACCTAGTAAAGTTTATTAGGCAAGTCAAGTCAAGTATAAATAGAGTGCGGGAGGCACTCTATTGGATCATTTCTATTTTCTCTCACACACACTAATTGGATAGTGGCGCACTTGTGGAGGGGGAGAAGCTGCTGCTAGGAGGACTATTTCTTGTACTTGGGTTGTATCATTGCTCTATCTATCTCTAAGGAAGTTGCGGGGTTTTTCACCTTCTTGGTTTTCCCCGGTGAAACTCTATCTCTTGTGTGCTTGCATTATTGTGTCCATGTTTGATATGTTGTAGATATGCTGTACATGTTATTCTCTCAGTTAAGATCCCAGATCAGATTGAAATTCTGAAAAAAAAGAAGACTAACAGGTCTCTTCAAGCTCGTTAAAGGAATTGAAAGTCCATTTGCTTAGGTATAAGTTTAACCATTTTCCAAACTTTTGTAGATTACTTACGGAAAAGGAATACTCTAGTCATGCGTGGCTAGAAGAGTTATCCTCTCATTGTTTTATACTTTTTCGGGGAAGGGGACTAACTGTACAAAAAAAGACTTTTGGAGCCTCTCTTTAGGGTTTTCAGGCTCTTGAAACATGAAAACACCAAGCGAGCATTCACCTACTCGGGCTCGATGTGAAATCCATGAGAGGGTGTATAGCGGATTGTTTATGTTTTTCAGACTCTATAAACAGGAAAACACCGGCGAGCATTAACCTACTCAGGCTCGATATTAAAATCCACGAGTAAGTGTATGGAGGATTATTTAAGTTTTTCTGACTCCTTAAACAAGAAAACACCGGCGAGCAAGAACAAATCTCGGCTCGATATTAAAATCCAGAGATCAATATTATAGAGTATTCATCTATCTCTTCTTCAAACTCTGTAAAAAATGTAGAAGGTCGTGAGTCTTCCTCCCATGGGCTCGTTAAACTTTTACATGGTTGGACTTATTGAGTTTTTTATCTTTCTTGGACTCATTAAAACAACAAGAAGGCCATTCTTTTACCAAAAAGAATAAGGGATAAGAAGGGTATATCACATCTTTTTCAGTTTCAAAGGCAGTTTCAGTAGGTCATATCCTTGAACGTAGCACCTACTTGAGTCTTTCATGTCAGTTGGGTTCTAGTTTTTGGCCTTAGGGTGAACCTAATCTCTGAGTTGTTAACTCCCCTAATTGGTTATTCTTCCAATCATATGGATGGTTTGTCAATGTCTCCTACCTTGCAAGCTTATATCAGTTCCCCTACATGTTGAAAACTGCCTAAGTCACTTTTTGTCGTGCTCACTATTCAAGGATACAGCCTGTGTCGGCCATTCTGCAGTTTACCTTGACTTCATGTGTCAGACATCCTAGTGTCAGTTTGTTTCATCTTGTTACTTGTCCTACTCCACATCAGCTCATATTTGTGAGTGTTCTTTGTGTTGGATGATGGAGGATGCATTAAGGCCTCCCTTCTAGTGGATTTCTTCCCATCGACCTTAGCTCATTATGCTCTAGGAGCGAAGTTTAGAGTTTCGGTTAGTACCTTGGGGATTGCAGTCATCAGTGGTAGTTTCCCTCGCTGTTGAATAAATGGGAATACATCAATTTCTCTTATTCGACGGGTTCCTCAAGTGTTTGACTTGAAGTCCACTTATTCACACTTGTTTGGATCGTACTAGGTACCTTGGACCCCATTATTATTATCGATAGAAGTCCTCGGTTTGTTAACGGTATACATCAATGAACGATAATCAAATGATACCCGCCCATCTTCGACTTCAACTCATTTATTCACATGGTTAGGTTTTGTACCTTGGGTTGTTTTGGATGAAGACCTTGGGACTCTGATAGCATCACCATATTTATGTTATCTCTCAAGCTACACAAGACTGAGCCTCACTCATTTTGGCTCTTCATAAGACATAGATCTAGTTTGTTGTTATGGCTATGATCTCTCATTTTGACATGGATCCACACTTGTATTTCAGTGGCCATGCTATATATACATCTCCTAGTTATGTATCAGAGATCATGTTGTATCATGATACACATCTATATGATGTCAAGATTTTAATTGCTCGTTGACCTTGATCGTTGTTTCAGGTGTTTTTGTGACCTGTGGTTTCTTTCTCCTCCTCTGACTTGGAATTATAATGTATTTCAGCCATCGTTTCTCTCTGACCTCACACATTAGGGGGCATCTGTTATAGGTCAAATCTGCACTTCTCCATCCATGATCAAATTCCTTGTTGATCACACAAAAGGACACTTAGGATTGAAGACCTAGGTTGACCTGGATGACATATTGACTCAAACTACTCTCTTCAGCTGAGAAAATTAGTGTTTCTACTAATTTCATGACATGTACTCTACTCTTTGTATAGAAAACCAACGTATTTCATGACATGTATGCCCCTCTCTGTATAGAAAACCAGCGTACACCTTGGAAAAATACTCTACTTTCCTTAAGGACAACCCGCGTACATCTCCCAAAATGTTGTAAACACATGTTGTAATGCATAGAAATTGCTTTCTGTACACTACTCTTGTTGTATGAAACCCACGTACATCTTAAGATGAAATAAAAAATATATTAATTTGACGAATTCGGATTAGTTGAAGTTGGTTCTGCAACTTCCCGAACCTCCCAATCCAACCACCTCTCGAATCCAACTTCCTACCTTGTCCCATAAATACAAAGAGGATCCATGAGAGGGGTTACACTCAGAAAACCTAAGAGAAAGGCTTTAAACACTGTTACGCTGGAGGAAAGTCCCAAGTCATTGTGAAGAGCAGGATCCCAGGATCTGGTTGCAGAAACATCTCAACACGTCAAGTATATTGTACTAATTTCATGTTTCTTTGACAATAAAAAGGTCGAAATACCCTTCCTGTTGCAAATCAGATATCTATTAGATTGTATGTCTATTTGGATTAATGCTTGATTATACTTGATGTTAAATTGCATTATAATTTCATCATATTTTATATGGTCAAGATACGCTGAGGAAGGTATCCTTTGTATTGCAGGTTCGTCAAGCGGGAGATCAAGCAAGAGATCAAATGAAAGCTAGGACTAGCCGTCGGTTAAAGGTATGTCTTTCGATATCCCGATCTCTGTCATTTGTAAGAACTGATTGTAATGCAATTAATGTATTTACCTGTCAACCCCGCCCAGTTGGTAGTGTCCATCTCCTCACTATAGCGTTAAAATCCTAAACAACACTGCTGCTATTTGATTTGTGTGTTGTGTCTTGACTCCATAGCCCACGTCTCTCTCATGAATATCCTGCCAAATTTTAAACGAATTTTCCCCTCACTGATTTCTGACCTTCTGAGTGTGTTGATTGAATATTCTTGATAAGAAGGCTGTGTGTTTATTTTTAATTATTTTCAGTCTCCTCTGTGTATTCTTCATGGATGCAATTTTATTGATTATTTTCATCCCGTTGTAGTCTTATGAGAGATACCTCTCTGACTGTGCTAGGTCAGTAGCACAAGTCTAAAGTGGTTCTGTTATTTGTTACATAGAAATCTTCCACCCTGTGAGCATCAGCATTATTTGGCCTGTAGGATCCATTTCAGTGACTCAGATGCATTTTTATCATTCAATGATACCAGTCTGCCCTATTTTTATTCCTAGCTGCATGTTGCATCAGTATAGCATGCGTACCCACGAGTTGCATCACTATAGTCTGCGGGTATCAAGTAAAATGGTAAAAACCACTATTTAATTACTTTTTACTCCCAAAAAGAGGTCATTGGGTGACCTTTGGCTCTCCATCTGCCCAAGTAACGCCTCGATCTGTCCTTTCACCTACCTTTGAGAGGACTATATATTGAGCACATATGGCTTATGGACAGGAGGAAGAGGAGAATCATAAGAGAACTCTAGTGGATTTTTGCGCTATCTTGAGTCTGCACTCATTGATTCTTGTAGTTGTGAACCATTTATGTTCACCTTCCAAACTCCTTTCTAGTTTGAGTTTTCCACTCATGGAGGATTGAAGTGGTGGAGGCACAAGTGGATTGATCTAGATCTTGGTTCAGATTGGTTGCCGGCAAGAGGTCGTATCACTTTGTACTTCTTCTTGTTCATTAATAGAAATACTCATATTCTCGTCCATTCATGGTGTGAATGTTGTTTATTATACATTGGGTTACATTTGCTTATGATATTATGGACCATTGTTATTGATAATGTTAATGTCAATTATATATTATATGTACTTGTTAGATATTGGCTGTCAAGACTAATTTGTAGATTTACAATTGCGTGGATTGAAAGCTCAAACGGGGATCTACATCAAACATTGGATCGAGGTTGGTTACATTTCTCCATTATCTTAACATTGTCATTTATAATAGCATTGCTTTGAGAATTGAGTAGATTTTTGGTAGTCATCTGTCTGTTGTGGTATTCCCAAGCCATAGTGAGTTTTCTCCAATACAAACATAGCGACTCCGCTGGGGAAAACATCCATGTTCGGGAAATTTTTTGAGCATTAGTCCATAATTAGAGTTGTTGTTTATCAAAGCTCTGTGACACTGATTGGCCATTAAGATACACTCTAGAAAACATTCTTTTTCTGAGCCTCTAGACTCTTTATTTGACCATTTTCTTTTCCTCACCCACAGGCTATCTTAGCTCTACCCGCGTATACCCGCCTCTGTTTACTCTACTACTCGTGGGTACCCGTAGGTATTCCTTCGATAGTAGCTCGTAACTCCATCTTGTGTAGGTTTATGGCTATTGGTTATTGCTGGGTGAGTTTGGTTGGTTCCTGAGTCTTTGTTGGCCTCTTTCTTGATTGTTTCATGCCTTGGTTGTGACCGGATCTCTTCATTTCTCTTGGTTGAGCCTTCTTGTTTTTTTACCAATCTTTGGTTTTAACCTCTTGGTTTTTTCCTTTTGATCTCTTTCCTTTGGTTGAGTCTTGTTGTTTAGGATCTGCTGGGTTGTCTTAGTGATCTTCTCGGCACTTCAGTGACTGAATAGTAGGATTTTGCTTGCATTTTTTCATTTCATTTATATTGAAAAAATACAAAAATATTCATTTTTTTTTTGCATTTTCCTTCTCATTTATAAGCGAAATTACAAAAATATTTTACTTTCATGTACTTCATCTTGCATTGAGTGCTTGTTGCCTTCATTTTAGGTTCTTCTTGTGCATCAAAAAGATAAAAGATTGCATCTTTATTTCAGAATTGTTGGTTGACTTTGCATATTAGTGTCATTTTTTTTTTCGATAGATGAGTCTAGGATTGGACGATGTTGCATACTATTGAGTCTACACATCACTAGTTTCACGATCATATCCCTTGAGTAATCACAGCCACTAAAATTAATGATTAATCATTAAAATTGATTAGACTGATTTTATTTTGTAGGTTACACCAACTAGCATAGGTTTAGAGTCTTGGAATAGATCATTGTGAGTTAACAATCCAAGACTACTAGATGAAACATTAGGTGTCTGACCAAGGAGTGGAGGAATCCATACTATAGATCGGTGTTCTCAGGAAGCTCTACTCAATCTAGACTTAAGCACGAGGTCACGAGAGGTTGGTTGAGGAGATATCCCTCTCATACTAGCTGAACGTGGGACATATATCATGGATTTGTTCGTCTCTGGGGGTACCAGAGGTTCGTCCTCTTGTGCTTCGAGATTAGCTACCCTGCCCATATGACGGGTCCCACCTACGACTGTCCCCCTGAGCATTGGTTATATTGCAGTGAACATAGTTTCCTTACCTAGGTACCGTACAGGGTACTTACAATGGTTATGATGTTTGTGTCCTAAGTCATATAGGGATTGGACAATAGAGTTATGTTTGTGCAGTGGAATTGACCCTGTCGACACAGTGAATTCTGGGTGTCTCTATAACTGATTCTATTACCTCTGACTATAGTTTGGGAGTCTCAAGCCTCTCCTAGGTCAGACATACTGGCTCTAGTGTCAGGAGCTCATTTAGCCACACTGTTTGTCTGCTCTTGGCTGTAGTTTCTCTAGGTGTGTGCTTTCGATTTACTATTTTTGATCGATAGTTGGCCTTTAGGAGACGCTGCGTCTCTCTCTGGAGATAACATGGTGCGGAGCCCTACTCTCCTCTGGTCCCATCGGTTGGCTGGTTTAA
The DNA here is from genome assembly GCA_027924585.1 of Larix kaempferi. NCBI lineage: Eukaryota > Viridiplantae > Streptophyta > Pinopsida > Pinales > Pinaceae > Larix > Larix kaempferi. The sequence goes on from BSBM01001830.1 coordinate 814,336, forward strand.
AGCCAGCTTTGGTTAAACAACGTATTTCTAGAGGACGCCAGAGGGTTCCCTCTAAGTCTTCAGATTCATATAAGACTTATGTTGAAGACTACATGACTGCACATCCCGATATCAGGCAAGACGCTTCTACTCCTTCGGGTAGAGTTGAGCATACTTCTGATCCCTAGACTCCTCGCGAGGATTGGGGAGGTGATCCACCTGAGACTCAACCTAGTTCTATTTGGCCTAATCCACTTGACTGGGATCCGTTTGATCCTTCGAATCCAGATAATTATCTTTACAGGATGCCCGACCTACCTAAGGATGAAGGATAGGACGATCCTTTCATTCCTTCATTTCCACGTGATTTTAGATACGAGAGGCCTGAGACTCATGATGACACCGTACCTATGATCAAACCCACCGCACTCTCTTTTGGTATGCCTAGTCACAATACTGTCGAACGTTCCAATATGGTTGGTACTCACGCTGGCACTAGTCAAAGTGTTATCCATACTATACCCACTCGGGGCACTTCCCTCGTTGGGGGCACTACGTTGTCCACCCACTCACATAGTGTGGGGACTGGTCAGATTCTTAACAATTCCTAGGAATACACAACCTTTCCGGAATGTTGTTCACAATACAACTCGCCATCTAGAACCTAATACATGCATCACTACTTGTCAACCCAGGACTACTTTTGCACATGATACTGTTCCTCCCAAGCACAGGGGTGGACACATACCGCATACTTTTGCGTCCACTGCCACCACTAGTAATGTTAATGTAGGGGGTGGGGATATTTCCTATCCACATGGACATCACACCACTAACCCTGCTGCTAGTCACGCCCATATTGGACCTGGGAATGCTTCTCATGCTTCTGGTCACCACAAGACCACTCAAGCTAATCCTAATGTTCAGGGTGGGAACATACCATACCATTACGGTCAATACAACAAGGTTCCCACTATGAATAGTACATGCATGCCCCATACTCATGGTGGCAACAGTTACTACAACACAATCGGTGCTGGCCACCAGTATCACCCACCACCCCAATATGGTGCTCAAAACACGCATATACTTGCTTACTCTCAAATGGGTTAGCCAGGGGGAGGTTATCAATCTTATGGCCATGGGAAAGCTTATGGGCTGTCAAGTCCTCAGTATCAGCAGTTTAATCCTCATGGTCAACCTTTTGGTCCATCCTATAACATAGTTCCGTTCAACCAACCTTTTATGGGAGGTTATAATAAAGCTTTCCAGCCTCAGCTCCCATTCCTTGCATGGGTGAAACTCCCAAATCTTTTGAATCTAATGAATGATCCGGTGTGTCATGACCCTACTTAGCCCCCGGTCCCTACCAAGCTCCCTTCAGACATTCTGAAGTTTGAGGGGAAAGGTGGTGAGGACCCGGGAGATCATGTCGTGATGTTTCACCTTTGGTGCTCCTCCAACTCTTTGAATCATGATTCCATTTGATTACACCTATTTCAACGCACCCTTGTGGGGGCAGCCATGAAATGGTATGTTGAATTGCCTAGAAACACCTATAGGGGATTCAACAAGATTGCTTTGGTTTTCTTAGACCATTTCCAGTTATCGATTCATTATGATACTGGTACTGAGTTGTTGTCCACCTTCTGTCAGAATACAGCCACACATATTTCTGACCATGTTCAAGAGTGGCATCGGTGAAAGAGATTAGTGAAAGCCAACATTCCTCCAGAGTTCTTGTTGGAATGGTTCCTCAATTATTTACTTCCATACGTTGCTAAGGATGTTTCCATGTCCGGCATCGTAACTGAGGAACAAGCTATCTTGAAAGTCCAATAGTTAGATATTCTTTATTCTCAGTCTGGCATTTTGTATGACTTTATTCCTGATGCACCGAGAACAAGACATGAGCCTACGTCAGTTCCTGGACCACATGCCGATGGCATCGTGGGGTCCACATGCACTCACGCTGTAGACTTGGTAGCTAATCAAATGCAAAATTTGTCACTAAACCAATCTTCACCTGGACAGGTTCACACCTTGTCCACTTCCACTCCGTCATCTGATGTACACAATGTGCAATCAATGAAACCGTCGGGTAACCAGCAACCTAGTGGTAAGAAAAAGGGGAGAAATAATCATAGGGGTGGAAATAATGGAAGTAACAACAATAGCAATCGTAATACTCCTTGTAAAGAGAATGCCAACCCTCCTTGGGAAGGCGGTAATGCTGGCGAGGATCGTAAACCTAGGCGTAAGGTGAAATTCCCTTGCAAGCTTTATGGGGAGGATCATCTTACTCACTTATGTCCTCGAATTGAAGAAGCATCAAAGCATTTGGCACAGAGCCCAGCTATGTTGAAGGATCCCCTTCCTCATCATCAAACATGGCTTTGCATGTTCCCACCAATAGTTATCATACTAATGAAATGGCAACGGCTTCTTCCAATAGTAGTGGTTATGGATGTGTGAATATGGTTCAGTCGGAGGTTTATGTTGCTACTCGTCAACGTGATTATGGTGCACCACAACCAAATTTGGGGAATGAGCCTCCCCCTCCTGATAATTCCTTGCATATCGAGAACCCTTCCATTATGCCGCGGATACCAAAAGGTGTTCTCAAGCGCTCCATGCATAATCCTAATGCTCAAGCCACCCATAACTACTCCATCGTAGAAGATTTGGGCCAAACTCTTTGTGACATGTCGGCTCTTGAAGTTTTGCAAGCTTGTCCTTCTTAGAAGCATGCCCTTTTGAGTGCATTAGGAGTTCAGGATGGGGGAATTCCTAGTGTTATCAAGTTCGATACTACTAATGTCCAGCCTCGCTCACCTTACCATGTGGACTTTGAAATCTAGGTGGTTTTCCTTAAGAGCTTCGTCAAACGTACTATGGTTGATGAAGGTGACTCTGCATCAGTAATGTCACTAACTTGTTGGAAAGTTCTTGGATATCCTCCCTTACTTCCGTCTACAACTACACTCATTGCATTCGATGGTAGATATTTTGTGCTACATGGAATTATCCCTTCCCTTGTTGTCTCCTTGGGAGGTAAATCCATGCCTATTGAAGTCGAAGTGGTTGATGCACCCATCAACTACAACCTTTTATTGGGTCGAAACTGGATGTACGCTATGAAGGCTGTCGCATCTACTGTATTTCGAGTTATTTGCTTTCCCCATGAAGACAATATTATGACGATCGATCAGCTGGATTATGTTGGCACTCCTTCCACAGCATCTACGGGATCTATAATCCTGCAAGTTTTTGATTCTCAGCCGACAACTGGGAACATAGGTGTTGGAATGCACCCTTTATTGATGGGACTTTTAACCATTCTGCACCTGTGAATTCTATTGGAACCATTTCCGATAGTGCGCTTCCTCCTTCAAATAGTATTCCATTCTTAACTTCCTATTGTAATGATCCATGGATCTTGCCATCCGCGGATTCTATGTCTGGAGACACTATGCACGTCGGGACGTCTATGCCATTATTTGTAGCGGAGCTCACTTACGATCACATCCAATAAACCACTGCAGATCTGGATCTCTCTTCTTCCCAGATAGTTGAAGAAGATCCCGTTATGCTGCCAGTTTGGGTAGCCAACTCATCTTGCTCTCATGACTTCCTTGATGATACTTTTCCATCCGATGAAGCTATCCTCGAAGTCATGTGTGGTAGTGAGAGGCCTTGGGAATATATGCACCATCTCTCTTATTTCCTTCCCAACCTTGAGCTTGTTGAGCAAGAGTAGTTTAAGATGACTCTAGCTGAGATGGTTGGTCACCCTGTGGCTCTTTTGTAGTCACATGATGTTTTCTTGGAGGGGAATATGGCCGATATTTCCCCAACCACTTTGATCAACATCTCCCGCACTCCTGAAAAGGTTGATAATGTTTACGTCGGTGTCGATTGCACTCCTGATGAGATTTCTATTTACACTGATTTGTTTACTGAACTCCAGGAAGCTTTCGCCTGGTCATATGAGGAGATGCCAGGAATAGATCCTCGCATTGTTGAACATGAGATTAGAACGTATCCCGATGCTAAACCGATTCGACAACGCTTTTGTGCTATGAACCCTAGGAAGGCAGCTGCTATTAAGGCAGAGGTGGAGAAATTGCTCAAAGTTGGTTTCATCTACCCCATTCCCCTTACCAAATGGGTGTCAAACCCCGTTACTGTGGATAAGAAGCAGGGAACGATCCACGTATGCACTGATTTCATAGATTTGAACCATGCATGTCCGAAAGACAACTTCCCCACTCCATTCATTGATCAAATATTGGATGCTTGTGCGGGGAGTGAGATTTTTTCATTCATGGATGGCTTCTCAGGTTATAATTAGATTCAAATCAAACCCGCGGACCAACATAAAATGGAATTTATTTGTCCATGGGGAACCTTTGCGTACCAGAAAATGCCCTTCAGCCTCAAGAACGTCGGAGCTACTTTTAAGTGAGCCATGACCTATGCCTTTCACGATCTTAAGATGATTATGGAAGTTTTCTTGGATGATCTTGCTAGCCATTCTCGCAAGAGAGTCGACCACCCCAAGCACCTCTGTATGATTCTCGAATGATGTATCCACTACAAAATTCGATTGAATCCCAACAAATGCATCTTCGCTGTTAGTATAGGTCACCTTCTAGGATTCATAGTTTCAAGAGAGGGTATTAGAGTCGATCCTCTCAAAGTTGAGGCAATACTTCAGTTGCCTCCTCCACGTAATCTGTTACAACTTCAGAGCCTCTAAGGGAGAGGTACTTTTCTATGTCGGTTTATATCTAATTATGCTAGTATTACTAAAGGTTTCGCATACCTATTGAAGAAAGACACACCTTTTATTTGGGATGAGCGAACCCAAAAGTCTTTTGACACCCTTAAGAAAGATTTGGTATCGCCCCCCATGCATAGTCCGCTGGACTTTACACGAGATTTAATTCTTTATGTGGCCGCATCTCAAGAGACTATTGGCATGGTCTTCGTTCAGGTAGATGATGCGCTTTTCGAGCATGTTATCTATTATCTTAGTCAAAATTTAGTAGACGGTGAACTAAGGTACACCCACGTAGAAAAGCTGGCACTTGTGACTGTTCATGCAGTCCAGCGGTTACGACATTACATTTTGCTTCGAACAACCACTGTTGTAGCTCATATAAATCCGTTTCAGTTCGTGCTATCACGATGCCTTATTGGGGCTAAGTATAATAAATGGATTGTGATCCTTCAGGAATTTGATCTCGATTTTGCTTCTGCAAAATCGATGAAATCATTGGTGTTTGCTAAGCTTATGTCGGACCTTCCACGGCTTGATGAGGATGTCATTCATGAAGATTCCTTTGTGGATGAACACTTATTTCTTATCTCGACCGAGGACCCTTGGTACGAGGATGTCATTAGATATCTCCAAAATTTGAAGTTTCCTCCGCATTATTCACGAGACAAGCGATGACATGTGAGACATCACGCTAAAGATTATAATATTGTCGATGACACTTTGTATCGTCGAGGAAAGGATTCCATTCTCTATCTTTGTTTGACTCACAAAGAAGTGGAACAGGTACTTAATGATTGCCATGCAGGGGCGTGTGGTGGTCACTTATCCGGGCTTGCTACAGCCCAGCGTATCATGCGAGCTGGTTATTTTTGGCCTACCATCTTTAAAGATTGTATTAACAATGTGAAGAGATGTCACCCCTGCCAGGTGTTTTCTCGGAACATACACTCGCATCCAGCGCCCCTCCTTCCGGTCATCACTGTCAGTCCCTTCACTAAGTGGGGGGTAGATTTCATGGATTGCAATCCAGCTTCGGCTGGGGGGCATCACTATATTATCGTGGCCGTGGATTATTTTTCCAAATGGGCTGAGGCCATGCCTACTGTAAAAGCCGATGGTGCTACTGCAGCCCATTTCATGTTCAACCAGATTATCACTCGATTCGGTATCCTGAAAGAGATTGTCACTGACCATGGTAGTCACTTTCAAAACAAGATGATGGAGGATTTGTCTCTCAAGCTTGGGTTTCATCAGGAACACTCGTCTTCCTACTATCCTCAAGTTGAAGCAGTAAATAAATCTTTGAATACCATTCTCCAACATACCATCCAATAAAGCAAGACCAATTGGCATATCATGTTATATCCTTTTTTGTGGGCATATTGAACTGTAGTTAATACTGCCACCGAGTTCTCACCATTCCAGTTAGTTCATGGTGTGGAGTCACTTTTACCGTTTGAATGCGAAATCCCTTCACTCAAGCTAGCCATAGAACTCCTCCCTGATACGACGGAGATTGAGCAACGTTTAGTACACCTCGAGCAACTTGACTAGCATCGTCGAGATGTCACTGTGGCCATTGATGTTAACAAGCATCGTGTCAAGGTTCAATATGATAGGTCTGTTTGTCGCTGGCAATATACTGAAGGTGACTTGGTACTCTTGTATGACCAAGCTAAAGAACCCCTGGGGGCAGGCAAGTTCAATCCCATGTGGCACAGTCCTTACATTGTGAGGCGTGTCCTGGAAAAAGGCACTTATGAGTTAGAATATTATGAGGGAGTTGTCTTGAAGGAGCCTAGAAATGGGCTCTACCTCAAGCAATATTACGCTTGAACCTCTGGTTCAGGCTGATACTTTTGTACACTATTGTATAGTTTTTCTATACATAGTTTAGGTTGCCTTTTTGGTTGTTGGGTCTGCTGATTAGCCTCTGTTTGATTGACAGATGTTAGCGGTATGTCCTACGTTCTTAGGTTTCGCGGATGGTGCTAGCCGACATACTCATCAGCTTGCTTCAGCTTCCTGGGTTATCTTCTCACCTGACCACCTAGTTGTGTCCTCGGGAGGTGCTTGTCTTTTTCCTACATCTAACAATGTGGCTGAGTATAGAGCCATTGTTGAGCTACTTCAAGATGCCATTTCACATGACATCTAGTCTTTAGAAGTCCGCCTGGATTCACAACTAGTTATGTCTCAGCTGAATGGGCATTACCGGGTACAAGACCCTACATTACTATGGATATTCCTTAAGGTATGACTCTTGGAGAGACATTTTGTTTCCATTACATATATTCATATTCCGAGAAGTCATAATTATACATCTGATGCATATGCTAAATCTGTATTAGATTGGAATTTGTCACATTCATCATGAAGCACATAAATACAAAGACATTCATACATTTGTACCATACACCATGTACTAGAACCGAGAACCAAAGTTGTATATATATATATATATAAATATGTCCAAAAATGGTAGTGTCATACAAAACTAGAGCCCGTAGCCCTTAAAAATACACATATCGATACAAAAATGATGAGACCATGGGATATCTATTCCCTCAAAGGAGGTCTAGCTTCGGCCTCGACGGGATGTGTCTCATAGTAGTACTATGCTGCATTGGCCATCCACTACAGCAACCGCACCCACTCCCCGGGAACACCCACCACCTGACGCTGCATGGACTCAGGTAGTCGGGCCACCTCTATCAGTGGAACTCGAGCAAACATCCATGATACGTTGCGCCGCAACATCTGGAGAGTGCACCCTATCGCGGCATCTGCTGCCACCTCATCTCTACCCCGACGACCATGTCTCGAGAAGCCCTCTAGTCTCACTGGGCCTTTGTCTGTGAGCAAACAATCACCCATTAGCACATGACACTACCACCAAAAATATTTTTTTTCATTTAAACTATAAAAAAAAAATCCATAAAAATTTAAAAACACAAAACCAAAAGAGTACTCACCGATGTCTCTGAAAGCTACGCCTGGTGGGAGCGGCATGTCATGGTCGTGTCTAAAGTGTATCCCTGCATAGGGGTAGTCCTCTATAGCGATCACCTGCTGGTTCCACCAGTAGAAGAACTCCTCAGTATATAGTGATGCCAGATGGCCACCACCCTGTCGTGTCAGTATCTCAGCCCACCGGGTCAGGGTTGGATCTCGGAGACTGTGAGGAGAGACATCCACCCTCGGGCTAAGTCCAGGAACTCTCACAAAGATGAAACTATAGAGGATGCTACCATACCCAAAGTTTTTGGCCTTACCTTCTTTGCATTCCATCAGTTGTGTCTTCATAGACACAAGCAAAGTAGTACACCAGTCGAATATAGTAGGCTGCAAGCATTGTGATGCATAGAACATCACCAATCTGGATGCCTGATGTAGTGCTTTGGATCCCGTGATCCATACCAGAGTAGCCAGTATGATGTTTGTGCTCAAGTCCACTATGAGATTGACCAGCACTTGGCTTCCCACTGCTCATGTGTTGGCGGGACAATACCGCGCTATGTAATCTTGCACAATGATTCCCCCACCCACGGTTCGTGAATGAAGACTAGCCACTTCCCCTGTACAGGACAAACCGATAAAAAAATAGATATCCTTTACATCTAGTGTCAGTGTTTTCCCATTGAGGATGAAGTGTTGAGCATCCACATCCTAGTAGTTGATCAAATGATGGAGTAGTAGGTTTTGGGCCTTTAAGCCCCTGAGACTCTAGTATTTATATAAGCCACATGCTTGCAACGCTTGTTGCGCTTGCAAATCATTCCACACAGCCTCATCTACCTGGTCATGCTCTCGTTCTCTCCACTCTAGAACCATCTTGGAGTGCAAAGCAAGAAATTTTTAGTCAATTTCATGTTTAAAAACTTCTTCACGGCCGTACCTATGGGCTAGATTGTAGACAGTTGCGGCTAGACATGGGCAGTCAGTTTTTTGACTGCGCGTTTGCTGCCCTACCCGCAACCCGCATACTTATATCCCATGGGTAGCACCAAGGCCATTTAGGGATTATCCAAACAAAAAATCCCACCAACCAAAATTGAAATAAAAGCACTTAAATGAAAGGTATGGCAGTGACCACTAACCTGCTCCAGAGGGTTCGCTGAACGGTCGCTTGTAGCTCCCACGATCGACACTCGAAGTTTTAGGTGAAAACTTACCACTAAACTCCAAATTGGTGAATAGTGTAAATGAATTGAAAATTTCAAATTTTTATTACTATTTATAATTTTCTGGACCCACTTTTCTATAGTTTTTACCATTTTGAGCCATTATGAACTAATATCGTGTCATGGAGTAGTGTTTTTTCAACAGATTTCCTCGGTGAGAATTGTTCTGAACCATTTCACACCTATGGCAGGTACGTTTCACACCTGGCATATAGGTTAGATTCCATTTTCACATGCATTATGCATTTGACCTATTGACCATTTTCATAAACCCTAGGTGCGACCCCGCTTCGTGACTGACACAGAACCTTCACACTGTTATAGAAGTGTCGTCATGTGGTGGTAGGACTTTCCTGAACATGGGTACCCTAGTTAGAACCCCGTTATGCATTTTGGTGCCCATGCCATTATTTGTCCTTAGGATTGGGAGTCCTTTGTAGTCATGCCATGATGTTGCGATAAAGACTCATACTCTGCTTTGTCTTATGCTGGCCATCTCCCTTAAGGGCTCCCCTCAGTTATATCATGTTGTGATTGCATTGCATCATCCTGCTTGTTGCTTGAGCATTGTGTCAGCTCCCGCTTACTTAGTTGTTAGCTTGGCGCCTTAGAACTTTCCATTGTCGAGCCCTGCAGAGCTTATATTTTCCCTTCACAATTTGATGACCTTTTGACCCTGAGGGAACACACCCCCGAGTGTCCACATCCTGCACACACTTCCTTGCATTGAGCATAGGTATGTTCCACTGCTTGGGACTAGTCTGCTAGCTGTTTGATGCTTATTCCCTCACCTATTGTACTATTAGCAATTTTATTCTTTTTCAAGCTTTTCCCAAATATGGAAAAGACAAAAAAAAATCAAATATTCCAAAAAGCCGGACGGGATTATGGTCACTATTTCTTGTTGGCAGTTGTTGTGTCGCCTTTGAATAGAGCATTCATTCCACTCCGTACATTATGAGTCGGGACTATAGTTGGTCCTTAGGAGCTGTACTTGTTTCTCAGTTTTCTCGACCGATTGGTTAAGCTTCTAGTCATTATGGATCCCTTTGTAATGCCTCCTGCATTGCACAGTTTACGTCAAGTCTATGCTGCCTGAGTCTATCCATTTGCTTATGCTCTTGTTCAAAGGAAATCCTGAAACCAGTGTCGGCCACTCCACAGATCTCTTGACTATTGCATGTTGGCCATCCTTATTGAGTCAGTCCGTTTCACCTAAGATCTTCCAAATCTTTCAACATTGCTGGTACCTCGTGCTGGTTGATGGGGGATGCCTTAATGCCCTCCTTCCAGCGAGTCTCGTTCCGTAGACTTCAACTCATTTATTCCGGGACTTCAGGCTTAAACTTTGGTTGAGTAGCTTGAGGCTTTCAGTCATTAGTGGCAGGTTCTCTCGCCATCAACAGTTTTGGGAATACATCAATGTCCCCTGATCGATGGATTCATCCTAGTGTTCGACTTCAACCCATTTATTCACACTCTGATGATTGTTCTTTGTTCCTTGATGCCCATTTTCATTATTGGTGGGTCATCTCGCATCTGTTAATAGCATACATCATTGACCAGTAATCAGATGATATCTCATGAAGTTCGACCCCAACTCCTTTATTCACTTGATGGGACTTGCACTGTCGAATACTTGTGTAGAATACCCCACGCGATTGTGGCATTCAGTATTCTACATATGACTTTGACTTTACATCTGAGATATCACCTCTCAGATTTCAGCAGCTTGTACCTCCAGTTTGCACCAGTTGTCTTCTTTTCAGTAGAAGACCATAGTTTACTATAGAGGGATCATGGTGTTAAATTTTTAGAATTTACTTCAATCTGATCTAGGATCCAAGATTTTGAGGTTAAAGGATAAAATGAATATTGCCATATAGGACCAATATAGATGAATTCTATAGTGAAAATGAATTCCATAGTGAAACTGGTAGTTGGAATAACCCAAAATCACGTTGAGATGAGTGAATTTGTATAATTTGTGATACAAGATAGGTTGAATATGAACACCATTCCTTTTAATTTTCCCTACCCTTTATTAAGACACAGCGTTACCTGGTTTCATAAATTAATTACTCTTTAAGACCTCCTGGCTTCATACCTTAATCATTCTCAGCTTTATATACATTTAATCATAATCATCTTTGCTCCTAGGTCTTAAGAGTATAAAAACACAAAAAGAGAAAGATTGTTACGATCCATTTTCTTTCTCTTCTCATCTATAATGTAGGCCAAAGCATCACAAAGAAAAACAAAGTGTGCAACATATGTATTTCTACCAATCCAGACTATCGTTGCTAGGAATTGTGAATGTGATTCAAGATATAAGATGCACAAAATACAGCCTCAACCCTAAACTTGAAGTCCATCTCTTTACTATGAAGCATCCACCTAGCCATATCAACAAATGTGTGATTATTCCTTCTTGTAACATCACTTTGTTGAGCGGTGTAAGATATAGTGCAAAAAAAAATAACGTCAAATTTGTTACAAAGATCCTCAAAGTCATGATTATCATATTCACTATCATTATCGGTCCACTAAATCTTAATAGTGCAACCATATTGAATTCCAAACAGGGATTTGAACTCCCAAAACTTATCTAAGACTTGACTCTTTTGCTTAAAAATATAAACCCATATACACCTAGAATCATTAGCAAGGAAATTCAAAATGCATTTAACACTTAAAGATAAGGCTATCCATTGAACTGCATAAATCATTATAACCAATCCACAACAGATTTTTCACAGATCACGATTTCCCCTTCTCAAACTTCACTCTATAATGCTTTCCCAAAATGTATCTTTTGCAAACACAATCTCGCAACAATAAGGAAGGTAAGCCATGTACCATATTCAATATATTGATAAACTAGAAACTGTGAAAGTTCAAGTGACCCATATTTTTGTATAAATTCCTAATATGCCTGTATACCATGTGGAAATTTATGTTTAGGACTGTATTGCAAATTCAAAATGTCACCTCTTGCTAGAGGTATCTTGGATCTAACCCATGAGAGTTTTTAAATTTACGGTTGTTCTAAAATATTTGATTATAGTAGTGAACAAAATTAAATATTTCACTTTACTTTAGTCCAAATTACTAGGCAACTCAAGTGAAAAGAGACCAAACAAGTGTAGTTCAATGTCAACAAGTTACAACCCTTAGGGAATACTTTCATACATATAACAAAGCTGAAATAACTTTATTACAACAAATTTTAAAACATAAAATCTAACTTCTTATCTACAAGATGTATGTTAAATTTCTTAACAATTTCCATCCAATGTTATATCAAATCAACATGAACAACAAGTGCCAAAATTTACACAATCAAGAAGACAACACAAGCTAAAAATAAAATATGAAAGTACATAATGATTGGACAGTTGAAACACTTCATTAATATATAAGCGATTGGAAGTACATGTGCATACTAACAACTTATCACAAGTTGGTACAATATCAAGCTCTCCAATACCTATTTACGGAAACCACAGAAAACTCCAGCCACCAACTCCTCCTTGCTAGGAGTCACTCGTAGACCTAGCCAAAGTTTGTTTCTTCACCAAAGATTTTCAACAAGCTAGCTTCATCACCAGAAATTTCTCCTTAGCACATGGAAAACATCTCCTATTCTCATCCTCAACAAGCATAATAAGCAGCAGTAGGGTCACCCAAACCCTAGTCTTCTTCTCTCACAAAAGCTAAAAGATACAATGCTTCTTTTACCCTCTAGACTCACAACAAATCCTAGATTTTTTTTCCTACTTAGGGTGAAACCCTAACCCAAGAATTTACCTTGAACTTCTCTAAGAACCCTAGTGTTTCAAGAAAAATAAATAATACAATGAAGAATACAAGAGAGAGAGAGAGAGAGAGAGAGAGAGAGAGAGAGAGAGACTCTTCACTCCTCACATATCTAACAAGTGTGTGAATTAATGGATAAAGGACTATATCCTTCCTCTATTTTATTGTGAAGCAATCCCTCTACAAGTGTCACATCTCACGGAGTACTGATGCTTAGAGCCTTGCTTATTGGTTGTCTTCACCTTGGAGATCCACCTTCTCAAGCCTTTAAAGATCCTCCTAAGCTATGTTTCTCTTCAAGTCCACCATGATATCCCCCATTTTGAATGGGTATCCATGTGTGATTTTGATCACAGTTTGAAAAGGGGGATGAAGTTGTCCATGATGATGATTGGAGGGTTCATACCTAAATTTTGATGATGCCCGAGGATATTTAGTGTGTGGGAGGTCATAAGATGATGAAATAGAGTCAAATGAGCCATTGGGTAATCTTGATCGACAATTTTGAGCATGTTTGAGCCCTCTTTAAACTAAGAAATGAAGTGTTGGAATGAACCTAGGCATATTTCAGCCTAATAAACAACCTTGTGGGAATTCTTACATCTCCTTTTCAATAGTAAAAAAGTATAGTAGCATTTATGCATAGTAGTTGGACATTCCTACGCATTTTTTTAAACTCTAAAGGTAAACAAGCATCATCCTTTACAATAATGGGCTCATTTGTGAATAGAAACAGAATTTTTGGGTAGTTCTTGACCGTCAAAGACGCTCAACTTTGAAATCTAAGTTGATTTTGGGCACCTCTGGGCACTTGAATAGTGGTGAAAAGGATATTTTCAAAAATCTTGGCATGGTTGACCATGAAAGGGGCACTTCTGAGCATCTAACCAGCAGTGAACAACCCTAGTGTGAGAGATCTAGGTTTGAAAGGGGGGTATTTATGGCAAATCAACAATTCTAGGTAAGGAATAAACATAAAAAAATCCAAATTATCAGGTCCGTCTGCAATTATTTGACATCAAAATCCAATTATGGAAATTTCATTAATGTATTTGAATATTTTTACCCCAAACAACAGTGAAAATTGACCCTAGAACAAATCTGGGCAGTTTGGGAGTGAATTTGCTGCAAGAAACATCGTGAATCAAACATCCTTGTACACCTTTCCACCGCCAGGCAAGAATATCTTTGAATATGGGATGAATTGGAGGGTTAAAAGACAATTCTGGGCATATTGTATCCCTAAAAAGGTAATGAACAACAACAAAAACATGCTTTGCTCAAATTTGGGCATAATTACAGCCCCCAACCATGAAATACGGGCATATATTGGGAAAGTATTGAACATTTGCAGCCTTGTTTGACCTCATACAACAATTTGTAGCCTCTCCTAAGCCTACCTAAACCCCAAAATAGTCCTGAAGTAGAACTTTTGGAAGCTTAAATCCATCAGACAATGAACTTTCCTCATGTTTGGGCATGGAAGCAACCTCCATCTCTAATTTTGAGCACATTTTGAGGGGGTTTCTCATAACAACAGCTAAAATCATCCATCAATTGGGCCTATAAAAACAATTGTAAGGTTCTTCACATAGTTCATAGCCTATTTTATGAAGGATCACTAGTACAAAACGAGAGATAAGTGACTAGGTGACTAAAAAATTTAGTCACCACTGTTTTTTCAAGGGATAAATGACTAAAATTGAGCAATTTTAAGTAAGCCAACTAAAAACGACTAAGATAAATGACTAATTTATTCACGAGATAAAATATATGACTAGATAACAAGTGACTAAAGTAAAAATGACTAACGTAAATGACTAATTTAGTCACGGGAATATAAATATGACTAGCTAACAATGATTAATGTGAATTAGTCATTTATGTTAGTCATTTTTAGTTGTGTCACACTAACAATGGAAAATTACAGTTTTGATAATGAATTTGTACAATATTTTACTAAATTTTAACAATGCAGATGGATTTAGAGATCTTACTATGTGGGTCATGGTCCATGTGTGTGGTCCCAAACCACCATATCATCCCTCCATGGGGTATATTTTCCCTGGAAGTGGGATGTGGTGCTCATTTTGAAGTTTAAAACATGAGATATGATTTCTAACACCACATGAAAGTGATCTAAAATTCTAGTATGCTCAACCCAAGTCTTGTAATTGACATTGTCCAAGAATTTTAGAAATTGACTTCGCACTTTCATATTTATGAGGGGGCTTTACCTAAACTGGCGTGGCCTTAATTAATTCACTATGAGCGTGGCCTTGAAGAATTCACAATAAGCCCCTTCTCAATAAACTATGTTAGCCACATGAAGAATATGAATGCAACGAACAATCTTTTAAGTACATAAGTTTGTAGTGCGGAACATTGATGCAAGCCAAAAAAATACCTTCTTAGCCTATTTTTTTATTCATTGCCGATAAAACAATATACAGTCCTCAGTGCTAAAAAGCAAAGCAAAAAGCATATAGCTCCTTCTTAGCCTATTTATCAACACAAGAGATCAATAATTAGGATAAATAAGAAAAATTGGTTAATAATCAACTGCTCATATATATATGCTTCAATGTACCTTACAACAATTCCTTTTATTTAGCACTGATAATTATACACAATTTTGAAATTTCCATTTGATGGGTGGATGGGATGTGAATTTCTAGGCCTGGTTATGGCATTTCATAATTCCTCATACGAATCCAACACCCATAGTTAATAATGTTTCGAAGTACTTTTAGACTTAGGTTTCCAGTTGTGGTGGCTTTCTTGCCAAGCTGGATGTCACAATGCTTCTTTAGTTTAGAAACCTAAGAGGCACCACGGGAGGGAGCGTTGTGATGAATAGGGGGTGGAGATGGAGGGGCAGGGGAATTTTTCCCCTGCTCAAGTTTCTGAGAAAACATGAGAATCTGGGCAAATGAATTCTTGAGCATTCAGTAGTTCTAATTACGCCACGTCCTTTCCCTCTTGCTAGTCATCTACTAAACCACAAGTTCCTCTTCCCAGTCATCAAGAATGGTGCGCAGTTTCATTGGGATGGAACTATCATAGCCAAAGTCGATGGAGCTCTCGTGTCTCCCGATATCAGTGTTTCTTCCCCCATGAGAGCGACCTCTTCCCCAACCACGTGGTTTAGCTCTTGGCCACCGAGACATGGTTGCAGTAGGACCAGTCAAGGTGTGAGCTTAATCTAATGAGAAACAGAGGTGGTTCCCAAGACACTAAGGTCATGGAGGAGTTGAGTGCCTACTACAGGAAAACTCAAGTATGAAATGCACAACCAACCATCCCTACACCAACAATAAATACTCGTCGTGTTTCCCCTGCTCCGCCTCCAAACACGGTGGTAGATCCTATAATTAAACCCGAAAACAACCTTTCTTCCTACAATAACTTCGCACTAGAGTGGAATGATTTCCATCCTACCCCGATCTCCTTTGTAGCTTGCATGATATGTCAACATTTTTATGGTTGGGATCATCGAATAGCATTCTCCTTAAGTTGCATGGCGCATCAACCAAGAAGGAGCCACATGGTGAGAGTTGGCGGCTTCTCGGTCGAGCTTAATTTTTACACTCATGCACTATTCCATTCCCAAACAACAATACATCATCTAAAAATAACAAATGAGTCATATAAAGAGATGTGGAAAACCTTACCCCCTTTAGGACATCCATCTCTCATAGCCTTTCTTATAATTCTTCTTAACCCTTCAATCACAAGCATAAAGAGGAGAGGGGATCAATGAAATCCTTGTCTAATCCCCCTTCCAAATTTGACAAAATCAGTTGGAGAACCATTGAGAAAAAAATATGTTTTCATCACCCTGTGAAATCCAAATAGATTTGTTCTTTAAACAACATGTTTCTTCCTCAACACTTAGTATATCTTCTTTCCTAGCTTCCAATTATATAATTTGTTCCTTGTCCATTGTATTATAGAAATCAAACAGGATATTCTTATAAAGAGGCTCCAATTAAATTCATGTGGTAACACTAGTCGCAAAATGGATGCCATTCAGAATTTACTGAAGTTAAAACTATCAACTCAAAGAATTATCTTATTTCAAGTCTAGTTCATCCAAGATTTTGAGTTTAAAGGATAAAATGAATATTGCCATATAGGACCAATGTAGATGAATTCTATAGTGAAAATGAATTCCATAGTGAAATTGGTAGTTGGACTAACCCAAAATCACGTTGAGATGAGTGAATTTGCATAATTTGTGATACAAGATAGGTTGAATATGAACACCATTCCTTTTCATTTTCCCTACTCTTTATTAAGACACAGCTTTACCTGGTTTCATAAATTAATTACTCTTTAAGACCTCCTGGCTTCATACCTTAATCATTCTCAGCTTTATATACATTTAATCATACTCATCTTTGCTCCTAGGTCTTAAGAGGATAACAACACAAAAAGAGAAAGATTATTAGGATCCAATGTCTTTCTCTTCTCATCTATAATGTAGGCCAAAGCATCACAAAGAAAAACGAAGTGTGCAACATATGTATTTCTACCAATCCAGACTATCGTTGGTAGGAATTGTGAATGCGATTCAAGATATAAGATGCAAAAAATACAGGCTCAACCCTAAACTTGAAGTCCATCTTTTTACTATGAAGCATCCACCTAGCCATATCAACAAATGTGTGATTATTCCTTCTTGTAACATCACTTTGTTGAGCAGTGTAGCTAGGGTTTTACCCCTAGCTTGTGCAAATGAGCACCTACTAAGGAGAATGGACTCCTTAGTAGCAGTTCAGTAAATGTAAATTATTAAGCTAAAACAGAAATGTGCATGAAACATAAACAACAATTTGTAAACAATGGTTTTGTATTAATATTACCTTCAATGTGAAGGTTGATGAAGCCCTTGCAATGTCCAAGAGGGTTGCTCCAAGCTCCAATGTGCTCCTTCTCTTTCTCCAATGGTAGGAATGGGCCAAAAAGGGGCTCTCAAGGTGAAAGTAGTTCAATGGTGAACTAGGGTTTCGAGAGAGATTTTGGCAAAGTAAGGGTATACTTGATTGTGGATGTGAAATAAGGGATCTCCATCACCTATTTATAGTTTTTTGGTGGTGGAGTGCTGACCCATGGTTTTGGGAACCATATGGTTTAGGGCAGCTGTATAGGGTTTTTTCCTCCTTTTCCTCATTATTTTATATTTTTTATTCCCTTTTTAGGGGGTTTTTGCTATTTTAGAGGAATTTTGGATATTTTTGGAGGAAAAGGGGGTTTTTTAGCCTTCTTGAGGCTATTTTAAGGGTTTTGTGGCCTTTTGGAGGCATTTTAGGTCTTTTGGAGGCTTTTTAGTGGGATTTTTAGGGTTTTTAGGGGAAATATGGTAGGAAAATGGACAAATGAGCCATATAATGTTGTAGATGAGGTAGTGAACATTTTTTGGGTGTTAACAGATTGCCCCCTGATATGCGAGGGTAGGAGCTCATCGTATGGCCGATGGACATCATAAGTCATGAATGGTTTTCCTGGGGTGTGGAGAGAAGGGAAGAAACAAACTGAAGCCCGGAACAACGATCCCGAACAACTGCAAGAACGAAAAGTACATAACCTCAATAATGGATGAGGAATCATCTGATCATATGGACGAGGCGGGCATTCCCATGCTTGTATCAGGATATAACATAATAATAACAATGGGGTCCAAAAAATGGGGACCTGAAAGATACATGACCTCAAATACTGACTGAGGAATAATCTCAATATATGGACGAGGTGGGCATACCCATGCTCGTATCAAGATACATAAACATAAATGTGAGGCCCGAAAAGGGGGACCTGTAAGATACATAACCACTATGTACATCATAAGAGTCCAGAGGGGACACAAAATCTGGGACGTACTGCTGAGCTGATCATGTGGGAACTGAAGAACTGGTGCACTGGAACATCAACAGTGCTACTGAGTGTGGTACCAAAGGAACGGATGAGCTGCTGGATCATAGTGACAAGGGTCACACTCATAATGGTACACTGAACTGGAACTGAACTGGGTACTCAAGGAAGCATATAACTGGATGGATTCCGAATACAAACGCCAACGCAGCCCGGACATCCATGGGAACATATAACTGGGTGTTTCGAAGTGACTCACCAATGTGCTAGAGTCGGGGGAAATCCGGGGTCTTCGACTAAAAACTGATGGGATATTATCCTACGCGATCCTCAACGATGCGATCAAGGTGTTGAAGTCGAGCATGTGAGGAACAACCACTCGGAGAGGCAATGACGACTCCTCTTAGAATGATCCATAGGCACTTACCACAGATGGTGATAAGTCCAAGGCGTAGGGACCTCTGGGCCTATCCTCTGGAATAGAGGGGCTGTCGTCGACAGAGGGAGACCTGCAACTATCAAGGAAATGATGTTTCCTTGACAGGAGCGCAAGGTGGAGAACCGAAATGTAATAGTACTGATGGAAGGACTGACCAAACTGTGGGGGGACAACTG
Organism: Larix kaempferi; assembly: GCA_027924585.1. NCBI lineage: Eukaryota > Viridiplantae > Streptophyta > Pinopsida > Pinales > Pinaceae > Larix > Larix kaempferi. The sequence goes on from BSBM01001830.1 coordinate 833,593, forward strand.
GGCAAGTAGAGTGGGTGGACTCAAACTTCCTTTGTTCAAAGTATGATAATGGGAATGATCTGGCAGCATATGAAACTGACTGAGGGGAAATGGATCATAGCTATATTGGATCTGGGAGGGTGACTGGTCTGAGGGAGACTCAAGCGGGTATAAAATGGCAGGAGACTGCAGAATACTCTGAACAAAGGCGACCTGGGTGGGGGTGCTGCGACAAATCGAGGTGACTAGTGGGGTCTGAAAAATGGGCAAAAAATGATGAAGCAAAAATAATGCAACAAGGTGACCAACATGATGGTCTCGTCGCGCTGATTCCAGTGGTGGAAACGGTTCGAAAAACGGACTCCAAAATGGTCAAATGAACTGACTAGGTTAAAAAATGGTTGCAAATAAAGGTGAACCCACCGAGCCAAGGATGCAGTGGTGGGGAGAAATGATGACCCGTGGGGGAAGAATACTAGGTGTATCAAATCAAATCAAATCTACAAGTGATATGTGACCTCAAAAATGGATGCAATCACAAGTGTGAAAAAGTGAGCAGGGTTAATGACCTGCCCCCATGCTATGTGCATAGGGTTTGTGATTGTGGATCACATATGTGTTGGTTTGAACGATGGGTCCATTGACATGCTGAGATAGATGCGATGGGGAAGGTTCAAAATGATTGATCATGCCCCCTATCCCAGGGTCGAGGGAATCTATTATGCCCCTTGACTCAGATGTGTCAAGGTGGTGCTCTATGATGGCGGGGTCAAGACCAGGCATTTCGGTATAGGACCAGGCAAAGACATCACGGAATTCTCGGAAGACTCTTCGGTACTCTTCAATCTCTTGTTCACTGCAGGAGGTGCCTAAAGTGATGAGTTCAGGGGCACATCCTGGGGCAGCGATATCAATTTGGATGACAGGTGAGATGTTGGCCATGTTACCTTCCTCGAAGGCGTCAGTAGCAGGAATAGGGTCCTTGAACCAGTCGACCTTGGTGGGAAGGAAGTCTTTGGATTCAACTATGAATTGGGTGGCTGTGCGAGAGGAGGATTCTTCTGGAATGAAGTAGGAACGATGATGCATATCATCCCAGGGATAATCCGGGGCAGTGAGGGCCTCGAGAATCTCCTCATCAGTACGGAAAGTAGAGGCCTCTCCTGAAGGGGAAGAGACCGGAGGATAGATCTCCTCAATGGTGGGTGGTGCCGTCTCAAGATCCAGATTGTTCATTGCATAGAGAGCTGCTCTATAATCCGGGAGATCGGGACAATGATGGGAATAATGCCCGTAAACACCGCATATGGCACAGGGGTGGTTGGTACGCAGGGATTTGTCTTTAGGCTTGGGAGTGAGGTTTAGTTCGACAGTTGGGATGTTGGGGTCATCGTCGAGCATCTGCATGTGTTTTTGTAATGCTGGTAACTGTGGGCATTGGTGAGTGGCATGGCCTAACTCGTCGCACAACGAGCATTTGGGAGGAGTATTAATATTACCTTCAATGTGAAGGTTGATGAAGCCCTTGCAATGTCCAAGAGGGTTGCTCCAAGCTCCAATGTGCTCCTTCTCTTTCTCCAATGGTGGGAATGGGCCAAAAAGGGGCTCTCAAGGTGAAAGTAGTTCAATGGTAAACTAGGGTTTCGAGAGAGATTTTGGCAGAGTAAGGGTATACTTGATTGTGGATGTGAAATAAGGGATCTCCATCACCTATTTATAGTTTTTTGGTGGTGGAGTGCTGACCCATGGTTTTGGGAACCATATGGTTTAGGGCAGCTGTATAGGGTTTTTTCCTCCTTTTCCTCATTATTTTATATTTTTTATTCCCTTTTTAGGGGGGTTTTGCTATTTTAGAGGAATTTTGGATATTTTTGGAGGAAAAGGGGGTTTTTTAGCCTTTTTGAGGCTATTTTAAGGGTTTTGTTGCCTTTTGGAGGCATTTTAGGTCTTTTGGAGGCTTTTTAGTGGGATTTTTAGGGTTTTTAGGGGAAATATGGTAGGAAAATGGACAAATGAGCCATATAATGTGGTAGATGAGGTAGTGAACACTTTTTGGGTGTTAACAAGCAATGTAAGATATAGTGCAAAAAAAACTAACATCAAATTTGTTACAAAGATCCTCAAAGTCATGATTATCATATTCACTATCATTATCGGTCCACTGAATCTTAATAGTGCAACCATATTGAATTCCAAATAGGGATTTGAACTCCCAAAATTTATCTAAGACTTGACTCTTTCGCTTAAAAATATAAACCCATATACACCTAGAATAATCAGCAAGGAAATTCAAAATGCATTTAACACTTAAAGATAAGGCTATGCATCGGACTGCATAAATCAATATGACCAATCCACAATAGATTTTTCACAGATCACGATTTCCCCTTCTCGAACTTCGCTCTGTAATGCTTTCCCAAAATGTATCTTTTGCAAACACAATCTTGCAACAATAAGGAAGTTAAGCCATGTACCATATTCAATATATTGATCAACTAGAAACTATGAAAGTTCAAGTGACCCATATTTTTGTAGAAATTCCCGATATGCTTGTATACCATGTGGAAATTTATGTTTAGGACTGTATTGCAAATTCAAAAATGTAACCTCTTTCTAGAGGTATCTTGGATCTAACCCATGAGAGTTTTCAAATTTACAGTTGTTCTAAAATATTTGATTATAGTAGTGAACAAAATTAAATATTTCACTTTACTTTAGTCCAAATTACTAGGCAACTCAAGTGAAAAGAGACCAAACAAGTGTAGTTCAATGTCAACAAGTTACAACCCTTAGGGAACACTTTCATACATATAACAAAGCTGAAATAACTTTGTTACAACAATTTTTACAGCAATAAATCTAACTTCTTATCTACAAGATGTATGTTAAATTTCTTAACAATTTCCATCCAATGTTGTATCAAATCAACATGAACAACAAGTGCCAAAATTTACACAATCAAGAAGACAACACAAGCTAAAAATAAAATATGAAAGTACATAATGATTGGACAGTTGAAACACTTCATTAATATATAAGCAATCGGAAGTACATGTGCATACTAACAACTTATCACAAGTTGGTAAAATATCAATCTCTCCAATACCGATTTACGGAAACCACATAAAACTCGAGCCACCAACTCCTCCTTGGTAGGAGTCACTCGCAGACCTAGCCAAAGTTTGTTTCGTCACCAAAGATTCTCAACAAGCTAGCTTCATCACCAGAAATTTCTCCTTGGCACATGGAAAACATCTTCTATTCTCATCCTCATCAAGCATAATAAGTAGCACTCGGGTCACCCAAACCCTAGTCTTCTTCTCTCACCAAAGCTAAAAGATACAATGCTTCTTCTACCCTCTAGACTCATCACAAATCCTTGATTTTTTTTCCTACTTAGGGTGAAACCCTAACCCAAGAATTTACCTTGAACTTCTCTAAGAACCCTAGTGTTTCAAGAAAATAAATAATACAATGAAGAATATGAGAGAGAGAGAGAGAGAGAGAGAGAGAGAGCGCCTCTTCACTCCTCACATATCTAACAAGTGTGTGAATTAATGGATAAAGGACTATATCCTTCCTCTATTTTATTGTGAAGCAATCCCTCTACAAGTGTCATGTCTCATGGAGTACTCATGCTTAGAGCCTTGCTTATTGGTTGTCTTCACCTTGGAGATCCACCTTCTCAAGCCTTTAAAGCTCCTCCTAAGCTATGTTTTTCTTCAAGTCCACCATGATATCCCCCATTTTGCACGGGTATCCACGTGTGATTTTGATCACAGTCTAGAAAAGGGGATGAAGTTGTCCATGATGATGATTTGAGGGTTCATACCTAAATGTTGATGATGCCTGAGGAGATTTAGTGTGTTGGAGGCCATAAGATGATGAAATAGAGTCAAATGAGCCATTAGGTAAACTTGATCAACAATTTTGAGCATGTTTGACCCCTCTTCAAACTAAGAAATGAAGTGTTGGAATGAACCTAGGCATATTTCAGCCTAATAAACAACCTAGTGGGAATTCTTACATCTCCTTTTCAATAGTAAAAAAGTATAGTAACATTTATGGGTAGTAGTTGGACATTCCTATGCATGTTTTTAAACTCTAAAGCTAAACAAGCATCATCATTTACAATTATGGGCTCGTTTGTGAATAGAAATAGAATTTTTGGGTAGTTCTTGACCATCAAGGAGCCTCAACTTTGAAATCTGAGTTGATTTTGGTCACCTCTGGGCACTTGAACAGTGGTGAAAATGATATTTTCACAATTATTGCCATGGTTGACCATGACAGGGGCACTTCCGAGCATCTAACCAGTAGTGAACAACCCTAGTGTGAGAGATCTAGGATTGAAAGGGGGGTATTTATGGCGAATCAACAATTCTAGGTAAAGAATCAACATAAAAAATCCAAATTATCAAGTCCGTCTGCAAATATTTGACATCAAAATCCAATTATGGAAACCTCATTAATGTTTTTGAATATTTTTACCCCAGACAACAGTGAAAATTGACCCTAGAACAAATCTGGGTAGTTTGGGAGTGAATTTGCTACAAGAAACATCGTGAATCAGACATCCCTATACACCTTTCCACCACCAAACAAGACTATCTTTGAATATGGGATGAATTGGAGGGTTAAAAGACAATTCTGCGCATATTGTATCCCTAAAAAGGTAATGAACAATAACAAAAACATGCTTTGGTCAAATCTGGGCATAATTACAACCCCCAACCATGAAATATGGACATGGATTGGGAAAGTATTGAACATTGGCAGCCTTCTTTGACCTCATACAAGAATCTGTAGCCTCTCCTGAGCCTAAATAAACCCCAAAACAGTCTTGAAGTAGTACTTTTGGTAGCTTAAATCCATCAGACAATGAACTTTCCTCAAGTTTTGGCATGGAAGCAACCTCCATCTATAATTTTGAGCACATTTTGAGGGGGTTTCTCATAACAACAGCTAAAAGCATCCATCACTTGGGCCTATAAAAACAATTGTAAGGTTCTTCACATATTTCATAGCCTATTTTATGAAGGATCACTAGTACAAAATGAGAGATAAGTGACTAGGTGACTAAAAATTTAGTCACCACTGTTTTTCAAGGGATAAATGACTAAAATTGAGCAATTTTAAGCAAGCCAACTAAAAACGACTAAGATACATGACTAATTTAGTCACGGGATAAAATATATGACTAGATAACAAGTGCCTAAAGTAAAAATGACTAACATAAATGACTAATTTAGTCATGAGAATATAAGTACGACTAGCTAACAATGATTGATGTGAATTAGTCATTTATGTTAGTCATATTTAGTTGTGTCATACTAACAATGGAAAATTACAATTTTGATAATGAATTTGTACAATATTTTACTAAATTTCAACAATGCACATGGATTTAGAGATCTTACTATGGGGGTCATGGTCCATGTGTGTGGTCCCAAACCACCATATTAGCCCTCCATAGGGTATATTTTTCCTGGAAATGGGATGTCGTGCTCATTTTGAAGTTTAAAACACTAGATATGGTTTCTAACACCACAGGAACATGATCTAAAATTCTAGTATGCTCAACCCAAGTTTTGTAAATTACATTGTCCAAGAATTTTAGAAATTGACTTGACACTTTCATATTTATGAGGGGGCTTTACCTAAACCGGTGTGGCCTTAATTAATTTACTATGAGCGTGACCTTGAAGAAGTCACAGTAAGCACCTTCTCAATAAACTATGTTAGCCAGATGAAGAATATGAATGCAACCAACCGTCTTTTAAGTACTTAAGTTTGTAGTGTGGAACATTGATGCAAGCCAACAAAATAGCTTATTTGCCTATTTTTTTATTCATTGCCGATAAAAAAATATACAGTCCTCAGTGCTAAAAAGCAAAGCAAAAAGCATATAGCTCATTCTTAGACTATTTATCAACACAAGAGATCAATAATAAGGATAAATAAGAAAAATTGGTTAATAATCAACTACTCATATATATATATATATGCTTCAATGTACCTTACAACATTTCCTTTTATTGAGCACTAATAATGATACACAATTTTGAAATTTCCATTTGATGGGTGGATGGGATGTGAATTTCTAGGCCTGGTTATGGCATTTCATAATTCCTCATACGAATCCAACACCCATAGTTAATAATCTTTCAAAGTACTTTTAGACTTAGGTTTCCATTTGTGGTGGCTTTCTTGCCAAGCTAGATGTCACAATGCTTCTCTAGTTTAGAAACCTGAGAGGCACCATGGGAGGGAGCGTTGTGATGAATAGGGGGTGGAGATGGAGGGGGAGGGGAATTTTTCCTGTGCTCAAGTTTCTGAGAAAACATGAGAATATGGGCGAATGAATTCTTGAGCATTCAGTAGTGCTTACGCTACATCCTTTCCCTCTGGCTAGTCATCTACTGAACCACAAGTTCCTCCTCCCAGTCATCAAGAATGGTGCACAATTGCATTGGGATGGAACTGTCATAGCCAAAGTTGATGGAGCTCCCGCGTCTCCCGATAGTAGTGTTTGTTGCCCCATGAGAGAGACCTCTTCCCCAACCACGTGGGTTAGCTCTTGGCCACCTAGACATGGTTGCGGTAGGACCAGTTCAAGGCACAAGCTTAATCTGATGAGAAACAGAGGTGGTTCCCAAGACACTAGGGTCATGGATGAGCTGAGCGACTGCTACAGGAAAACTCATGTATGAAATGCACAACCAACCATCCCTACACCAAGGATAAATACTCATTGTGTTTCCCTTGCTCCGCCTCCAAAAACGGTGGTAGATCCTCTAGTTAAACCCGAAAATGACCTTTCTTCCTGCCATAACTTAACACCAAAGTGGAATGATTTCCATCGTACCCTGATCTCCTTTGTAGCTTGCATGAGATGTCAACATTTTTTTGGCTAGGATCATCAAATAGCACCCGCCTTAAGTTGCATGGTGCGTCGACCAAGAAGGAGCCACATGGTGATAGTTGGCGCTTCTCAGTCGACCTTAATTTTTACACTCCTACACTATTCTATTCCCAACAACAATACATCATCTAAAAATAACAAATGAGTGATAGAAAGAGATGTGGAAAACCTTACCCCTTTTGAGACATCCATCTCTCATAGCCTTTCCTATAATTCTTCTTAACCCTTCAATCACAAGCAAAAAGAGGAGAGGGGATCAATGAAATCCTTGTCTAATCCCCCTTCCAACTTTAACAAAATGAGTTGGAGAACCATTGAGAAAAAAATATTTTTTCATCTCCCTGTGAAATCCAAATAGATTTGTTCTTTAAACACCATGTTTCTTCCTCAACACTTAGTATATGTTCTTTCCTAGCTTCCAATTCTATAATTTGTTCCTTGTCCATTGTATTATAGAAATCAAACAGGATATTCTTATAAAGAGGCTCCAATTTCTCTTTCACTTCCAGCAATTCATGTTTGAGATGTTCCTTCTTAACCTCTTCTTCGTCCTTTTTCGCTGAATTCCAGCTACGAGTATTATAATCATTGGTTTGATAAGCACTTCGATTGTCTATGTGGAAGTCTTCTGATGTTATAATAAATGTTGTGCTCCTCGCATTTCAATTTCATAATGTCTCTAGCTTCCATGGCTAGTTTTTCTATTGCTTTCACTGATTTTTATTTCTAGAGCATCCATCTCCTGACTATGGACAAGATTCAAAGGAAACCTGGATTCAAAAAGTCATAGAAATTAAGGATTTGCAGAAGAGGAGAACGAATGAAATTGACAAGAAATTAAACCCCTTTCCTTCGCCATATTAATATTCCCTTCTCATAATCAAGGAATTATGGGTAGTCATTATTAATGAGATGATTAGATGGAAGGGTTTTATCTTTGATCACATTTTGTCCCTTTTCCCCAACAAAGTTTGCATCTATTCCTAGGTAACTTCAATTGAAAATGAAATGCTCGAGTTAGAAGGGTTCATCTTCTGTCACATTTGAATCTTTTACCCAACAAAGCTTGGAGTTATTCATGGGAATTCCTTGTGCACCTCAGGGAATTAGTGACAAACACAAGAGACAACAAAGAGAGAATTGGTGGCCTAAGAGGAAAATAGGTGCCAAGGTTAGTGATTTTTCCATAAATCCTTTTGAAGTCACAATTTTAATCTGAGAGGAAAATAACTCTCTATGGAGTGTTGTTACCGTACCTCTTTAATAATTTGGACCTCTTGAACATTTTACTCAGCAATTAGACTATCTTTGAGAAAATCATTCATCTAGAAAAGTTCTATGCTCTCTTCCTTAACAATTTGAACTTTATCACTCTTCCTTAGTAATTTCATGTGTGGGTTGAGTTTCCATTAACTTGGGAAACGATGTGTTGGGATTTTAGAAGGTAGAAGGTTTCCTTTATTCCCTCATTTCTCCATTCTATACTTTAGCTAACTCCATTTTTTTTGTAAGTCTCGCACCCATGGAGTTTTGAACAAGTGACCTTACGCAAGGAATGTCTTAATAGTACACCCATTCAATGTCTATTCTACACCTCGTGGGTAGCTAACTCCATTCTTCTTCATTGTTGGTTGTGTTCTCATATTTGTTTTTTGTAGGAATGTACATAAGTATAATATGGAAGAAATTAAAACAAAAGGGCTAACAAATTGCCAAGAAATGCATAGTTTCATATGCATGAGGAACACAATGAGGCTTCCAAAAAAATCCTTTTCATTTCCAAAATATACCTCCCATAGAATTTCAATGATGCCTAGCTTACATCTTCCACATATCATGTGATATCCATCTATAGCCTTAACCTCATTGTTTATTTAATTAGCCATTGTAGTGGTGGAAATATAATAGTTGCCAAATTGCTTTGTAGATTTATCTTGTTTCGTGAGTGTTATAGCCACCAAAAACTATCCATTAAACTTATATTGAAAATTGAAAAAAACTATTTACAATAAATTAAAAAACAAAAATCCCAAACTCTAGGTGGTGCCAAATTTTGTCAAAATTTCCTTCCTTTGTCATTGTTGTGGAAGAAGAGATAATATACAGATTCACATAGTGAAGGAAAATGAGGGTGATGTAATGTTGGCCATGGGATCTATATTGTCTTTGGTAGCTTCTTATGGATAAAAATGACCAACTCTCTATGGTCTCAAGGCCGACGAATCTCAACTCCTCCCCTTCTTTGGTAGTGATACAGATCCCCGTACGTATATTTCTTGGAGGCTTAATGACTGGATATGATTTTACCTTCTCTAGTGTGCTCCCAGCATGTGTAAAGCTCGCAACTCTGGAACAGGGTATAGAGATCCATAAATATATAATGAGAAGTGGGTTTAAGTCAGATTTGTTTGTGGCGAGTTCACTTGTAGAAATGTATGTTAAATGTGGTAGTATTGAGGATGCATGCCAAGTGTTTGAGAAAATGATTGAGCGAGACATGGTCTCCTGGACTACAATGATTACAGGACATGCACATAGTGGGCATATCAATGAGGCTTTCAAACTCTTCCAATAAAATGAGGGTGATGCAGTGAACTGAATATTTTTCCATAAGGAATGCCCCACGATGGAGATTTCTCCATATAGTTCGTTTATTAATGAAATGAATTTCTGAAGTGAAGTGGGAAGATGTTCTTCGACAATTTGGGGGTTAGTGTTTGTTTGTAATGGAATAAATGCGCGCTCTCAAAAATGGTGGGATGGAGCGCCCTATCAGGTGGAGATCTCTGCAAAAACAGAGACGTCACTTATATATAGTAATCCTCGAGCTCAAAAGTAGGGGGAAATTGGTAATGCTTATGCCTATATTACAATAGTTTGCTGCGTGTAAAGCAAGGAAGGGATGGCTTTGAAAAAGCTTGATCCCCAAATATGATTGCTTGTGGTTATATTATATGAAACAATTCGGTGTAGGGGGATATCCCTTCGGGGGTTTTTGCTTATCGACATGAGGATGGTGAAACATATGGTGCTCCAAGGGTGATTTCCGTCCATCCCAAAGCTATTGACGGGGGAATCATGATTACGTTGAAAGTAGACATGGGTGTAATTTCATTCCTTTGGATCGAGTTTGTATGTGAAAAATCACTGCATTCTATGTACATAAATATATAGGGCGATCTTTGTAGTTCCATCAAAAGATACGCAAATCCAAGTAATCTATTACTACATTCAACTATTTGCGACCCCATGCAAGTGAAGGTTGTGTCTGCTTTCATAATGATGAATCCATCCAAGTGAAGAATAGCATCTCCATACACATTTCACGGCTTCGGTGAAATCTCTAGGGTTCACGACATATCTATCTATGCAGGGAATTGCTGGGTGAAATATGTGCTTAAGTGAAGGTGAAAGGTTTCCACAGTGAAATATTTTGCAGCATGAAAGGTCTCCACAGTGAAGGTATTATCCCCTGGGTGATATTATGAAAAGGTTAATGATGGTTGTTGCTTCCACCTGAGCCTTTCAAGCATCATGGGTATATGTGTGCCTTCCCTTGCGACATACAAATCAGGTGAACCAATACTTGTCCATCTTCTTGTCTTCTTTATAATGATCTTATTGAACAATACTTTACTTAAGAACTATGCATCAAAGCGACCCATGCACAAGTCAATTGGAAGAGTTTTAAATCTGTATGAAAATGACCTCTGTGTTAAGCCTCATTCAGGTCTCTCAGTGATTTGTTTCAGGATCTCCCATCTCATAGTTTTGATGATGATGAAACTCAGGAGGAAGAAGAGGAGGCCGTGTCTCATCCCATGATAGAGAATATTTTTGAGATGGACTTGATTCCTCAGGAGGTGATCCCTGATTTGCATAGAATTGCAGAAAGAATGGTTTTGGTTGGATATACAAGAGAGTGTATGTGTTGAGCCCAGAATTGGCCCTTTTTGACCATCATTTATCATCTTCCCTGCCCTTGTCCTACACCAATTATCTTGGCAATTAGACTTATTGTCCTTATCTTATTCCCCAAATTACCAAGGTATGGCCTATTATTGTTTTATTGTATTAATACTTATGATTGTGATAATTAAAGCTGTGCATCTCTTAATTTGTGCTAACACGATGCGATTTATGAAGGTAGTTGAGACAAATAGACTGCAGGAAGATCGGAGCTGAACAAGTCATGAAGGAAGGGACGTTCATTGCTTATAGAAGGTTCCTTGGGGCTCGAATCATCAATCAAGGCACAGTCGTGACAGGGCAGCTGTAACAGAAATTGCTATCTTAAGTATGTCGCTGCTCGAGTCCAGCTGTGAGCTGGAAGGACCGCCACTCTTGGGACAATTAATAACTCTCTCATATTTGGATATTTCTGTTCTGCCACGCATGGTAACAGCTAGATTATTTAGGGCACCTGAAGATCAAAGATCTTCATGGCTGCCCAATTATAGGATTAGATGTTACAATTTGTATGTATAAATATGGGGAGTTGCCTCGACCCAGGGGTTGGACAGCAACAATTAATTTATCTTGTATTAGCAGCCAAGCCAAACTGTGTACTCATTCTTCTGTTAATATAAGGGGTTACTTCTGAGTTAAAGAGAGTGTTGTTCAACCAGCGTCTCTATGTGAAGACTGGGCCCGTCTTCCACAGAGATTGCTGAGTTAAATTAGGATTTTATCTTTCTTGTTGTGTGATGCTTTGTTCTTTCTTTTGTACGCAGCAGCAATATTTATTGTGTGGATTTTTCAGTAAAAGATTACATTTCTGTGAAGATTGGTGAATGGTGTAGAACAACAGTCGACTGAGTCAAGGTTGCTTTATGCATTTCAATTTTTGTTCACATTGCCGTGTTCATCTCACAGCTGAGACGTGATCCCAGGAGCTCTTACAATTTAGCTTTCCTGTTATGTGTTGATTGATTTTCATTCTGCAACTCAATTTCTTAGAACAGTTGCTTCAATCTTTTTCATTTGCAATTCTAGAGTAATGTTCAGTTTATGCTTTATGATTTCCAGATTGATTAGATCAGACAAGTGATTGTTTTAGAATACGAATGAGATTTCCCTTTTTGCAATTCTTGATTAGATCTGATACCATTTCTTATTGATGCATAATAGAAAAGAATCATAGTATAGCAGTTAGAAGGCAATTGGGATTGCATAGATTCTTGGGATGAACATGGATGATAGAAGATAAAAGTATTCACTTCTAATGGTTTTGTGTTTAAGCATATATTGTGCACTTATCCTTTGAGATAAAAAGACTTTCTCGGGTTGACAATAAATTTCATATACTCTGTGTGTTTGGTATTAATTTATCTGCAAATAGAGTGCTTGACATTTTGGCGCCGTTGTCGAGGACGCGCAGTTTGTGTGGAGTGCAGCATGCCAGACAGCATTTGATAAGCTTAAAGAGAAACTGTCCACAGCCCCTATTTTAAGGGGACCTAATTGGACCATACCTTTCCACATTTCTTCATATGCTTCTGATACTGCCATTGGAGCAGTACTAGGAAAGCAGGATGGTCAAGTACCTTATGCTATTTATTATGTTAGTAAAAACTTAGCCCCTGCTGAACTAAATTATACTGTTACTAAAAAAGAATTCCTTGCTATTGTTTACTCTATTAATAAGTTTCGGCATTACATTACTGGGTATCCTACATTTGTGCATACTGACCACTCTGCCATTAAGTATTTAATGAACAAACCTGTCACTAATGCCAGAGTAACCAGGTGGCTTTTATTATTACAGGAATTTGATATTACTATTATAGATAAACCTGGAAAAGAAAATGTTGTTGCTGATTTTTTATCACGATTTACTAACAGTGATGACAGTTCACCTGTTGAGGATGCTTTCCCGGATGAACATTTATTCGCACTCTTAGCTCATTCACCCTGGTATGCAGACGTTGCTAATTATTTGGTTGCAGGAAAGCTTCCGCCACATATGTCTAAACGAGAGAAAAGAAAAATTATTCAGCAAAGTGCCAGGTATTGTTGGCTCAACGGCCATCTCTTTTACACAGGACCTGATCTTGAGATTAGAAGATGTGTAAGGGAAGATGAGATCTTTCATATACTGAAGGCCTATCATGATGAACCTTGCGGAGGACACTTTGCAGACAAAAGAACAGGGCATAAGGCGTTGCGGATGGGCTATTATTGGCCGACACTGTTCAGAGATGCTAAGAGATATGTTCAGTCCTGTGACAGCTGCCAACGGATGGGCCAACCTAATAAGACAGATCAGATGCCTTTACAGCCCCAAGTGGTACTAGAACCGTTTGATAGATGGGCATTGGACTTTGTTGGTCCTATCAACCCTCCTTCCAAACAGAAGGTTTACATTTTGGTGTGTACAGATTACATGACCAAGTGGGTAGAAGCTGTAGCTTTGGCTAAGGCAAATGACCAGGCGGTGATTGATTTTCTGTACAGTGAAGTTTTTACCCGTTTTGGGGTACCAAAGGAAGTAGTTACCGATGGGGGACCACAATTTATTTCACACCAATTTGAATCCTTGCTCCGGAAGTATCATGTGCAGCAAAAGATAGCTTCACCTTATCATCCCCAGGCCAATGGTCAGGTGGAAAGCACTAATAAAGTTATCGAAGCAATCCTTACTAAAATAGTTAAAAGCCATCGAAGGGATTGGGATGACAGGCTTCCAGAAGCACTGTGGGCATATCGCACAACTTGGCGCAACACCACGGGCTTTTCTCCCTATGATCTGGTGTATGGAAAGAGTGCCATCTTTCCAATTGAATTTGAGATCAAGACCCTGAAAACAGCCATTGAAATGAACCTGGATGTAACAGAAGCCCAGAAAAGAAGATTGAATCAATTAAATGAATTGGATGAGAAACGGTTAGCTGCAGTAGACCAGACTGTGCTGTTTCAGCAACAGAGATCTAACTGGCATGACCAATTCATCAAAAAGAAAATCTTCCGTGAAGGAGACTGGGCACTATTATACGACTCCAGATTCAAGAAGGATTTTAAAGGAAAATTACGCACAAGATGGTTGGGTCCATATTTGGTTGACAGGGTATTTGACAACGGCACTGTTCGCCTGGTGACCATTGATGAAAACCGTATACCATTACTTACTAACGGCCACAGACTGCGATTGTATCGGAAGCCCATTTCGAAAGATGCATTCATTTCACAGATTGCTGCTGATCCAGACTATCAACTGGCACCAGAGCAGGAACTTTTCTCTACCTTTGCCAAACCTTAAACCGAAAATTGTATTTGCTGTACATAAATAATTTCTTGTTGTAGCGTATAGTTGTTGTTTTCTTTCCTTTTTGCATTTGATCTCTTTGCTTGCTGTCGTCTTTCAAAAATTTTCAGGGAAGCGCCAAAAGTACGACCAGTTTGGGCCCATTAATGAAAATCTCCCTGTGCCGTCCTTGCTTAAAAAAAAAAAAAAAAAAATTCGGCAGCTGCAACATATTTTCCGGCAGCCGTATATTCTTTTCCGGCAACCATATTATCCTTTTCCCTAGCAGCCGCAAAATCCCTTTTCCCGCTTGCCGTCAATTTTTTTTCGGTGGCTGCAACATTAGCGGCTGCAACATCGGCGGCTGCAACATCGGTGGCTGCGACATTAGCGGCTGCAACATCGGCGGCTGCAACATCGGTGGCTGCGACATTAGCGGCTGCAACATCGGCAGCTGCCACCTCATCTTCCCCACGGTTGCCACCTCATTCACCAGTTGCTGCCACCTCATCTTCCCCACGGTTGCCACCTCATTCACCAGCTGTTGCCACCTCATCTTCCCCACGATTGCCACCTCATTCACCAGTTGTTGCCACCTCATCTCCCCCACGGCTGCCATCTCATTTTCCAGCAACTGCCATTTCATTTCCCGGTAGCCGTAGTGCCCTCTTTCCGTCAGCCGTCAATCTTTTTCGGCGGCTGCAACTTCGGCGGCTGCAACATCGGAAGCTGCAACATCTTTTTCCCGCAGCCGCCATCTCATTTTCTAGCAACTGCCTCATCATTTCCCTGCAACTGCCATTTCTTTCCAGCGGCTGCAACATATTTCCCATAGCCGTAAATTTTTTTTTTCCCGCCGCCGTAAAACCTTTCCATGACAGCCGTAATTTTCCCTGATATCGTAAATTCCTTTTTTTTCGGCTACCGTGAATTCTTTTCCGGTGGCTGCAACTTCTTTCCCGCTAGCTACAACAGCTTTTTCATCGGCCGCGCTATCATTTCTTTGGAAACTTGCAGTGGTAACTCCCGTGTTAACAGAAGAATTGTTTCAATCTGCTAATCATGATGCTGATTCATCCCATTCCTGCCGGCGAACTCATCATTCCAACCCCCAGGACGCGATGGCTTGTGTTTCACCGGCGAAATAAATTAGTGCCTTATCCGAGTCATCATGATCCTATGTCTGACTGTGCACGCGTTTGGCTCCGTGACGTCACCAACTGCATGCTCCACCAGTTTTCGCAGCCTTCCGACGCACAGTTTTATGAGGTATGGCTTTCATTTATCACGTGATTAAGCATTGATATCATTTAAACGATATTGGTTGTACCTTCACTCGTACCACCATTTATACCTGATTAAACCTTTCCCTCGTACGACGTAATACTAATAACTGCCACCTTCCCCAATTCGGCATGGAAATTTTAAACGCTTTTCTATGCTCAACTTTCCGAATTTGCTCATTCGCTCAACGTCTCCGCTCAACGATTCGTGCATTCTCTGTGCTGCAACTTCCATTCTGGGATCCTGTAATCTGTCGAAAAGCAGTCTCATTTTGCAGCCAGGACCATGGGCATTCCAGTTCACCACGAACCTTTCAATACCCGGGAACTCAGACGGAATCTGCAAGTTCTTGCCATTTTTCAAGCTGCTGGCTGGGTCGAGTTTTTTGAGCGATTGGACGGATTCGATCTGGACGCAGCCCTACAATTTGCCTTGAATCTTACTAAAACACACTCCACAGTGTGGGGGCTGTGTATAGACGTCTCTGAGGTCATTATATCCGAGGTTATAGCTATTCCGATGGTGGGAAAACCTTGGTTTAACCGTCGACTCCCTGAAACGGTTGCACGAGAAGAATTTTTACTTCCAGGAGAGCAAGTTGAAGCATCCAGGCGAGGGATTGCACTGAAGTCACTGTCGCAGCCATGGGACCAGGTTGCTGTCTTCCTCAAGAAATACATTACCTGCGAAGGTAGATACCAAACTGTGTATAACTCTGAACTTCCTTTGCTTTCTCATCTCCGCCATGGCATTTTGTTGAATATTCCATTTTATTTATTGCACGACTTGCGTCATATGGCAACATTTGTTCAGTCTGCAAAGCACCCACTGTCCTCTCTCACCCACCATGGCCTTATCAAGTTAATCATTGTAAGAACCCTTGCCCAACATAATATAACTTGGGAACAATTCATAACCTGACCACAGCAACCTGTTCCCTTGAGGGTCATCCCATTGCAGCAATTACAGGTTCCACCACAACAGGAGGACCGGAGTTCCTCCAGTGAAGTTGGAGGGAGGGATGAAATGGGATAAGAACAGCAATCGGGGGCACAGGCAGGACCATCCGGGGTGGGTAAAACCACAAAGGAATAACAACCAGGGGCACAGTCAGAGCCATTCGAGGTGGATGAATCCCCAGCACAAGCAGAACCAGTGGGGGATGACACTGCATTTGAAGGAGAGCAAGGGGAAGCACAAACAGAGCCATCAGGCGACAATGTAGATGAAACCTTCATGGAAAACCTAGATAACAGGGCATCTCCGACAGCAGAAGGTGAAATTGGAGCAGCATCAAATGCTGCGACAATGGAACCTGAAGATGACGGAGCTAGAGCAATGGAAGAAGATATTGAGCTGGTTACAATCGAGTCTTCACCTGAGTAGGTAGGAGGAGGAGCTGTGATTGAAGAAGAACAGCACGGGGGGCAGGGAAATATTCCTTTGACTTCAGTTTTTCCCCCCTATATTCCAGCTCCACAAGAAGAAACACCACAAAAAGAAAAGGCACAAAAGAAAACGCCACAGAAAAGAAAAAGGGCCACCAATGAATTTCATCTAATAGCACCAATCAGGAGGAAACGAACTAGATCTATCACAGCAGCAGAGGCAGCTAGAAAAAAATGGGCAACCTCAGAGACACAGATTGAGCCCCCAATCCTTATACCAAGACCGGTGGATGCCCCACAAAGGACAGTGGAGGAAGAACCTGAAATTGAAGGACTCTTGTATGAAAATGCAATGCTGAAAGAGGACCTCCAAGCACTTAGAAGGGAGATGGAAACTTGGAAGGAAATTTGCAGAAAGCAGGGTGGAAGAAAAATGTACACATTAATAGAGGCTGCAGACCAAGTGGAGGAATCAGCTTCTGCTAGAGCTGGAGAAAAGGATGAGCGAATACTCTACCCCACCTGTGGGGAAATCTTTGAGGAAGTAGGCCATAAAATTTTACTTAGCACTTATTCAGCACAACAGCCTGTAACCACAGTAGGGAAAGCAGTGGAAAAAGAAGATGCTGTCACACAAGAACCAGCACCTTTAAACGTCCTTGCTGCAGCTGCTACCTCCCATGATGCAAAAATTATAGAACAGATGGGAGAAGAACTTGGTGTGGAGGATGCCCTGGAGATTTACAAGGAATGTATGGTAACCCCAAAATTTTCCCACGACATAAAAATTATAGAACAGATGGGAGAAGAACTTGGAATGAAGGATGCTCTGGAGCTTATAAAAGAATATAGTGAAACCCCAGAATGTTCCCACGATACAGAGATCATGGAGCTGAAGGATACTCTGGAGGTTAGTGAAGAATTTTATGCTGTAACTCCAGAACGTTCCCAGGACACAATAATTTTAGAAGGAGAGACAGAAAGGTAGGACAGTGATAAATTGGAACAGGATGCTGTAACACAAGAACCAGCAACCTTGAATATAATTGTCCAACCGGCCAAGCAGACAAGAGAAGAAGCTGGGACAGAGGATACTCTGTAATTTAATGATGAACTCTGGGTTGTGACCCCAGACGACTCCCATGATACAGAACTCATAGAAGAGGAGTTGCAGCAAAAGAAGGATGAAGAGGTAAGCCAGGATGTTGCTACACAAGAACCAACATCCTTGGAAGCTGCAGCAAAGACTCCTGAATTACAGTTGGGAGATAACATGGGAGTGGATATCATTCCTGATACACAGGGGAGTGAAGATGAACAGGTACAGACACCATGCTCAGGTGACACTGAAATCTTGGAGGAGGAGCTGCAAATTGAAAAGGATATCGAGTCTTAGCAGCAGAAAGACAAAGAAGACACTGTTACACAAGAACCAGTGTCTCCACAAGCAATAAAGGTAGCTGCTGAAGAAGGCTTAAAGGATGTTGTTGTTACACAAGAACCAGCAACTCTCCTGTTAAAATTAGATGCGCTGGAAGACACTGTCCCACAAGAACCAGTGCTTCCACCTCCTAGAGGTGTCATTGAGTTGGATTCAGATTGAGGATTTCTTTTCAACTCCCCCAGGCATAGCATAATGAGACTGCAGAAAGATTCCCACCACACCAAGTGCATTCCCAGATATCAGCAAGTAGCAGTGGAAGGGAAACAGTGAAGTTGGAAGATGCTGGGTTACTCACAGAAGCCTTTCAAAAGATACATGAGACGCCTGAGTTCCCTACATTCCTTCCTCTCTCCTGGATAGAGCTCATTTCACGATTCAGATGCAGGTTGTTGCATGAGGACATGCAACAGGGTAGTTGGGGGGAGATGTTGAGCCCAGAATTGGCCCTTTTTGACCATCATTTATCATCTTCCCTGCCCTTGTCCTACACCAATTATCTTGGCAATTAGACTTATTGTCCTTATCTTATTCCCCAAATTACCAAGGTATGGCCTATTATTGTTTTATTGTATTAATACTTATGATTGTGATAATTAAAGCTGTGCATCTCTTAATTTGTGCTAACACGATGCGATTTATGAAGGTAGTTGAGACAAATAGACTGCAGGAAGATCGGAGCTGAACAAGTCATGAAGGAAGGGACGTTCATTGCTTATAGAAGGTTCCTTGGGGCTCGAATCATCAATCAAGGCACAGTCGTGACAGGGCAGCTGTAACAGAAATTGCTATCTTAAGTATGTCGCTGCTCGAGTCCAGCTGTGAGCTGGAAGGACTGCCACTCTTGGGACAATTAATAACTCTCTCATATTTGGATATTTCTGTTCTACCACGCATGGTAACAGCTAGATTATTTAGGGCGCCTGAAGATCAGATATCTTCATGGCTGCCCAATTATAGGATTAGATGTTACAATTTGTATGTATAAATATGGGGAGTTGCCTCGACCCAGGGGTTGGATAGCAACAATTAATTTATCTTGTATTAGCAGCCAAGCCAAACTGTGTACTCATTCTTCTGTTAATATAAGGGGTTACTTCTGAGTTAAAGAGAGTGTTGTTCAACCAGCATCTCTGTGTGAAGACTGGGCCCGTCTTCCACAGAGATTGCTGAGTTAAATTAGGATTTTATCTTTCTTGTTGTGTGATGCTTTGTTCTTTCTTTTGTACGCAGCAGCAATATTTATTGTGTGGATTTTTCAGTAAAAGATTACATTTCTGTGAAGATTGGTGAATGGTGTAGAACAACAGTCGACTGAGTCAGGGTTGCTTTATGCATTTCAATTTCTTTTCACACTGCCGTGTTCATCTCACAGCTGAGACATGATCCCAGGAGCTCTTACAATTTAGCTTTCATGTTATGTGTTGATTGATTTTCATTCTGCAACTCAATTTCTTAGAACAGTTGCTTCAATCTTTTTCATTTGCAATTCTAGAGTAATGTTCAGTTTATGCTTTATGATTTCCAGATTGATTAGATCAGACAAGTGATTGTTTTAGAATACGAATGAGATTTCCCTTTTTGCAATTGTTGATTAGATCTGATACCATTTCTTATTGATGCATAATAGAAAAGAATCATAGTATAGCAGTTAGAAGGCAATTGGGATTGCATAGATTCTTGGGATGAACATGGATGATAGAAGATAAAAGTATTCACTTCTAATGGTTTTGTGTTTAAGCATATATTGTGCACTTATCCTTTGAGATAAAAAGACTTTCTCGGCTTGACAATAAATTTCATATACTCTGTGTGTTTGGTATTAATTTATCTGCAAATAGAGTGCTTGACAGTATGCAGGTCTATGGAAGTATCCAGAAATCCATGGTGGACGAGAGTTTCCTTAGATTGGGAATTGAGAAGCTCAATATTGGAGAAGTGCAGAGATTGGAATGGGAAACAGTAGAAGGCAAGATTTAGAAATGGATTAGGGAAGCCAAAGTGTGTATCAGTATGCTTTTCACTAGTTAAAAGTATCTGTGTGAGCAGGTGTTTAATGGGTTGAATTCTGTTGCGGAAAGTTGTTTTTATGAGCTTTCCAAGGGTGCAACAATCCAGTTGTTCAATTTCAGTGAAGCTATAGCCATTAGTAGGAGGTCTCCTGAGAAATTGTTCAAGATCCTTGATTTGTATGAGACTCTTTTGGAGGTTTTTCCTGATATTAAGATTGTGTTTTCCAATTAGCTGTGTGCAAATGTGAAGACATATGCCTCTGAAATACTAACTCAGCTAGGAGAAGCGACCAGAGGGATATTCACAGAGTTTGAGAATGCAATTCAAAAGGAGACTTCTAGAACACCTATCCCTAGAGGTACAATCTATCTACAGGTCTACCCCCTTTTATAAATATGGTGTGAGATTCTTATATATTTGTGTGACAAATTCTGAGTTGTACTATTTTGCATATCCATATGTGGATTATGTTAAACATGTAACTATTATGTTAGAAGAATATGAACAATAAACATTAACTCTCTAACTAAGTCTATTAAGATCAGCATATGAGATCCAAGGTTCACGTAGAAGGTACCACCCTTTAAATGATCTTAAATAGTCTATTAAGATCAACATATAATATCAAAGGTTCACCTATAAGGTACCACACCTCTAGGAACCAATGGCCTACTTTAGTCTACTCTAGTCTGAAAGAGAAAAGAGGAGCAATAGTTCAGATTGTAGGAACACTCTATTGTATATTCTCACTAATAAATTAATGATGGAGACTTATCACCACATACACCATGTTTATAGGCAAGCTTTGTAATATGGAACTTGAATCGAAAATGCACTTTATTTTTATTTTGTTCAACTTAGTATGAGATATGTAAAATCTAGTAATGTCTATTTAGATATCCTCACACTCTTAGATCTTGAATTCTTTGTAAAGAGCATTTGTATGTTATGATTTTAATTAAAAAACTTCCTAAGTTTTGGTGAGCACGCAATTGAGATGAGTGTATGTTATTCCCATTAGAGAGGATTATTGAAAGGTGCTAGCGAGGAAGGATTTTTTATACGGCCAACACAATGGTAAAATAATATAAAATATTCTTTAATTTTCTTCATCATCTTGAGCAATCGGCTACCATGGAAACCTTGTTAAACCTGCCAGGATTTGTTGATGTATATGTAACTTCGGAATGTATTTCACATATATGTATATTGTATTCCTATAGAGATGGTATTATTCCTCTATAAGGAAGTGTCGTCATTTATATTGTAAGTGTCGTAACTTATACTTGATGGGTTATTAGACCACCTTGTTTGGGGTCGGCCCTGTATAAGTCATGTGGGTCAAAGGGTTATTAGACCACCCTATTGGGGGTCGGCCCACTCAGCATTATGTTATGTGGTTAAGTTCGAGCCGACGTGAGTTAGGTAAAAAGGCAAGTCAAGTCAAGTATAAATAGAGTGCGGGAGGCACTCTATTTACTCACTCACTTCACACACATGCTCTCAAGGAGGAGAGGCGCACTTATGGAGGAGGAGGATTGCTGCTAGGTTATGGCTATCTCTATTGGTTGGTTGTATCATTTCTCTATCTATCTCTGAGGAAGTTATTGGGGTTTTTCACCTTTATGGTTTTCCCCAAGTAAATCTTTGTGTCTCTTGTGTGTGCTTGCATTATTGTCTCCATGATTGATATGATGTAGATATGCTGTACATGTTGTTCTCTCAGTTAAGATCCTAGATCAGATTGAAGTAAATTCAGAAAATTTAACATGGTATCAGAGCTAGCCTGAAAGAAGGCATGATATGGCATGTATGACACTTGTTGCACTTACGATGCTAGGGCTTGATATAGCAAAAACCAGTCATCGTAGCACTTTCGCTATAAATCCGTTTTGGCGAAGTTTTCGGATCTGAAATTGTTACAGGCTGAAGCTAAGATCTTCAGGTATCTTGTGTCCAAAGGAAAACCTCTAATTCGTTGTACTTTGTGATTTATGATCTGTACAATATAGGGTTTCTGCCTCTTCCAGATCTGAGTCAAAATCAGGTGACCTTGGGAAAAAGGTCATATCTTGGGCTAGGAAGCTCCAAATGAAATTTCGTAAAACGTGACAGGTAGTACACAGTCTGCACTATCTCAGAAAACTTTTTCAGAGGCCGAAGTTGAACCAGTGACACGTGGCACGCCGTACAAGTTCGCTCTCCTGTATTATCCCATAAACAGGTCACGTTGCGACATTTGGCATAACTCTCTCTCAGAAAATCCAATTGAGGTCAGACCTATCAGGATGGAAATATAACAGGCCGAGCTATCTCAGAAAACTTTTTCAGAGGCCGAAGTTCAAACAGTGACACGTGGCACGCCGTACAAGTTTGCTCTTCTGTTTTATCCCAAAACAGGTCACGTTGCGACATTTGGCATAACTCTCTCTCAGAGAATCCAATTGAGGTCAGACCTGTCAGGATGGAAAGGTAACAGGTCAGGGTATCTCAGGAAACTTTTTTCAGACCCTGTGGATCAAAAATGTTGGAGTTACACCAGAAACAATCAGGTACATATTTCTGTCAAAACAGAATTATTTTTTGGTACCTTCATTCATGGCTTCCGGAATTTAGGGCTTTGAAGAAAGTTGGAATTTTTGTAATCGGAGACCACGGCTGAATGCTACTCATCAAAATAAAAATTTAGAGACCAAAATCAGAATTTTTGGTTGGGCAGAAGGCCGGACTTGATTAGACCCTAGTTCGGGACTTTGATCAGGAAAGTGGAAAATTAGGGCTTCTGTAAAAATGGGAATTTTTGAAATCTGTGACCATGGCTGGAAGCTCCTTAGAAAAATAGAAGCTTAGAGCTTTGGATCAAACATTTTGATGGGGAAAAAGAGTGGGCTTCATCAAACCCCAGTTCAGGGTCATGTACAGTGATTTCGGAAGTTTCAAAGGAAAAATTGAGGAGTGAAACTTTGCAGTTTTCAAATTCTGAATATACCAGTTTGATCAGCTCATCAAGGCGCATATTCCTATCCTTTCGGAAGGTTGAAATTCAAAGTTTGAATTTTTGGGGTTTCTCTGACAAACCCATATCCAGCTCAAGGTCCAGTTCTTGCAAATCAAGTGGATTGGGTTAATCCTAGAAGAAGATGGATTGATCACCTGCATAAGTGAAAGAAGTTCCTATCTCAGAGGGAGATGAGGATAAGGCCTTACATAAGAAGATTACAAGCGATCTCGACAGGTATGACTCATCGAGGTATGTTTCGATATTTGTCCATGATTAAGTTTATGGTGTGTTTGTCTTCATGTTATTACGGTTAGTACAATTTTGATTTTAGATTTGTTGTATCACCTTAACAAAATTATGAATGCATGATAGAAGATATTCATTGGTTAGGGTGTTGACACTTATGATTGTACTAATGCATTATGGTGTTGTATGAGGTTTATGTTGTCTACTAACATGAAAGGTACACGAAGAAAGACAAATCATGTTCTGTTCCAAGAACATATGATCATGATAACATGAGGACAAAGATTCATCCATTGTCATGGATCTCATAAAAGGTCCATTTACGAGGTATGTATAACTTGGTTTTGTAATAAGTCAACCTATGAGATATACAGGTTACTAGCACAAGTCATTGAAGAAGAACAAGAAGACATCATGTGAGTATGTTAGACATAAATAGCTAGCATGCTAATCCAGGTATGTTTTTCCTATATCAAGCTAAAATCCTACCTTGTGTTAGGATCTTATACTGTTGTTGATAATAATTATTCATGAAGTCATAGGTTTGAATAATCATGGTTGGATGTATATTATTATAATTGATGATATGACTAACCAGAAGAATCATGAAAGTATAGGCTTGAATAATCACAGGTTTTATGCATTTTATATCTTATCTTGATTGATGATTCAACTAACCTGAAGAGTCATAGGCTTGAGTAATTACAGGTTTAGACATGTTATGTTTCTTATGATTTGACTAACCATAAGAATCCTTGAATGCTCATGCTTATTATTTCTGTTTGAAATGATCATGACTATACATGCTTGAGATTATTGTGTTTTAATAGTATACTAATGAATGTATGATTTTATATGAGATCACAAGGATAACACATTCATGATACTAATAAGCATGCATAGGGACCAAGGATGAATATGAGTTCAAGAACAGGTAATTCAGGAAGCAAAGATCAAGAGGGAGCACACTCCAGTTGCTCCTGCCAGAAAGCAAAGGAGCACACTCTAGTTGTTCCTGCAAGAAAGCAAAGGAGCACACTTCAGTAGTTTCTGCAAGGATGCAGATATTCAGAGGGAGTTGATCATCTCTCTACATTTCACAACAGAAAGGTGTAGAAGAAGCTACCTCAGATTAGGACTCCAGCAGCTCCTGCAAGGAAGCAAAGACTCAGAGGGAGTCCACCCAACGAACAAACAAAGATAAGTATTTGAATTGTCATTTCTTAAATAATACTGTTCAATAATGTATATACTGATGTTCCTAGAATTAGGTTGTGTATTATGCATATTAGAATAATTGCATTGATGAACAGTATACTACTAATATGCATGGGTAAGTAGCCTATGGCACTGTACAACATTCCATTGCTACTTATCTAGAATGAAACCTCTTTGCTGACATGTTGGGAGTTTTGCACACTCTTAACAATGTTCTGGTAGAGATTGGAAGGCATCTAGAAAGTTACGGGATATGGATAAATGTTGTATTGAAGCATTGGCTAAGATAATTGCATGACTGTATGGCATATTTCTTTATGTGTAAGAATTTGTTCTGAAAACTATAAGATGTTTTATAATCATGCAATTTAACTTGTTGTGTAGGAAAGATCATATGCCATCTCCTACAAAAGGACTACAACATTTGTTCCAGCAAGAAAGATATCTATTGAAGATATTGAAGTTCCCAGGATCTGGGATGAAGAAATGGAATGCCATGATCCGTAGATCATGAAGAAGATGTTTGGGATGCAGGCACAAGACCTGACGGGGAGTCATATGTATGCAGATTGAAGAAAGCCTTGTATGGCTTGAAGCAAGCTCCCAGAACTTGGTATGGTGAAGATAGATTGATTGCCGACATGCAGCGGAAGCTTACTACCGAGTTCGAGATGAAGAACTTGGGGATGATGCACTATTTGTTTTTGGCATGGAGGTGTGGCAAAGTGCAGATAGAATCTTCCTTGGACAAGGGAAGTATGCAGTAGAGATCCCAAAGAGGTTTGGGATGATGGATTGCAAGGCCATGGCCACACCTATGGCATCGAATCTGAAGCTTCTATGTGATGCTTCATCTGAGTCAGTTGATGTCTCTATGTATCGTCAAATGATTGGGTCCTTGATGTACCTGACGAACACGAGACCAGACATTTGCTTTGCTGTGAACACATTGAGCCAGTTCCTGACGGATCCGAGAAGTGTTCACCTGGTTACTGTAAAGCATGTTCTGAGGTACCTGAAGGGTACAGTGGATTATGGACTCAGGTATGAGGCGAATCAAAAGTTTAACCTGGAAGGTTATGTTGATTCAGATTGGGCTGGCAGTGCTGCAGACAGGAAGAGCACATCTGGGTGCTGCTTCAGTATGGGATCAGGTGTGATCTCTTGGTTTAGCAGGAAGCAGTCCTGCGTAGCACTGAGTACAGCTGAGGCAGAGTATGTTGCAGCCTGTTCAGCTAGTTGTGAGGCAATATGGCTACGGAAGCTACTGTCTGAGTTATTTGATCTCCCGTTGGAGGCTACTGGTATCTTCTGTGATAACCAGAGTTGTGTGAAGCTGTCCGAGAACCCAGTGTTTCATGACAGGTCGAAACACATAGAGATCAAATATCACTATATCAGGGATATGGTGCAGAGAGGAGCTGTGAAGCTCCTGTATGTTGCGACGGACGAGCAGATTGCAGATGTGCTGATGAAGCCACTAGCCAGGGTGAAGTTCGAGTACTTTAGAGAGAGGCTTGGCGTGCTTCAGATCAAGGATACTTCGAGGAAGAAGTGATGGACACATTTGCTGAAGCCATTCCAAGCATGTTGGAAGGAGGATCCTTCACATGGCTGTGGATGTAAGCGCTGGATGATGAGCATCAGGATGATGTTCTGGTTTCTGCTTGGATATGATCAGTTGGATCATTTTATGTATGTATGTATGCATCATGTTGGATGCTTGGACCATGTATCTGTATATGTATCAGGTGGATACATTGTATGATCAGGTGGATCATGTATGGTGATATGTATCATGTATTTGTATTTGTATCAGGTGGATACATTGATGATCAGGAGGATCATGTATGATGATATGTATCAGGTAACTTGGTATGCATCAGGTAGATGCATTGATGATCAGGAGGATCATGTATGATGATATGTATCATGTATTTGTATCAGGTGGATACATTGATGATCAGGAGGATCATGTATGATACTTGGTATGCATCAGGTAGATGCATTGATGATCAGGAGGATAATGTATGATGATATGTATCATGTATTTGTATCAGGTGGATACATTGATGATCAGGAGGATCATGTATGATACTTGGTATGCATCAGGTAGATGCATTGATGATAAGGTGGATCATGCAGCAGGATGTTGCAGTGATGATCAGGATGATCATAGATGACGAGCTTCAGGATGTTGCTCCAGATGACATGCAGCAGGACGTTGCAGTGATGATGATCAGGATGATCATGGATACATCAGGATGATGTATGGTGAGTATCAGGTTGATACTCTATGGCCGTGGATCAGGTTGTGCAGATGAGCATGTAATTCGTTGCCCTGGGAGATTTGCAGATGGTCTTTCGAGGTTTTGCCTATGGCATGTAATTCGGTACCCTGGGACATCTGGCAAATGCTCTTTCGAGGTTTTGCTCTGGGAGGACATGTAATTCGTTGCCCTGGGAGATCTGCAGATAGTCTTTCGAGGTTTTGCCTATGGCATATAATAGCGCCCTGGGATATCTGGCAGATGCTCTTGCGAGGTTTTGTCCTATGGCATGTAATTCGTTTCCCTGGGAGATCCGATAGGTTGGGCTGTGTGCCCGTAATCAGTCCTGGGATGCTCTTGCGAGGTTTTGCCATGACCACATGTAATTCGTTGCCCTGGGAGATTTCAGGTCGGAGTTGTGTACCCGTAACATCCTGAGATGCTCTTGCGAGGTTTTGTGGTGGACCACATGTAATTTGTGCCCTGGGAGATTTCAGGTCGGAGTTGTGTACCCGTAACATCCTGAGATGCTCTTGCGAGGTTTTGTGGTGGGGTCACATGTAATAGCGCCCTGGGAGATCCTACAGGTCGGAGTTGTGTACCAGTAACATCCTGGGATGCTCTTTCGAGGTTTTGTGACGCACGTAATAAGTCCTGAGGATTCCACAGTATGGCCAGTGATGACGAAGACCTGCAGGTGGTGGGCCTACATCCAGTATGAAAAAGGACTGGCTCTGTAGAACTTCCTATGACGAGTAGATTCAGAGATTGATTGAGATAGCAGCAGCAGTGACGATGATGATGACTCGATGACGATTATCCAGTGACGATGATCCAGAGAAGATGACTTGTGCTAGAAGAACTGTGCTGAGAAATACCTTCCTAGTTAAGAGGGAGTGTTGATGTATATGTAACTTCGGAATGTATTTCACATATATGTATATTGTATTCCTATAGAGATGGTATTATTCCTCTATAAGGAAGTGTCGTCATTTATATTGTAAGTGTCGTAACTTATACTTGATGGGTTATTAGACCACCTTGTTTGGGGTCGGCCCTGTATAAGTCATGTGGGTCAAAGGGTTATTAGACCACCCTATTGGGGGTCGGCCCACTCAGCATTATGTTATGTGGTTAAGTTCGAGCCGACGTGAGTTAGGTAAAAAGGCAAGTCAAGTCAAGTATAAATAGAGTGCGGGAGGCACTCTATTTACTCACTCACTTCACACACATGCTCTCAAGGAGGAGAGGCGCACTTATGGAGGAGGAGGATTGCTGCTAGGTTATGGCTATCTCTATTGGTTGGTTGTATCATTTCTCTATCTATCTCTGAGGAAGTTATTGGGGTTTTTCACCTTTATGGTTTTCCCCAAGTAAATCTTTGTGTCTCTTGTGTGTGCTTGCATTATTGTCTCCATGATTGATATGATGTAGATATGCTGTACATGTTGTTCTCTCAGTTAAGATCCTAGATCAGATTGAAGTAAATTCAGAAAACAGTAGAAGGCAAGATTAAGAAATGGATTAGGGCAGCCAAAGTGTGTATCAGTATGCTTTTCACTAGTTAAAAGTATCTGTGTGAGCAGGTGTTTAATGGGTTGAATTCTGTTGCGGAAAGTTGTTTTTATGAGCTTTCCAAGGGTGCAACAATCCAGTTGTTCAATTTCAGTGAAGCTATAGCCATTAGTAGGAGGTCTCCTGAGAAATTGTTCAAGATCCTTGATTTGTATGAGACTCTTTTGGAGGTTTTTCCTGATATTAAGATTGTGTTTTCCAATTAGCTGTGTGCAAATGTGAAGACATATGCCTCTGAAATACTAACTCAGCTAGGAGAAGCGACCAGAGGGATATTCACAGAGTTTGAGAATGCAATTCAAAAGGAGACTTCTAGAACACCTATCCCTAGAGGTACAATCTATCTACAGGTCTACCCCCTTTTATAAATATGGTGTGAGATTCTTATATATTTGTGTGACAAATTCTGAGTTGTACTATTTTGCATATCCATATGTGGATTATGTTAAACATGTAACTATTATGTTAGAAGAATATGAACAATAAACATTAACTCTCTAACTAAGTCTATTAAGATCAGCATATGAGATCCAAGGTTCACGTAGAAGGTACCACCCTTTAAATGATCTTAAATAGTCTATTAAGATCAACATATAATATCAAAGGTTCACCTATAAGGTACCACACCTCTAGGAACCAATGGCCTACTTTAGTCTACTCTAGTCTGAAAGAGAAAAGAGGAGCAATAGTTCAGATTGTAGGAACACTCTATTGTATATTCTCACTAATAAATTAATGATGGAGACTTATCACCACATACACCATGTTTATAGGCAAGCTTTGTAATATGGAACTTGAATCGAAAATGCACTTTATTTTTATTTTGTTCAACTTAGTATGAGATATGTAAAATCTAGTAATGTCTATTTAGATATCCTCACACTCTTAGATCTTGAATTCTTTGTAAAGAGCATTTGTATGTTATGATTTTAATTAAAAAACTTCCTAAGTTTTGGTGAGCACGCAATTGAGATGAGTGTATGTTATTCCCATTAGAGAGGATTATTGAAAGGTGCTAGCGAGGAAGGATTTTTTATACGGCCAACACAATGGTAAAATAATATAAAATATTCTTTAATTTTCTTCATCATCTTGAGCAATCGGCTACCATGGAAACCTTGTTAAACCTGCCAGGATTTCTTTGGAAATTTGTTCGAGAGGCCAAAGGACGATTGGATAATAGAAAAGCCCTTAGTTCAAGTTCTCCATGGATAGAATATGCTACCAATATGTGGGTTACCAACTACTCTAATCCCCACTTCATCTCCATCATCCTCTGTGACCTGCTACCACTCAGCTCAGGGCATTTAAGCCCCTTCTGATACACCATCTCCAGCTTGGGAATTATGGGTCTGTGGAGGATACATCTCACAGAAGGTAGAATGCAAGCATGGAAAATGGATTCTAGGAACCCAATGCAACACACCCTAACCATTTCACATAGATCTCGAATTAGAAATTAAAACCAAGACATAAAAAATAGCATTTACCAGCACGCTTTGGGGGATTTCTTGATCGTCATTGTCCAAGCTAATGCCTTGTTCGAGGATCATATACAGGTATAGAAGAGCCCTCGTGGAACATTCATTGGTATACATGATGGCCATGGAGGCCCTGAAACATTGCGCTTCATTAGTGATCACCTTTTCTCGCATCTCATGAGTAAGCATATCCCCTTAACTGCTTTCTGTTTTTTTCTGCTTCTGCTTCTAATCATAATGTAATGTGGTTCTGCATATCATTGGCCCATATGTATCTCTGTCTCAACTTATTGTAGAGTGCTAATTTTAACATTTTACTGCTTGAATGTGAATCAATAGACCCTGCTAGAAATCGGTCATCTAATCAACCAACATAACGAGTTACACCCGTCTCATTTCCCCTAATGAATCATCTAAAAATGAGCTGAAATGTGCATTTAACATGTTTAATAGTTTATGGATCTTGTTTCTTCATAGTGGCATCATGTGCAATCCACTGAAGTGAATCGCATAGGAGGTTCTACTCCTAGTATAGGACTAGAATGGGGTGCTACCCATAGTGTATTTTTGCTAAGAAAAGTGCCTTTAGCTCAAGCAGATGCTACAGTAACAAAGGTAATGTTGTTTTGAGTACTGTATTAATTTTGGGTCTTAAAGATATGCTTATCATAATATTTCTTTTGAATATCTTGCTTATGGTTCCTGTTATTGAATTCCAAAGTATTTTTGTGCATAAAGTCTAAAGGAAATAAACAAAGAAAATCATCACCATAAATATTGGAATCTTGATCAATCCGACTATGCTATCTTCAGTAAAGGGTTATTGTCACAATTTAAAAATTGGTGGTTGAGGAATAAAAAGAAAAGTCCTAAAATGGTGAGACAAAAAAAGGAATCTAAAATTCACTCTAGCAATAAAAATTCCTGTAAAAGGCCCCCTCTTGGTACAGTATGTGAAGAAAGCACATAACTTGGAAGGACAATTGTGAGTAAACATTCTCCTGGAGTAGAATGGGCATGCCAAAGATTGTCAGTTTTCATGTAGTGGTTGCTGACTCCGTTATCAAATTCTATTATTGAACAACCTTAAATGTTTCTGATCCATAATGTACTTCTAGATAACATTAACTCAACTGACATAATGTTTAATACTATGAGAAGTGGTATTTTTTTGTTCTTGGCTTGGGAGTTTTATTCTCCTGTTGCAATAGCTTCCAATCTTCTCCCTTTTATGCATACCATTGGTTAGAAAAATACACTTCTTAAATTTGGTTTTCGTAATGGAGGTGATATGTTTTTAGAAAATCCAATAAGAGATTTCCTTGGAGCACTACAAGAATTGTATGGAAAGGCCCTTGATAGGAAGAGTGGGGCAAGTAGCATTTTGATGTCTCAAAGGGGTGAAAGTGAAAAGTCACTAAATCCCCATGGGTGCAATGATTATTTTTTAGATCAAAAGGAGATGGGAAAATATGTGGAGTGTGTAACTCATTCTGCTCTAAACTTTAAGAGGGACATTGATGATTACTATCAGACATTTATAGACAGTCATTCATCATTTTGCAACTACATCCTTCGATGATGTGGTTTATGGGATTTAGGTGACAATTTACTTGCACAGGGGTGTGGAAGCTTCAATCAGACTTGCAACATGGAATGCACTAGCCAATGATCATATTCTAGAGTTGTTACCATTAATAGAGAAATGCTTTGCTCATACCTAAGACTTCTGCTCTGATAATATTTTCCATTACAGGACCATGAGAAAATGATTGAAGCCTATATGTCATCATGGGTTTCTGGTGCTCTTAATGAAGCTGCCACTCTTATGTCGCTAAATTTATTACTGCAATTACATCACATTGCATCCTTTATTTGTATAGGAGATAATCTCTCTATGCAAGAAAAAGCAGCCATAAATCTTCTACATGATTCTTCATGAAAACCACATCATTGGGTATTGTTTGGTTTCCATTTTTATTGTATGGAAATCACATGCAAACTAATGTTTGGAAAGGGTAGAATTTTGTATTGAAGTAAACCAGTAATTTTAGGTGAAAATGTCACAATTCTAGTTGGGAGATCATATGATGCAATTTTGGTTGAAAGTTCAACACGTCCAGGATGACAATTAATTAGTTACTACAGTAGAATAAGAAGCATTGGGAAAAGTTGTGAAGAAAATTTAGTTCACTTAGACTACATATGACACAATTCCCAACCTTGTAGCTCCCACACCTCTTAAATCCAATTCAGAATGATTTACTGAAGGGGAATTCACCCTACAAAATATTCTAGAATGGAGCCTCCCCATGGGGGCTTCACTAGAAGGCAATATAATATCATGTTCATTCATATTGGGGTATTAAATAATCATGAAAACCTAAAAATTATATTGCTTATATATTAAGGGGAAAAGGGTTTTTTAATTTAATGTAACAATACAAAAATACTTTGGGGTCTTTTTTATATGGGCGTGCAGACAAATATCCGCCAAATGGAAATGGAGGGATCACGACCGGATGAGAAATCGGGTTGAGGAAAGCCTCAGGATTACCAGTACATAGGGAAATCACATTTTGAGGAATGCTTGAGGCCAGGGGTTTCGTGGTGAAGAGGGTTTCCAGTCGATCATAGTTGAGAGACAGTGGTCATTGACAGACAGTTGTTACCAATATCCTTGGGTGGCTCTAAGCCCTTCAGGGCCTGTTATAGGACCTCGATAGGCCTTGGGGGCTTGAATACCCAACCACTTGTGCCTATTACAGGCCTTAGGAGGTTTAGTCAGCCTCCTAAAGCTTGTTACGGACCCTAGGGGCTTGGATACCTAGCCCAAAACAGGATTAGTCAATGATTGGGGAACTGCAACATGAAATCTAAATGTTGTACTATGTGCATTGGCTCTAGTGACATACAAGAAGTGATCTCCTATCTCTTCATTATACCATTAGATGTTTCAAATCATAATGATATGTGGCTGATTAATTGCATTGTGGGTGAAGTAATGTGCATCCACAATATACATCGAAAGAAGCAAGCTGCATTGTAGAATGCATGTGGGGCCATAAGAGGGGTATCATATCAATATTCTAGGTAGAAATATAAAGGGGTATAAAAAATGTTAATGAAAAAATTGATACATACAATATCTAGTGAAAATAAGGGTTTTTTTCAATTGGGAAGGCATATTGGGAGGGGGTTAAAAAAATGATTTTGGAAGGTATTTTCCAATATTTAGTGAAATTAGGGGTATTGTTTCATATGCCATGAACGAACATGCTAGGATAGCAGTTTATTGAGTGAAGCCCCCATGAGCCTCCCCTGAATGACATAGGAGAATCTTTAAATTCAAAATTAGCAGGAAATTCATTACCATCTGATACTCATACAACTTTGAGACAAATTTTTGGTGGACTTTTGGCACCAACTCCACTCCCTAGACTGGTGGTAGAATCAAAATTGACAATGTCATTTTTGGGTGAGGCCATAATGCCTCCCTTATGATAGAAAAGTTGCAGTTGGACAAGCCATCCAGACTGCAGTTAATATGAAATGACCACACAATAACGCAATAATAACTATGCAATAGTCCTTTATATTGCTATCCTTTAGGCCATGGCTCAAATTCTTATTATCCTAGCTCTCTTTGTTTCCCTCAACATTTAGAGTTAGTGCTTAGAAAAACAATTTTTTCCACTGGAATTATCTTCTTCCTCCTATGCTTTGAATAATTTTTGGACAAGATCCCAAGAAATTATCCATCTTCCAACAAATTCTGCACCTAAATGCGGCATTTCCATAGCCCAATAGTTGAGACCAATGCATTCCATCATATTCAAGGATGACAATCTCTAGAAACCTTTTCCGTCATATTGTCAGATCTATGTCTTAGAAGAAAAAATATGTGTTCTTCCTTCTCTTGAATCTAGGTGAAACATTCTTTCTAGTTCCTTGCTTGGTTTAAATTCATTAATCCATAGGCAGTGAATGACATTTTGAAGTTTGTGTATTAATCTTTTGTATTTGGGGCTATTTGTCTGTGGGCATACTTATGAAATTTCTGATCTTCAACTGGCAATTGTGACCTATTAATAATTTTCCAAAGTCTATTTATTTGGAAATTGAGTTATGATATGTGCTTCCATAGAGTTCTAAACGCATAGACAAAGGGATAGATTTCAGATTCTTTATTCAAGTATTATTTTCCTTTCCCTTCTTTTGATGTTTGTAATGTGTGTGCATAGTAGGATTCCATCAACCAGAAGATTTTTTTTAAAAATTGGAATTGTTGAGCAACTAGGGTTTACTATAAAAAATATATCCCTGTTTATAACAATTAGACATGTCTTAAAATGTAGACTTTGCAACATATTTTCTATAGTATTATTTGGAAGAATGAAAGCGGCAAGAAAGATGGTACACAAACATGAGAAATCAACTTCATTAATCTGTAATGAAGGAAGCAGGTGTTCCTTCTCTTCTATAATTTGGAGTTTCGTTGCATGGATCATATTGATCCATGCCTACAACACCGTAACTTCAACCAATTCTAACAAAGTAGAATCCTAGGTGCAACAATATCACCTTTCTATGTAGAGAGAGCATGAATACATAGAAGACAGGGGTTTCGAAGTCAAACAAAGGGGTAAAAAATCATCTCCCTGTTAGGAAAACAAAAGGGAAGGAGACATACCCTAGTAGATGATTTTCTTGATGTCACATATCAAAGAATGTCCCTTTACTTTCCAGAGAAAAGTCTTGCAGTGAACCATCTAAAGACTGAAGATAGCAGCAAGTACTGCTTTTATCCTGATAGAGAATGGAGTGACACAGAGAGCAGGACCATACAGGCACATGGCAGGGGGATAATTTATGTTGGAAGAGACTCATGCCTTATACTGGTATGGAGAGAATAAAGATGGTCAAACCTACCATGTTCACAAGAAAGGAACTACACATGTAAGTTAATCGTTTCTTTCACTTATGCCTCTCTGAATCATGAATTCTATGCTATTATTTGTCTTCCTGTGTATTTCATGAAAATGGCCATTTATTTCTACACTCTTCTGGTAATTTTATTATTGTATTTTTAAGTCGACAGAATGCTTGCACAAATATTTGTTCATCTCCATGCATGTAAGAGTTGTTGTATGATTTTGAACATTTCAATCAATATTTTTGTTGGGAAAAATGATCATTTCATGCCACTTCGTAAACCTATAGCTTTTGCTATGCTTTGGATGTAAAAATGATTCGCTGTGCAAATTGCTTGTTGCTAACTTTAAGGAGACATACCCCAGTAGATGATTTTCTTGATGTCACATCTCAAACAAGGTCCCTTTACTTTCAAGAGAAAATTCTTGCAGTGAACCATCTAAAGACTGAAGATAGCAACAAGTACTAGTTTTATCTTGGTAGAGAATGGAGTGACACAGAGAGCAGGACCATATAGGCACATGGCAGGGGGATAATTTATGTTGGAAGAGAGTCATGCCTTATACTGGTATGGAGAGAATAAATATGGTCAAACCTACCATGTTCACAAGAAAGGAACTACACGTGTAAGTTAATCATTTCTTTCACTTATGCCTCTCTGAATCATGAATTCTATGATATTATTTGTCTTCCTATGTATTTCATGAAAATGGCCATTTATTTCTACACTCTTCTAGTAATTTTATTACTGTAGTTTTAAGTCGACAGAATTCTTGCACAAATATTTGTTCATCTCCATGCATGTAAGAGTTTTTGTATGATTTTGAATATTTCAATCAATATTTTTGTTGGGAAAAATGATCATTTCATGCCACTTGGTAAACTGATATCTTTTGCTATGCTTTGGATGTAAAATTGATTGGCTGTGCAAATTGCTTGTTGCTACCTTTAGATTTTTTTATTGGTATAGAATTCATACATGCCCAAACCATTTCCTTGTAAGTATAGGGTAATAATATGAGACACTTTCCTAGATTAGATAATAGATTCAAGTGAGCTATTGCCTTTTATTTCCGGCTTATAGAAAGTTAAGTTACTTCTGGGGGCATTCGACTGCCTATTTCTTTGTGTCAAGCTATCTGTAAATGTTCTAGATGATTTGTTGGGTGTATTCATTTATTTTAAATTTTCCTCATCTTTAGTATGGAATGCCAAATCTAAAGAGTGAAATGGATCCATTACATCATTTGTCTACTACCTTAACAATAGTTGGATAAAATGAAATTGGTAGTTGTCAGTGTTGATATATCTAATTCTTGGCATTGTAAGCGCCCTATGCAAAACATACTGACACCCATGCAAGAGAAGTCCTTATAACAAGTTTAGGATTTTCCATCTTCGACAATCAATTATACTAATAATTTGATATGGGATGATGTTAAGGTGATACTATGGCAATTATATGCTAAAGAATATACTTGTGGGTATTTTTAATGTGTATACCTACAAGTGTAGATGATGTGTTGCACTTATGTTCATCAGAAGGGTCGATAGGGTTTTTTCATAGAAAACTAATGATTATCTCATGAAGTCATATAGTAACAAAAATCTAGATTGCAATAACTCAAAGGACCTTGTTATCTTCATTTCAAAGGGCTTTAGTCCTTCATGAGATAATTTCTTTGTTAGTGTCTATGTCAAAGGGCTTGAAGAAGGTGTACAAATTATGTTCTTGTGAAGTCAACAATGGACCTCTTTATTTTTAACATTTCATTTTTTCATTGGAAAAGTCAGATCCTAACTGCTTGAATTAATGTATGATGGCCTGATTGTTGAATCCTAAATGATTTCGCATTGAATTTTCTAAATAGTTGGACCACATTTTGAATTGTTTGTCTATTAGATTCATTTATTGCACCTAATTAGCAACCAAAGTATTCTAGATAATTATTGCACAATCAATTATAAGTAGGGAGTACTTTAATAGCTATAGTTGGGCCAATGTTTGTGGAGATGGGCTGAATAGAACTATTATTTCCATATTTATGTCTTTAACTATGTGATTGGAGACATGAGAAACCTCTAGTTAGAGCCATTCTCCAACATTCATGTGATTTTATCTCCTACCTGGGTGGGAAAACCTCAGATACACTTTTATTTATGTCCATATAACTAAATTTGTTCATTACTACACTATTTAGGTGAATTTACAGCCATTATATTTCATTGAATAAACTATTTATAGCATATGATCCATGCATGCACTTTATTTAATTAGATTTCTAAGTTGGAATCTTCTTGTTTGATCATAAAATGGTAAATCATTATGTTTTATAGAAATTTCTTATTCTAGCATCGCTTGATATTTTTTTTTCATGGGCAATGGACCTTTTCAGGGAAAATGAAAACTGTGTTCTTGTGGAAACTGATGTTGTAGCAAGGAGTCTTGACATTTCTGGTGTTATAACTATCATTGACTATTAACTACCACATTCTGCAGAGGGTAGTTTTGAAAGGAATACTTTTGATTTTCTCGTCACCCATTTTGTAGCTAAATTAGTTGCTAGCAATTTTTATAAATTTCAAACTGTTCGTCTCCAATGTGACTGAGATTACTACATATATTTCATATTTAAGTTTATCAAAGCTGGCGAGTAGCTGAAGGTGAGACTGATGGATGCAATACTGCACTTATTTCACCTAGTGATAAGTCAAAATATGTTTCCCTCTGCCATTCTTTCTCAAAGGTAATACTTCCTACAATTTCAATATCGGTAGAGTCATTTTTTATCTTTTACTGTGAAAAGCGTGGTGGATAAGTATTAGTATCATTATATCTGATGTTTATGTTGTTTGGCTCAATATATCTTTTGTTCTTTCATAATTACTGTGATTATCTTGCTAATAACAAACTAGTATGTTGGGAGGGTGGTTGATAACTATCATATATATTTATTCTATGTTGCAAACAAAAATGTTATACCAACAACTAAGTAGATGTGAATTACTCTAACAATACCTTCATGGAAGAAATAGAACAGTGTTACTAACATAAAATGAATAGTAAGTCCAAGGATCAGACATAAATAGCACTATGGATCAGCCATATAGGGATTTGTTGACTACTAGCCGATGAATACTAGTGTTTTCTTCCATGATAATCAATACCCTTGCGTCCAGATCAAAATATTGCTTGGAAATCACATTGAGCTTGCACATTTAGCTCCCTATATATATGAGAAAAGGATATGTCGGTGAACCTTCTTTCCATTTCTTTCACTTGATTGAACACGGGAATTAACAAGAATTTATGAATTTCATTCTTCCCAATTAGCCAGTCACACCAACCAAAAAGTTTCCATGAATATGCAATTAATTAAATTCTCTTTCTCTTGCAATCCTCATCAATATCATCAAATAATTGATTTATACCCAGTGATTGGATCCTTCACCTAGTGTTTCCTTGGATCTTACCATGTGTTCAACTAAGAAGGTCAATGTACCTTCTGCTCCGCTGACTACTGGACTACCTAGGTTATCCCCAGCAAAGAGCCCGGGGCTTTGTTTTGTATATACTTATAGCCTCAATCATTCTTGGTGGCTTATCCTTTCCAGTTTTCCAAATCCCTTCATAAGTAAATATTATTTGGTGATCTACTTCAATGAGAGGGATTACTTTATCTTTAAACAACATTGCATTTCTTACTAGTCATAATATTGAGGAAACCGCACAGGGAAGAGCCTTGTGGTCTCTTAATGATTTGTTTTCCATCCACAACCTCAAACATTCCTCCACTAAATTACCTTACTTCTGTTTGGTGAGAATTATCCTCTTCAGGAGGCTGTTATAAATGCCATGACAAACTTAGGTAAAGAGAGACCACTTTGCAAGCTTGATATGATTAAAGTTGGGGTGGTTGAAAACATACTAGAAATTCTTCCAAAAGCACTAGAATCTGTGTTTGTTGTGATGGCAGAATTACTTCGAATACTAACAAATAACGACAACATTACTAAAGGAAAATCAACTACAAAAAGTAGTCGAGCCTCTTTTCTCAACTTTAAAAAAAAACTGACTTTAGTGTTGCAGGGAAACATAGTGCAATGTAGGTGCCGGTGAATATATTAGAGAATCCTCAACGAAGTTCTACCTACAAGCTAACACCTTCTCAGAAAGTGGAGCCACTGATCCCTCTATTGGATTCACCATCCCAGGTAGTGCAACAACTTGCAACAAAAATTCTTTCTCATCTACTTCTAGAGGAATACTTGCATAGGGAAATGATTAGCCAACAGGAAATTACTCCTCTCATTCAGGTTCTCGAATCTGGTATGCCCAGTTTGTAACAAAAAACAATCGAATCTCTTTTAAGTGTTTCATTAAGCTGACCAAATGCAATTGCAGATGTCAATGAAGTTGTTGAGCTATCAAATGTGATTCTACAAGCTGACCCTCCACTTCCTGATGTCCTCTTTGAATTTGCAACTTCTTTATTCAAGTATTTTACAATTTAGTCCCCAGTACTATTTGGAGGTACCTATTGAAATCCTAGTAAAATGCTCCGCTCTTGTTCAGAAACAACCGATGTAGGTCCGTTAAATTCCCTTCTTGTTCTGGAGACTGATGATGCATATAGTGTTGAAGCCATGGAAGAAAGTGGTTCCATTGAGGCACTCTTGGAACTTCTTAGGTGTCATCAGTGTGAGGAGGCTGCAATAAGACTCCTAGAATCCTTACTGAATAATGTCAAGATAACAGACATAAAAGTTGCAAAGTCGGAAATTTCTTTGTTTCTCTATTGACATTATTGTTTGATATTGTTCATGTTTATGCTTACTATTACCCTAGTTCTTGCATTTGGGCAATAATTAGTTTTGGGTGCAAGTTAGTATAAGTATTCTTTCAGGGCCACACTGTTAGAAATAAATTCATGTACTGTCATCTCTTTTTACTCAATTTGACAATAATTATAAGGTATTTTGTGGCTACGACAGGCTATTGAATATTTGAATTTTCTAGACCTAAACAAATATTTTATCTTCCTTTTACTTTGAGTATTTCTTTTTCTTCTAATAGTTCATGTTTGATATTTACTTGTTAATTCTAAATCAGAATTGGTGATAGTAATGCCAACAAGTGCTATCTACTTACTATTTCTTTTTTAGGTTTATGTTTCAGAAGAATGACAATTTCTTTCAATTGCTTATCTGCGTTTGGGTTTTCTAATTTAAATTTCTAATTTAAGATTGTTCTCTTTTGATAGACAGAAGAGAAAACAGTGATTTGTGATCGCAAGCAGTTAAAAAAGCTGATTGATATAAGCACACAATTGGATACTGTAAAGTGTGTTATTTACATGGAAGATGAGGGAATTACATCTGAGCCTTCTCTATCTGGAAGGAGCAACAGCTGGACAGTGTCATATATGTCCAGAGTTGAGAGTATGGGTCAGGAGAGACCTGTTGATCCAGATTTGCTAGTATCTCCTGATGTTGCAGTTATAATGTATACAAGTGGTAGTACTGGTTTGCCCAAGGTCAGCATAGATTATTTGGTTGGATTTTATACTAGAAGGTGATACTAATAAGATGGAGAATGAAAAGCACTTTCTTAAAATGTCCTATGTAGGCCCACATTAGACATCAATAATCAATTTCAAGGTATTTTCTACAACACTGGCCCTCCTAACTTTTTAGCACATCAAATCTATAGAGATGTGGGAAATCTTCTTTTCAATCTTTTTTCAGCAAAGAAATAGAATCCTAAAGCAAACCAAGTAATTCCTTACCTTTTTCTTTTCTTAAGGTCCGATAGGAAAGTTGGTCTCAGATGTTAACAAGCATCATCATCATCATCATCATCATCATGAGGTGTCATGTATGGTAGGTGATAGATGCTCTTTTTCCTTGATTTGATGTAGATTCAACAACATAATGTACTGATGCGAATTTTTAATCATTCTCCCCTTAAAAGGAAATAAGGAAATATAAGGAAAAGCCAGATAGATTTAGGATTAAATGGAAGGTTTTGAAACACAATGAAGTTTAGAATTTATGCAGGAAGATGTGCTGCTATAGAATGATTGTAAATATATAAATGTAATATGGTTTTCAAGTCTCTTTACATTAGAGTATGTATACTGTTGTCCAGTGCATACAGTTAGTCTAGTTTTGGGCCTTGCAAACAGGGCACATCCTTTATTGTTAAATTTGCAAAAAAATACTTTCATGATTCCACATATTTCTCGAAAGTTGTCAGTCCTTTGGGTTTTCTGCTCCTAGTTTCTTCATATTGATCTTTATATGGTAGTTGATTTTTTTTGTTGTTTTTAAATTATCAATATTGGAATTATTCTCCCAAGCCTTCTTTCATGTTTTGGAAAATGAAATGGGAAACCTGTGTAACTAGAGTTTGAAGCTAGTATTGATGGTTTTACAAACAAAACAATCTATAGAGAGATTTTCTTTAGTAACAAGTTGCAGTTGTAAAAACACATATCAGAAAGTGATGACTTGGATAAATTTGGTCTATAGTGTAAATCCTCCAACAGTGTAATGTGAATTATATTTGATTATAGAAACAGTTCAAAATCCAATCAATATTATCTAATTGGCAGTGAGTATCCCAAGTTCAACTTTAAAATCTTCCCCTAAAACTTAGTACTGGGATATTTTCATTTCAAGAGAAAATGTCCTGAACTAGCTACAAGTCAAATGAAAATTTATGTTTCCAAGTGTCACTTGACCTAGATTGAACCTGCTCCTTCCATCTACTTTGGTACAAGAAACCGTCTTTCTTTTCAAATAGAAGGGATTTCTTCCAATCAATCCAAATCTTTACAAACCAAACCAGTACTAACCAAATCCATCTTCACAACTACTTTGCCAATATCACCAGTTATTTTATGGACAACAAGCAAGTTTGACATCCTCTTATCCTCTTGGACACCTGCCCTATCATAGGTATCCTCTTTTACTTGTTCTTTCCCAGATATGGGACTGCAGTTAAGAATTTATATATGTATAGCTGTCTTGTTAATGTCAAGATCTAATTGTTGTTCTAAAGCATTTCGACATTCTTGTGAATTCCAACCCACTGAACTATTTGGAACAACTCCTATAGCATCCTGATAAGATGTGATCTCAGTTTCTTTGAAATTATAAGGTCCTATTGCCAACAATTCATTTTCTCTCTTGTGATGTGCCTTGTTTGAAACATGTAAACACTCGTGATCCAGAACAGTACAATCCTTTTATGCTTTTCTTTCAAAGCTCACACTTAAAACACCTGATGAACTAACATCTTCCTAGTCAACCAAATGCTCAGAGACAAATAGACATGACAAGGCTACTAGGCTATTTCCAAAAGCCATGTCTATCTTTTGAAAGCAAGTTTAATCTTTCTTTCCATATGGAACACCACAGTACTATAGTATTGAGTTTCTTATGTTGTCATAAAAGACACATGAGAACTCTAATGTCTCCATGACCTTTATGGCATACCTTCTGTTGTAATACTTGTATGTGGTAGTTGGATTTGATGCAGAATCAGACACCAATTTGTAGCACGAAGCACTAAATAAGGCACACCCATATGGGTCAATACCAAAGATCTCATCTCCACTCAATGACTTCGATGCTCTCGATCCCTGGGCATCTATTTTCTCCACAACACACTCTGGACAATACCATGCCCCTTCTGGTAAATTATCTTTGGAAACACCAACACATCAAAAATGATATGCAAAAGGGAAACCATCACAACAAATCAAATTACCATCCATTCCACATAGGTATTAGGAAACATCTACCACTGTTAAAATCCTCTCCATCGTTCAATAGGCTTGGAGAACTCTAACCCTCACAACAATCATACCCTAATTGCAGTGTTGGATACAGTTTGTGAGGGAGGATTTCTTGTGCATGAACTCAAACATTTGATGTTCCCAACACCACAGTTTCTACAACCTTCTCTGATAACCCTTCTATCATCTCAACACTATTTAGTATTTTCACTGACATGTAATATTCCTTTGGATCTATTCATGATAGTGTTATTAGTGTTGTTAAACCCCTTTCCAGCTTATTCAATTCCTTAATGGAGTTATGGCCTGAGATCTCAAGTCGTGTAGTGAAACCATGGTGGAAGATAGTCTTGTACTCTGCAATTGATTGATGGTACACTCCATTGACAACTGGAGCAGTCCAGATGTCTTACCATTCATAGGAATCTGTGGAAAATCAACCCCATCAATATCCATTGTGAGGTTCAGTTCTTATCTTATTACTAGAATCCTTATTCATTGTTAGGAGGTGGCATTGCTTATTGTTGCAGTTGAGGTTTTGGCACTTGAAACATGTGTAGGGGATATTGATGGACTTGACTGGATGACGAATGACTGCTCCTCCCATGAAACATGCTATGTAAGATCCATTTAGATATCGACTCTGAGACAAGCCTGAATACATTGTAGGGCCTCTTGCGTGTCATGAATTGCTTCAGACAACATTTTTTTTCATAAGGCCTCAGAAGCCAACATTGACAATAGCATCTCTACCATACCTTGCCTCCTCGCCACATTGATTGGAATGGCTGAATAGTGCCTTAAGTTTTGTATTGCCTTCCTAGCTTGAACGTGCACATTTTTGAATTTTTCATCCAACCTGTGCCATCTAAAGTGCATTGATAGCCCAGTTTGGTATGGGGTGCTAGGAAGGCAGTCACATTGATCCCAATATTACTGAGAGTGTGGAAGGGTTGGGTTGGGTGTTGTCCAATAGTATAGTAGCATCAAGTTCACATCTTTTTGACCTGTTGGATTGTTGCTGAGTCGGTGGTTTCAGTTTTGTTATGTTTTCCTTCTTCTGAGATTTCTTGATATGCTTCATTTTCAGAATCATCAAAATAGGGTCGCTGATTTTCTGTAGATGCTGGTGTATGTGATGGCCAACCAATATCATCCATAATTTATGTCCTCTTTTACTTTCCCATCTTAAGAGCTACTGGGACTAGGGTGTTTGATATTTAACATCTTGATTCACATGGACAATATAGTATATTGTCAATGGGGACATGGAAAATATGATACTTGACTTGACCCACTCCATGCCTTCCCAAACTGCTATGATATTGTCTAGAAGAAATCACCTTTGGAATGAAGCCTCACTATTCTGGATGGATGATCTTAGAAATTTTTTTCTAAACATTCATGGCCAGGGCCTTGGCTAAAATATTGCAAGATAGATCGAGGAAGGTGATTGGTTTCTAGCTAGTGATAAGTTCAGGGTCCTTGGATTTGGGTATGAGATGGATCACACCTTTGTAACTTGTTTATATTGGCTCCCAATGATATTTTTGTAACTGCTTCTTTCTACACTAGGAGCTAGTATGGACTGAAAGAGTCCCAAGTAACCTTGTAAAATCACAGGAAAAATCGTCTAATCCAGGTGGCTTCTGCTCAACCATAACCGTCGAGGCCACTGTTAACTCATTTAGGGTCAATGACTGTACACACACCCATTTTTGGGCTTTAGAAAGTCCATGAGGGACCACATCAAGAAAATTTTGCATGGCCACCATACATTCCTTAGTGAGGCCTTGACACTGAAACACGATTTTGTAGTGGGAGACAAATTTCCCTTCAATATCCTCCTGTTCAGTTGGCCTTCCATTAGGAGATTTGATCTGATAGATCTTCTCCTTACCTTCTTTCAAGGTTAGTGTTCTAAAAAAATTCTTCATTGGCAGTTCTTTTATCATAGGGTTATATGGAAGTTGCTAGCTAACCTGTTCCAATGCTTCCTTGACAACTTTATTATGCTTATGTTGGATTGAGGTGACCTTTGGCCCATATATTGTCATTAAAGAGGTGGTACAAGCAATGGATTTTTGTCATCA
This sequence comes from Larix kaempferi, assembly GCA_027924585.1. NCBI lineage: Eukaryota > Viridiplantae > Streptophyta > Pinopsida > Pinales > Pinaceae > Larix > Larix kaempferi. The sequence continues at coordinate 878,490 of BSBM01001830.1, forward strand.
TATAATCTAGCCATCTCTTTTAGTTTTCCTTGGATAATTCAGGGAACCCTAATTCCTCAAGTGAGATACATTCATAATATACTTAATGCATCTGCACCTTGGCTGATACCTAGGAATAGAGAAATATATAGGCTGAATATTTGGGAATGTGGCTTTCTTCAGAATCTTGATTGGCTAAGCTCCTCTAGAGTTAAAAAAAGGTACATTCTCTTCGGAAAACATAGCCTGTCAAGATTTTTAAGGATTCTTTTGTTTTCCTTCGAAAGTTGACCATGTAAACCAAAGATCAGGTAGCTGCTTAATTTAATGGGATCATACATCCCTAGCGTAGCTTTGAGGATGTTCTGGTTGTTATATTTCCAAAGGCAGGACTGTCATAACCTCGTAGATCATTGGGACGAACTTTCATGTTCTCTTTGGGGGGACCATTATTCTCCTTATCGTGAACAACAACATTGCTATAGACAACTAGAGTTGAATTTTGGTAAAATGATCTGTCCTCAATCACTAAGTGAGACATTAAAGGCTCTTAGAGGTCCCTTGGCAAGAGATGATCCAGTAAAGGCCACCACATGTGATCAAAGACTCAACTCTGATCTAGATCTATGCGTAGACCTACCTTCCTTTTTCTTGTCACTCACACTGACCAGAAAGAATAGGTAGGTGAGTGGTAGGTGGTGAGAGATGGTTTATTCTTATTACTTAGAATGCAGCCCTGACTTATAGATAGGATTTTTTCTACTTTTATCATGGTTCCTTCATCCATATTAAGTTCACAAACAAAGGATCTATTTATGTACCATTCTTTCTAGCACAAGTCTTGGAACTTGAATGTGAATCTTTATGAAGTTATTGCACTTATTTGGATTGTTCCTTTCGTTAGCATTGGTTGCATGCCATTTTCCAATTATTTTAATTTTTACATATTGCTCTTGTAGGTGATGTTCATGGCCAGTATTCTGATCTTTTACGCCTTTTTGAATATGGTGGTTTAACACCAAAATAAAATTACTTATTCTTGGGGGATTATGTGGACCAGGGAAAACAAAGCCTAGAGACAATATGTCTCCTCCTTGCTTACAAAATTAAATACCCATAATTTTTTTTCCTTCTGAGGGGAAATCATGAATGTGCCTCAATCAATCACATATACGGCTTCTATGATGAATGCAAACATAGATTCAATGTTAGATTAAGGAAAGTTTTTACGGACTGTTTCAATTTTTTTCCAGTTGCTGCTATTATAGGTGAAAAGATACTATGCATGCATGGTGGTCTTTCACATGAACTGAGCAATTTAGAACAAATAAGGAGCATATCTTGACCTTCAGATGTGCCAGATATAGGGTTGTTAAGTGATCTTCTTTGGTCAGAGCCTAGCAGAGAAATTGAAGGCTGGGGGGTGAATGACAGAGGTGTTTCTTACACATTTGGTCTTGACAGGATGTCTGACCTTCTCAAAAAGCTTGATCTAGATCTCATATGTCGTGCACATTAGGTTATCTTATAATTCGATTTTGACTTCCTTATCTATCTTCTTATTGTTGGAAGATAAGTTCATGTGTAGTATGATGCTTTGAGCAAGATATGGTTTCAAGAAACTGAATGTACTGTGAAAATATATTTTGATAATTATTTGCTTAAAAAGTAAAAATAGTCACGATTAAATACCTGATGGGGTTGCTTTCTGTGCAGGTGGTGGAGGATGGTTATGAATTCTTTGTTGATAGGAAGCTTGTTATAGTCTTCTCAGCTCCAAATTACTATGGTGAATTCGACAATGCCGGTACAATTATGAGTGTCGATGAAACACTGATGTGCTCTTTCCAGATTCTTAAGCTAGCAGAGAAAAAACCAAGAACTGGTTATGGAAACTTTGAGACACAAAGAGCTGGGACTCCTCCTCGTGGTAATAGGGCAATTTCGCTTTAAACATCATTTTTTTCTATTCGCATATTTTTTTTGAGGGTGGAGTAAAACCAAAATGATTGCAAAGTATATCATCCTTGGTTCATTCTTTGCTATCTCTTTCTTTTAAATGTGCAACTAGAATTCTTCTATTTAAGATTAATTATGTCATTGTGCTGAGAAACCAACTCTTTTATAAATGTTTTGAGGTATGCATGTTTCTATCAAATTGTGGTTTAAATGGATTGCGTCTTATTCTTTACATGCATAATGCTTAGTGGCTTTTATTTATATTTCCATCTCTATCTCTTGCGTCCGAGAACATCAAATTTTTCATGATGGTGGTTTTGATGGAGGAATATTCACTGATATTTGTTTAGTTGTTTGATGAAGCAGTGTTTCTTACATTTTTTGAAGTCCGAGAAAGATCTAGGGCTCATGACATGACATTTACTAATTTTGAAGAAAGTAGTATTCACTATTTTGAGTTTGAAGGTTTGTATGCTTGCTTGACTCTTTTGTTGCAAAGTAGAGTAGGTCTATTTATATTTTGAACATGTATCCCGTTAAAAACTTGATCCTGTCTTGTGACAATAACCAGGTAGACTCCATATTACTTCTAATATCTAGACGAGTTAGATTTTGTATACATTTATGCTAGATGCAGGCTGCCAATTCATGAGTAGGATTGATTTGTTTGGTATTCATTCAATATTTTTTTTAATCATGATTTTTGTTGAATCCTGGCTTCTGTTGTTGCTTTTATGCTATGGACATATTTATGCTCATAGTGAAAGTGCGATGTGAACTAGAAAGGGAGGCTTTGTTCTATGAAGAAAACATGAAGTCTATAGCCTTTGTATTTTTCCATATTTATGAGTTTGCAATGGTTTCAAATTCCTGGAGACAAGGTTGAAGTGTGGTATTTTTCCATTCTATCAGGTTTAGAGACTGATTTTACCAATCTATATTGTTTCAAGGAAACTATGATCAAGGGAAGCTAATTCATATGCGTTGCCTTTTCCTAATATTGTGTGTGATTGATTTCTTGACCCAGGCTGTAACAAAAATGTATTTTTTCCTTAATTCACTAAATATTTTGTTTTGCTGATGTTTTGTAACCATTTAACCTAAGTTTCACATATGAAAATAGAGACAAGGATACAGTTATAGTGTCTAGAATCAATAGTCTTGAAGGACTGGTACAAGGTAAGCCATTATGGATCTATAGTAACTTGGTAATCATTATTTTGTATGCTTGAATGATGAAAAATTTGTTTGAATATCATCATTGTCAAACAATAACAACTTATTAAAGGGTGCTAGCTCAATGGTAGAGCACCTACCTAATTATAGGTAGGAGATTGGTGGTTTGATTCCTCCGTACCCTATCATAAATTAGTGACTAAGAAAACGAATAAATTTGCATATATATGACTATTAGTAACTAATTTCCAGTATCTTATAGTGCAACTAACATTTAGTCGTATTTAACTTCGTCATTAATATGTTATCATCTAGTAGTTTATTTAGTCGTATATTTGGTCATTAATTGTGGCAATCAATGATTAAATCAGTGACTATGAATGACTAAATCAGTGACTATCAATGACTAAATCAATGACTAATATGTCAACCAATTAATGACTATTGAAATACGACTAGCTATAAGATAGTGGAAATTCACTACTATTAGTCACCGACTCAAAAATAGTCGTGTATAGTCGAATTTTAGTAATTTTTTTAGTCATTAATTCCTCATTTTGTACTAGTGGATGTCTTTTTTATTTCAAGATTTTTTTATAGTGACGTTTTCGCACTTGGGTGGCATCTAGGGATTTCTATGGATGCATTGTAGACATTTTCTTGTGAAGAGATCTTCCTTGGATATTAAGTAGTGGACAACCCTTGTTACTTGGAAATTACTTCATGAACTAGCATCCATTTAGAGCCTTCTAGATGGGACCATCCCCTTGGACATTTTTGCATTTTAAAGATAGATTGGTTGCATTTTTGCATACCTGTGCATCCAGATACCACCAAAGGAACAAGCCCACCTGATGTATCAAATGGCCCTCAAGTGGATTTGGCCAATAATCTAGGGTTCTTCAACTCAACTCTGAAATTAATTATTTTAATTATTTGGCTCCATGTTTTTAAAATTTGTTAATATTATTATGCACTATATTTATGCACCAAAGGTTTGGTGCTTCATTTTTATGGAACCAAGATACATCAAATTTGCATCAAGGATTTACTAGTCTACTTCCATTTTAATATGTGATCTATTAATTTTACACATCTACAACATTTGACCTATATATAGATCCTATAATGGAAATAATAATTCACAAGGGATGCTTCATGGAAGCAAAACAATGGCTCTAATTATATTCTTAATCTCAGTTGCAACTTCAATAAGAAGCAATTTTCTATCTATCTATCATCTTTCTGGATCACAATATGGATCCAAAAAGTGGCTCCAGAATAGTGGTGAATGTGAGTTTTTCTATACGTAGATCCATATACCTAGTGGAGGGAAACCTAAAACACTATGGGATTCATCCTGGATTCACTTTTTTATGAGTTCATTTGAAGGAGTGCTTAGTGCTAACACCCAAAAATTGTTCACCTAGCTCATCACCCTAGTCACATAACCCATTTACCACTTTTCCTACATTTTTGGCCTCCAAAACCCCCAAATACCTAAATTGGTAACCAAATGGGCACGAAATCATTATTTCTCTCATCAAATAATGAAAATCCTCCAACAAGGGATAAAATCCCATAAAAAAGAGTCAAAATCCCAAAAAAATAAAAAATAAAAAGGGGAAAAAGTAAAAATAAAATAAAAAAGAGGGAAAACTCAAAATACCACTAGCTAGTGCTATTCGTTTCCCAAAACCATGGGTCAATACTCCACCACCAAAAAGCACTAGAGAATGGTGATGGAGGCCCCCATTTAACATCCATGATCAAGTCTTCACACCTTTATGCTAGAAAAATTCATGTTGAACTTTAGCCTATCACCTTTAGCTTTTATTCCCCATTTAGTTGAGTCTTGGCCACCTCTTGAGAATTTGGAGAAGAGAAAGGAACTATGGAGACCTAACGTGCTACTCTTCATACAGCTGTGAGGGCCCACATCTACTCACCTTCTGAGATAACTCTTATTGTAAATCCTTGTTTGCAACACAATACAAAAAATACTTCATGAGTTCTGATCTATTTGTTGTTTTTACTGTAGTAATTAGTTAGATTTATTTTCATTGTTATTTACACTCATAAATCATCTTTATCTATATTTTGGAACTGCTACCAAGGGTTCCATAAACTTTAGTAGGTGCCCCTTTGCACAGGCTAGTGTGAAAACACTAGCTACAGATTTGGTGACTCCATTGGGTCGATTCCCATCGATCTTTTCTTTAATTTATTTTAAGTTTTGTATTTGTTATTTTTCTTTCATTTTACTTTTCAAACCTAGCCGCAGGCCCTCTACTTGCATATTTGGCCCTTTCCATCGCAGTACCTTCCATTATTTTCATTTTTATGGCCCGACCTGTGAATTTCTTCCATTTACGTATGGCACAATCGCGACTTCCATCCCAAAACACACACTCCCCATGATGAATTTATGCCTGAAATTCATGCTCAGAGTGCACCTTTCCTCCTGTAAGTTGCGTGCTCCATGCGCCTTCTGACCGATAAACTGCGCGCTTCGCACACCTTGGGGCCTATAAGCCACGCCCTCCATGTGCCTCTAAGCTTGCTACCCACACCCTTTGCATGCCTTTGGCCCTGAAACCCGTTGCCTTAGCAAACCTTTGTGCCTGAAACCCGTGCCCTATTTTTTGTTTTGGTTTTTCTATTTCGGCGCGACTTTTTCTGCAGCCTACAACGCCCAGATAGCGACTTTTCGCTTCACAGCCGTACATTGCACCTCCTTTTTACCTCTTTTCTTGCCGAAAGAGCCTCCCATTTTTTTATTAGTATTATTATGTTGTTTTCTTGCTATAGTATTTGGGAAATTTCATTTTGCATACATCCTTACTGTATTACTATCTCTTGCATTATATGTCAGCAAGCTCATTTATTTTACATATAGCAGTTAGTACTTTTTATTTCATTCTTAGTTGTATATTTTCAACATTTATCACTGGCGATTCTAGGTTTACACCACTTGTGCACCCACACACTCCCCATAATTCAAGTGAGACTAAAATTAACTTAATTCATACACAGATTAACCCACTTGGGAACACAAAAACAACTTTGTATTTAGGTAGGACATTGAGGTTAAGCATCCAAATAACACCCCCTTTGTCACACACATTTGAGACATAGTTTGTTGTCCTTTAGGGATCCAAAATCCCCTATTATTTATTGGTACAATTGACATCGACTTATGGGAGGGCATGTCCCTTAGGAAGGAAAGTGGCAAGACTGGTTCCGGAAGTCTGAGTGGAATACCACTCTCTATTTTGTACTGAAGGATACAAACTCATTGTTCTCGTCGTGCATGCCGGTGCCAATACTGGGTGCACAACGACCAAAGAACTAAAGCCACGAGACACCTTTACGAATGTTCCATAAATGGGGTAACTTAGTTTCCATTATTCTAGAACTCTTTTACCTGGAGTCCCTCTCGGTAGAGGGATATCCTTTTGCCATTTGGTTCTACATTTCCTATTTCCTGACTGTGGATTTCATCACCCTACATGGGATATGATTTGTATGAGATTCCATATCTTTTAGATAGGTGTTTGCATGCTCCTATACCCCTATTGGTTAGTGTGTCTACCTTTTTATTTCTAGGAGTGATGCTTGTTGGTATTCTGACCATTTTATTGCTGCTCTGTTTGTTGTAGCACGTTGTTGCAACAATCATTTTTGAGCTTGTTGTTGGCCTAAGTGTCATCTATTTACGAGCTCTCCTTTTGCACACACGGTTGCACTAGGATTTTTGAGCATTTCATCCACCATAGCCCCTCATCACTTTTACACATGTCAAAATTGATTCAACCAGACACTCTCATCGCCTACGAAGATAGTCCCTATAGTACGGTTCACTCAACCCCACTTGTCACACTCCCTTGAGATGCACATATTCGTCACTAGATCTTCATCCTGAAGCCCCTTATTTCACATCCAATTCTGAGCTAGATTCACCTACATACATAACTCTGTCTATCCCCATGGTTGGCGTGAATCCCAACCCCTTTTATGGCAGTGTTTTTGGTGGTGGCTTCAACACTACCTCAACCACCATTTCAGCATCCATCCCTACTATGCCATCTACAGGAACTACACTTGGCATTTCAGTCACTACTTCTATACCCATTGGGAGCGGATCTATTCCGACCACTATCCCTTTGGTCACCAGTAGTACCCATAGGGGCACTGCCCCTTCCACCTCGATCTCTATGCCCTTTATCGATGGTCCCTTGATCCCCATTATAACACATTCCAATACCCCACCACTCAGTGGAGGTGGCCCCACGATCACCACCATGGCTAACATGCTGGCCCCTTCAACCATGTCACATCCTCCTGCTAGTTTTCCATTCATGGCCAGCCTCAACCTACCTGATCTGGACCGATTAACAAACAATCCTATCCGACATGACCCTACATCGCCTCCCATTCCTACCAAACTCCATTGGGACATCCCAAAATTCGACGAGAAGGGTGGTGAGGATCCACAAAACCATATCATGTCTTTCCACTTATGGTGTTCCTCCAACTCCATAGTGGATGACTAGATCCTCCTACGCCTTTTACAACTGACACTCACTGGTGTTTCATCCAAGTGGTATATTGAACAACCACATGGGACGCACTCCACTTTTACATCCCTCGCTTTGACTTTCCTACAGTTCTTCCAGTTAGCCGTCATTAATTGCATTGGTGTTGAGATTTTACTATCGTGTAGACGGAACATAGCTACCCATATCATTAACCATATCCATCAATGGCGTAGACGTCGTAGTTTGTGTAATATCAAGTTATATGACCGTATCTTTTTAGATTGGTTCTTGAAGTCCCTCATACGAGTGACTGCCAAGGATGTGGCATCCGAATGACCCCAAATCGAAGAAGAGTTCATACTCAAACCCCAATAGTTTGACCTTAAGTATGCACAGTCGGGATACTTTTAATCCATTTTACCTGACGCTCCTCATGGTGATTCCTCCCAGAAGGACATGTAGGGAACATCCCATGCCGTTGATGGAATTATTGGACATGTTGCATCTCGTAGTCAGCCATATGTCCATATGCCTCCCGCCACTACCTCAGGGTACAATCCTACACCTAGCTCCACACCACCCACCATGAGTAGTGCTCCCGACCTTTCATGTGCAACGACTCATTCTGGAGCAACATCTTTGTATGTTCCCATGGCCCAAGCCCCTCATATACATGGAATTTCTTATCCGATGCTTTTCTACATCATACCTCACCAACATATGTCCCCCCTATCGCAACACCTGCTTACTACAATCCACCAGTTGTACCCACACCTGTACAACTTCTAGCCCCACCAGCGTATTATCCACCATAGGCTTCCTCAATATCTTCCTGACTGCAAACCCCCTCGTTCCCCAAGGGCAAGTTTATGCTCAACAAAATCAACCGCAGAACCAACCTACCCAACGAAACTAGCAAGGACAACAAAATTGGGTATGCATACATAATCGAGGCAATAACCAGCCTCATGGAAGACGCGGTCCACCATCGAACCGCCGTGATAACAATGGCGTCACATCGGCTAACAAAAATCATGATCGACCACCTCAGTAAGGTAAAAACCCCAACTTATGTATAAACCACCCATGCTCTATTTGTAGGGTCTATGAACATTACATGCACAACTGTCCCCATCTAGAGCGAGCTATCCAACTCTGGAGTCACAATTCCCAATGCCAAGGAAATGTTTCAACTCCGGCACTACCAAAACCCCTCCAACCCAACTCACAACCTATGGTGTTGCAGAACCCCCTACCCACGCAAGGGTTGTAGCCACCCAACCTTTGGCTCCCCCTCAAGGGGATGCTGCACCACAACACCTAGTTTCTTACACTGCTCCTGTTAGTCAACCCATTGACTTAGGTACCCAGTACGTTTTAATGATGTCTTCGGCTGATATAAACCTTCAAACACATCGTAACCAGTATGGTTCCACCACTGAGACCATTCCTGCGGACAAGGCCGCTACCACTCTTCCCACATATTAGTCATTACTTCTACCCCAAGCACCGTTCCACGGGACCCCCAAAGCCCCTAGATTCCCTCTACGCTACATTAATAATAACCGCAATGCTCGAGATGCTCCCAACTATAACATCGTGGATGACTCAGCCTCGTCCCCTGCTGCTATGTCAACCTTGGAAGTTTTGAAGAACTTCCAAGCACAATGAAAAACAATGTTATCAACCATAGGTGTAAGCCACCCTTCTGACTCACGAATTATGGCATTCAATTTAGACCAATCTGAACTTCCCATGCCTTCCACCTTAGCATTTCAAGTCTCCATGCCAACCCAGAATCTTTTTATCCATTGGTGTATCATTGATGAGGGTGCCTCTGCATGCGTCATGTCTACATTTGTGTGGAAGAAGCTAGGATCCCCTACCCTATAGCCATCCATGACTGCCTTGCGATATTGTGATGGCCATTCATCTCAGTTGCAAGGCCTTCTGGCTAACGTTTCAGTCCAATTAGCTGGAAAAACTATTCTGATTGACATTGAAGTTATCAATGACCAGCTCAACTACAACCTGCTCCTAAGAGGAAGCTACATGTATGCCATGAAGGTTGTTTCCTTCTCTGTGTCTTCGATTTTGCTGTTCGCCCATGAGGAAAGGGTTGTTAAAATCGATGAAGTCACTTACTATGACCTGAATGCGCTCGCTACACATGAAAATGTTCTCTCCATAGTTGAAAAACCTATTTATGGTGTGCCTACCTCATTGATTTCTACTATCGCACCTAGACTTTATTTAGAACCCCAAATGGTCTACACATTTCATTATGTACCGCCTCCCCCTTCGGTCGTTGAGATATCTGACTTGTGCACCATTTCGTCAAGTCAATCGGTCCCTAACCCTCAACCTCCACTCCTGCCCCAACCGCCATTGGTACCTAGCCACGTTGGATCCACACCGATCCACACAATCCCGTTCTTATTTCCACCATTAGGAGTAGTAAGTATGCCTGTCATGTCCAGGAAGAATCTCCCAGGGTTGATGTTAGAACTTCCTATGTGGTATTTACCTGCCCCTAATCCCATTCCAACACCACAAATAATTTTTCAACCCGTCCAACCAATCACCACCACCAATCATCCACCTCCTAGTGTGGTGGAAACATCTTCTTCCAACGTCACCCCTTAGTCATCCAAGAATGCTGGGGGCAGAGCCACGCACACCCATACCGAACCAAATGCGACTAGAACCATGCACCCCCCTCCTCCAATATGTGCACCTCCCAAGCTTTCCTTGTGCGTTGAGTTGGGCCATCTAACCCATGCTTCTCCGCAGTTTCCCGATATTCAAGCACACATGAAGACATTGGACAATGACCCCACTATCCTAGTTTTTTAATTACCAACTACCCCCCCACCACGTAACAAATCATTGTGCAACAACCACTCCTGTGCAATATGCGTAGTTTACGGCCCTTACACTCATCATTGTCCAGACTTACCAGAGTATCAGTTGGTGCTGCATGAAATGTGTTAGTCTATGCTTGAATCATCGATTACTACCATTGAGGACCTTCACCCACTTAAATCCTCCTCTTCTGGAGATGTTAACAATATTTACATGATTTCAGCAAGTGGCAAACCAACCATTCCTCCAAACTCCAGCTTTACCTATTCTGATCTGTCCACAAAGGGTTTTCATAGTGACGAAGAAATCCTCGAAGCAATAACTGCACCTGACTTCCCTCGGGATGACATGCATCATATATCCTACTTCATTCCCAAGGATTTTACTCCTGTTACGACCAACAAACTTTCATTCGAGTTGAAAGACTTCATCCATAGCCAAGTGGACTGGTTCAAGAACCCCATCCCAACTCCTATTGCCTTCGAAGAAGGAAACATGGCTAACATCTGACCTACCATTTAGGTCGATATTTCAGTCACACCCGGTATAGTCGAGAACATTACTTTAGGTGCTTCATGTACTCCAGACGAAGTCAATTCCTATAAGAAGATCTTCCAAGAATTCTGTGATGTTTTCGCTTGGTCATATACTGAGATGCCTAGTCTTGACCCTTCCATTGTTGAACACCATATTGATACTTGGCCTGACATCCCACCTATCCACCAAAAGAAATGGCCCATTTACCCCTCCAAATTACTAGTCGTGTAGTCCGAAATTGAAAAGTTATGACCAATTGGTTTCATTTATCCCATTTCTTATACCACATGGGTGTCCAATCCAGTGCCTGTTAACAAAAAAAAGGGCACCATTCACATCTGTACTGATTTTCGTGACCTGAATTTAGCTTGTCCCAAAGACAACTTTCCTACACTTTTAATCGATGAGCTCATCGATGCATGTGCAGGTCACGAGCTTATATCCTTCATGGACGGTTTCTATAGCTACAATTAGATTCAAATTCATAAAGAGGATCAATATAAGACTGCCTTTACTACTCCATGGGGCACCTTTTCCTATCGCGTTATTCCTTTTGGTCTTAAAAATGTTGCTACCACATTTCAGCGGGCCATGACCTTTTTTTTTCACGACTTAGTCCATATTATCCTTGTCTACTTGGATGACCTCATTACTCAATCCAAGAAATTATCCGAACACCTGGACAATCTCTGGAAAGTCTTTTTGCGTTGCTGCAAATACAACATTCGCTTGAACCCCCTCAAGTGTGTTTTTTGCGTTCCTGTCGGTCGGTTATTGCATTTCATTGTTTCCCAAAAATGGATCACTGTTGACCCTTTGAAGGTTGAATCCATTCTTGACCTCCCATCACCACACACATTATGCCAATTACAGATCCTTCACGAGAAAGTGAACTTTCTTCATCACTTTGTTCTTGACTAAGCTACCAAAGTTCATGGTTTCCTTCACTTGCTTCGGACCCACGTTCCCTTTGTTTGGGACTAACAAGCACAAGCGGTGTTTGAAGCATTAAAGAAAGCCTTGACTTCCGCCCCATTGATTTCACCTCCTGATTTCTTGAAGGTTTTTATCCTTTATGTTTCGGCATCCGAATATGGCGTTTCCGGCGTGTTAGTCCAAGAAGATAGTGCACATCAAGAACGTGTCATTTATTACGTGAGTCATACATTGTCTAGTCCACTACTACACTACCCCATGAGGAGAAGTTGTCCCTTTTCGTCGTCTTCTCTGTTCAGAAGGTTCGCCGCTACATTCTTATGAGCTGAAATACAGTTGTGGCAAACTCCAACCCTATGGTCTATCTCTTGAGTCGCTGCCTCCTTAGAGGTTCCACGGATAAATGGATCATTATCCTACAGGAATATGACTTGACATTTGTTACACCTAAGAGTACCAAATCCCTTGAATTGTCACATCTTGTGACCAACTTACCATATTCATCAGCGTCACCTCCAATCATCACTAATTTTCCCAATGACCACTTATTCATTATTTTGTCGGATGACCCATGGTATGGTGATATCCTTGTATACCTACAAACACATAATTTTCAATCCAACCTCATCCGTGATGATCGTCATTGCATCCACCATCACGGTTCACGATACCCTCCTCGGTGATATCCTTTATTGACGCGGAATTGAGACCATCTTACGCTGATGCCTCACACATGGTGATGCAGAACAAGTTTTAAATGAATTTCATAGCGGAGCCTATGGTGGCCACTTCTCAGGAATGGAAACTGCCCAAAAGGTCATCTGTGCTGGGTGGCCACCCATTTCACTCATTGCATTAGAGCAGTAAAAAATTGTTTGAAAAGAGTTGTCCACCTTCCTGAAGTTTGATCACCATTGGCCCTTTCTGAAAATGGTCCATTGAATTTATGGAGTGCAACCCTTCCTTGACCAACAAGCATAAATACATCATTGTGGTTGCTGATTATTTCATTAAATGGGCCGAGTCCATGCCCTATTTTAACTTCCACGTAGAGACCGCAGCACGTTTCTTTTTTAACAATGTCATTACTTGATTCAAGGTCCCTAAACAACTCGTATCCGACCATGGAAAACACTTTTAAGAGACATTTTGGAGAGAGTTGTCCACCTTCCTGAATTTTGATCACCAGTGCGCCTCATCCTACTACCCACAAGGGAATGACCAAGTTGAGACTATCAAAAAGATCATGAAGATAATACTTCAACGTACAGTGAACAAGCATAATTCAAATTGGCACCATATGTTGTTTCGTGCACTTTGGGCTTACCGCGCTTCTACTAAAACTGCCACAGGTTTTAGTACCCCTTTCCATTTAGTTCATGGCATAGAGTTTGTTCTCCCCATTGAGTGTCAAATCCCCGCTTTACACATTGTCATTGACCTTCTCCCAAACACCTCACCTCTTGAGAAACGCTTACTCTTGTTAGAAAAATTGGATGAAGATTGATGGGAGTCCTTACAAATCATTAAGGCTGCCAAACATCACTCCAAATCCCATTACGACAAATGCATCCATCCCCGCACCTTCCAAGAGGGTGACCTAGTGCTTGTCTATGACCAAGCTCATGACAAACATGGAAAGGGAAATTTTGAATCTATGAGGCAAGGCCCTTAAATTGTCCAATCGTACCTCAGCAAGGGGGCATATATCCTTACCGATTATGAAGGAAACCCTTTTCCCAACCATCGCAACGGGTTGTATCTTAAGGGATTATTTCCTTATTTTTTCCGAACCCACTAGTCCATGTTGTAGAGTTTTCTTTCCCTTTTTTGTTTTCCAATTTTTGCATCCAGAACCTCACATTTTTCTTCCATGCGTGAGCACAGATGGATCTTGTTTCTCCACTCTATGTCGACTTATCCGACAGTGCAAGTAGATGGTCTCCAAACCTCGCCTCCGCAGCTTGGGTATTGTATTCCCCTTCACATGAGTTGATCCACCTCAACAAAGTGTGTATTGGTGTTGCCACTAACAACCAAGCTGAGTACAATGTTGTGATTGGTCTCCTGACCTATACCCTCCAGTTGGGAATTAGTCACCATCATGTGTTTCTTGACTCCCATGTCGCCCAACTCAATCACTTTTACCAGGTATGGGATCCTTGCCTTTTTAGAAATTTCTTGTGCACAAAACATCTGATTAGAAATTTTGAGTTCATTACATTCATCCATGTCCCACGTAGTCAGAACAGTGTTGCAGATCAAATGGCTTATAATATTGTAGAATGGCATATAAATCACAACATGTAGGAAGTAAACCACAAGAATGCATCATGATATCATCGACATGCACATATACATCATATAGGCATACATCATCATAAAAAAAAGAGGACCATCATCATAATAAAATGCATCCACGTGTATCATAAATATCATAATCAAAATGTCATAGTGTTTACATCATCACATAAACATAAATGCATTGAGGAGCCCCAACAACTTCCTCATCATAAAAATAATCACCAAGTACAAAAATTCCCCATGCTCATCGCATTGGGGGGAAGCTCTATCAACTGCCTAGTCATCTATGTCATCCCCATCATCGTCATCGTCATCCTCCTCCTACTCCTCCTACTCAGCCTATGACTTAGTATCCTCCTCCTCATCCTCCAACTCAGTTTCCTCCTCCTCCTCATCATATGGGGCATCACCCCACATCATGGCCCTCGCTGCCTCTGTCGCCATCGCAATCCACCACATCATTGTCCTCCACTCTTGTGGTTCATCTTAGAAAATATAGATCAGCTCTTGATCTAAATTTTTCCATCCATCATCAATCACTCCATCTAGTAGGCAGTCAATTCCTTCAAGTGGTGTATTCAACGTCCTCAAAGAAGTCTGTTTTCGATGATGCCCATGGCCGGGAGAGTACATTCCCTCCACTCGGCCCCTACACGCCCGATATCCTACTGGAGGCCGCAGCCCCACATCTACACACAAAAATGATGTCATCAGTATTGGTATCATAACAATCCTATATCTATCACATATGCTATGGATTAGAAACAACATGATATTGTAAAGTAAGTAGATACATACCATCTGGTCCCCATGCCTATACAGGAGGTCGTGGTAGCTCTGCATCCCCCCTGTAGTCCATACCTACATAAGGGAAGTCCTAGATCACCACTAGAAACTGCTGCCACTGTGTGAACAATTCTCGAGTGAAGAACCGACCCACCAGTCCCCCACCACCGCGAGTCATCATCTCACCCCATCGTCACATCCTCAGCTCAGTGGACCCACCGTCATGTACTTCTCTATGAGGTCGCAATTTTAGAACTCGCTCAAAGAAGAACGAGCATAGGAATGATGGGAAACATAAATCCCCTCCCGTGTAGCTCACCTTGTTCAGCTCTCACTGAACAACCATCAAGTACATCTATCCCCACCCGAATTATGTACCTGCTAAGGCCTACTCAACCAACACCATTTATCCTCTATAGATATTGTGGGGCACCTTTGACCCCAGTATCCACACTACCAATTCCACTATAGCTCAAGTCTCAGACTCTCTATGTCATAGATCAAAATCACATTGCCATGCACATAAGTTGTGGCATAACAATGACGCTCCAGTAGGTCCTCCATAGACACATCACTGGCCTTCCTTGGTTGGGTGTCTGCAATCATACCCAACTTTGAGAGCCTTGTCAAAAAGTGCACATCAGTGAGTGATACCTCTATCCGCTCACCCTGACTCATGAATTCCCCCACATTGGCATCCCAGAACTCCACCAATTTGTTCAGCAATAGCTTCGTTGAACTCATTAGGGGAACCCTGGAAAACTTTAGTAAACCACACTGGGCCAATGTATCTTGTAAATCCTCATCATCCATGATGTCATCTAATAGCCTACCGAGTTCTCTCTCTCTCTCACAAACTCACCCTTGGCATCCTGCACACACATGAAAAAACAATCATCAATAATGTGTAAACCAGCAAGATGGTCCTCTTGAAATGTGTACTCCTCGTGTGCACCTGTCGAGACCACAATCGTGCTTGGAGCATGCTTTTCTCAGCAAAAGCCACACTCCAGAGTGCAGCTGTGCAACCCATAGTCACACCCCAACTGCACGACTGTACGGCCAAGAGCTGCGGCTTAGTGATGCCATTTCCTTCAAAAAGTGCACTCTAACACAATAATTCCCTATCCTTGCTTGCCAAGGGTCCCTAGAGGACCAAATACAAACCAAAAAGCATCAAAAATGTCAAAAATCACTTAAAGACTTACCTGCAAGTCACAAAACTCGATTCCACTCGACAGATTGAGAGAAATATGAATTTTCTCTTTTGGGCCCCTCCACACTCCTCCCAAGTTAAACAGTGAAAATTACATGTGGAGATGGGCTCCTTTGCTATTTATAGCCATTTTTTTCCATTTTTTATTTGGCCATTTCGGAGTCATCCGAACTCTCTTTTCTGTGCCGTTTGCACTACTGTATTCAAAATTTCATGCCAGTGATGATTTTTGAGATAATTTCTCACTCTCACTCACTCTTGTATTTCCCAATGAAATAACTATACAACACCTAGGAGTTGAAGGCTTCAAGGGAAGCAAACAATCTCCCTTAGGGAGGCCTTTCTTGTCCAATCTAAATGCTAAGTAGATGGAAGAATAATGGAGAGAAACACTTGCCCCTTGATGATAGGTGGATATAAAGATTGGGAATGCTCACAATGGTTGGAAATGGTGGGTTATGAGGAAGCTCCAACTCAAATCCAACAGCATAACCTTGCTCTAATTTCTCTCTACAAAATTCATGATAATGGATTCCTTTTGTAGGCCAAGCGGTGGCCATCAAACAACTAGATCCAAATGTGAACTCTCCTCCTTCATGAAGTAGTTCCAAGGTACACAAGGGGGGATTATTAATTCCCCCATGTGTTAGAGGAGCCGAATTCTGATACTTGGAGAGGACAGAGTCTTTAATGCGCCGCTAGGAGTGAGTGGACCCATCATTTTGATAATAGTGTGGGTATTGAAGGAAAAGTCGTGCGTGTTTAGCACAGCCATTGTTTAGGTAACCTGCACTATATCGTGGGTCAACTATGTAATACTCGTGCTACCCCTTGTTTTGACTGTTTCTTAGCACTTGTGGACTCATACTATGTTCTGGACCTGTTGAGGATGCTTATGGTGAGATGCATTCTTTATGTTGATGAAACTTTATTGGATGAATCATAGAAATGTCGCATGTGTGCAACTTTTAGGCATTAACAGTCTCCACAAAAGGTACTCGAATGACTGCATCAATGAGCACTTGAAGAATTTTAGGAGCCCCATCACGTAATGTTTGTGTCGCCACCATAACCCCTAGAACCAATGGAATTAGGTCGTCATAGTTCCTCTTCCACCACTCTCTGACACCCATAGTAGCCATAAGGAACTCAAGATCACCTGCACAAGGAAAATTCCCACCCATCAGACATACACCCAACAAAACCATCATATGCACGACCTCCCCTTAGAAGGTCCATGCGTAGCGTGACATTAACAAAAAAAGTCTCACCCAACGGGATTGAATCTCACTTACCCGTGCAACACTAGAGCGTAGGATATGAATTATTTTACTGCACTCTGTAGCACGACTTCCTAGTGAACAACCCCGCTACACTAACGCATGGACGAATATCTTGTATCCTGTACGTACCGTGGAACAATGCATTTGCCTTGTGGTGCTACTACATGTGATTTTGGAAAAATCCCACGCTACTGCAGTGCACAATTTTACCATTATCTCATGTTATAGCATGATATTTCCCGAAAATCAGGTGCAATAGGCACTTAAGGTCTAAACCAAGCCCTTGGAATCCCAGGGATCCACTTGTCCTAAATCTACCCAGGCCAAACAAAAACAGATAAGGTTATGGCATACCTAGAAGTTACGGCTCATCTAATGGATGCTCAGATTTCCCAGAATGACCACAAACGTGCTCTAGGAGGTCGTCAACGAATAGTACAAATGAGTTTTAAATGTGGGATCCATGCCCTATTTGTATTCATCTGGCACAAATTTCAAACTGACCCTACAAATAAACCATAGCTCTATTTTACAAACCATTCACACCATCATGATCATCAAATTGAGATATTTGACATGAGGTTGAACACTCATTATTTTGACCAATTTCATGTGGACCCTATTTTTCACAAGTACCCCCAGGTACAACTTGTTTTGGTTTTATGTTTTCTGCATTGTCAATACCTTTGTCACGTTCTTTACTACAATGGGCTATGTGCGATGTATGTGAAGGATCACTATCAAAACAGGAAGGAGACTCTAGTTTTCCATTATAAGAGCAAGAATCCATGCTTTAGCAATGGTGTTGGGCTCTACACACATGTATCATTTCAAAACTGGCATATAGGCAATGAATTCCCTTTGTTTACAATGCATTTACCAGTATTCCCACTGATAACCATAGGGTCCTAACTCCCAGTCTTCATGTCCCATCAATCTCATCACTGGGAATAGCATGTTCACCCATGGGTGTGCATACCATATCCAACCTAATCATCAATTGACACCCATGATGTTGACGCCCCACAAGTCCGAGGAATCTGATATATCTTGAAAATCTCATCCCTAGCTTATCATTTTATAATTGCACATTTAATCCCCCGACTCTCGTAGTAGACGCCATCAAATTCCTCATCCCATGCTACGATAAATATTCACAAAGACCAATCATACATCCATCAACACTTTACCTTCCATAATATTCCTCATATCATCACCCCCACGAAGACACCTATGGATCCCCCACCCTCGGAAGTAACCAATATATTCATATATCCTACAAGAGCAATCTCCATGGGATTGATTCATGGGGCACCCATCTTCGATTTTTCAAAATAAACCCCACCTCATCTTGGAAAGCATCCCCTGACCCACTAAAAACCATGTAGACTCCACCCATCATCAAATTGGTCCCCCAACACACACAAAACTATGGGGACCCCCAATTATTCTTTATGTACAAACAGTTGCCCAATCACATCACATTATGGGAACACCCTATTATTTTGGCAACAACCCATGGTAACCTTTGATCGATGTATGAGTCCCCATATCCTCAGTAGCACCTGTGTTGTCAATCACCATTGCTCTTTGTCTTGTGTCTCCATCAAATCCCTTTCATTTGTAGTTTGTGTCCCTCTGTACCAACTTGTACCATTCTGAAAGGAAGGCATCCGTCCAAACTCCCCATGTTTACATTGATCAAATGAATTTATGAGCCCCACACTTATCATCCAGTCTTGTGTCAGGTTTTTCCATCCAATCGTTGGTTAAAACATGATATTGGTTCTCAGGGTAAGGCCCTAGTCCTATAATGTACTTCAGCTCTCATCAACGCCAAAATAATATATTCCAAGAGTTCCAGTAGTTGTAGTTCTACCTTGGGATCCATTTCAATTAATATAAGGGATCATCTTGAACTTAGTAGGGAGAGTAATTAGTGCTCCCTAACTGAGTGGTCTTCCCTATGCTCAACGTCAACACATCTATCGCATTAGGGGGGAAACTTACTTCTGAAGGTAGTAGTGTTCACATTTGCAAACCATGGTAACAATCCATCCAAAACAATGAAGTTCTCTCTTAGGAAACTTCACCACCATACTGGTCCCCCACCCCTGTGGACTTATCATAATTTTGAACAGCACTACTTATTCAACCTTCTGCAGTAGTTCCTGGTTCATTTACTCTCGCATGGATCGAAGTTTCCTTCATCCATAACCCAACAATATATTTTATTTGACCCCTTGGTCCTCTCTCATTGTAATCAATTTGACAGCATTTCACGAGCATGGGTATACCCACCTCATTTGTATAAAACACTATTCTTTACTACATCTCCAACAGTCGTCACTAACAATATTCCCGCATGGGAAGACCCCATTAGCCACATATGCTTTATCCTATAGAACATGAGAGAAACACAAGAAACAATGATGTATTATAGGCTCTATAGTACCTTATGAACCTCATACATCAGGGGCATCTGCTAACGCCTAAATCTCGCACACATGTGAAATTTCGGCGATTCTTGCAGTAAGGCATCATCAACATAAAGAATTTAGTTCACCAAAGGAATCCTGAACAAATCCGAAAGAGAACATGAGTCCAAAGTTCCCAAAGACCAGTCAAAAGAAGAGGTCACGTGATTGAACCATTGTTAACCTATGCTACATCGCATGTTATCAATTCAATTCCCATGTGATACTCACGTGCCTATTCCTTCAATAGTTGCGCTATTATCCAAATGATGGGACCACCTACTTCTCCCGGTGCAATGAAGGATCCATCATCTCCAAGGATTCGAATTCAGCTCCTCAGAGACATGGTGGCATTAAATAGCCTCCTTGGTGTACCTTGGAATAATTTCATGGAGTATATGAGTTCACATTTGGATCTAGTGTTTCTTAGCCACCTCTTGGCCTATAAAAGGAAGCCATTGATATGCATTTTGTAGAGAAAAAGAAGATAAAGGTTATGTGGTTGGATTTGTGTTGGAGTTTCCAGATAACCCACCTATTCCTACCTTTGCAAACATTCCCAAGCTCCCTTGCCACCTTCCTCCAAGGTGCAAGAGTTTCTCTCCATTGTTATACCATCCACTTAGCATATAGTTTGGACAAAAAAGGCCTCGCTAAGGGAGATTGTTGGATTCCCCGGAATCCAACACCTCCTATGTGTTGTACAGCTTGACCATTGGGAAATACAAAGTGGTTTGGAATACCTTTGATTGTTGTTGGAGTTTGCATTCTCCGCCCATTTCCTTTTTATTTACATTTTGCTCAATTTTCTTTATTTTATGTGAATTCTGCTAACAATATCTTGCAATATCACTTGGAGGACAACCACAAACCCCATGGGGGTTCCAAGAACTGAGGCCTTGTTGTAGCCTACAAGGCTTAGCCCCTTACCAAGTGGATGACAGCACACCTGTGCAATTTTTCCACAACAAAAAGGTCTTTGAATCAGATAAGTATCCTTCAATTGATTGTTTATTTATTAACTGCAAGTTTATAAAAATTCATTTATGAATGTGACATAGAAAACTTTTAATGCATTCTCAATTCATGTATTGTGGTTGTGTTAAAATGAGGAAGATAATTATTATTATTTCTCAAATGATTATGCAAATAATTATTTGTTCCTAAATTTCAGAAAGTATTGAATAATGCTTTAAGTATCATAAATCATTTCAACTATGAACTAAAGACTTGTATGTTCCTACCTTTGAATTATAAGATTACCACTATTTATCATATGCACTTAATCGTTATATAAGTATGATCTTTTTTATTTGGGAAAATGGAACTGATGGAAATTAATAGGGAAATACTATCTTGAAATATGTACTTGTAATACATGTATTTTATAATTAGAGTGGGATGTCCTTATACTAATCTTTAGTCACCCCAAAGGCGATAATCTATATATTTAATTATCTACTAGTTTATAAGAAAGGAAAATATGGTATTGATAAGGATTTTTAAATCAATTAAAAGGATGTT
The DNA here is from genome assembly GCA_027924585.1 of Larix kaempferi. Taxonomy (NCBI): domain Eukaryota; kingdom Viridiplantae; phylum Streptophyta; class Pinopsida; order Pinales; family Pinaceae; genus Larix; species Larix kaempferi. The sequence continues at coordinate 900,073 of BSBM01001830.1, forward strand.
ACATAGTTACTAAATGTAAATAGTAAGAGAATGCTCTCTCCTAATAGTATAAGTAACATGGTAGGACTTATACTACCTTGATATAGTATTTAAGTTAAATAGAATTATTGTATAAGCAAGTGATTAGTTGTGAAAGTTTACCGTTGTAGTGGATTAAAATACTTTACTTATGGTAGAATAGTTAAAGCAACCTTGTATTAATGACTTGTTTAAAGAAGTGGAATTACAATATTCCTAAAGGATTGAATAGTTAAACATAAATCTTGTGACATTGTCCATGCATGATGATAAATTAATCAATGTAGTTTTTTTAGGAAAATGGCTGCATGATGAACCAAAAGCTAAATGGATCTATTTGTTGATATACATAAGATTACAATTAATAAGAATGTTCTTTGACTATATTGATTTATTTAATCATCGTAAACCTCAAGAGGATTTTAGTGTAGGCGAAAGTGGTTTTTGATGGGATTATTACCTTGGAGAATTAACCATTTTTTTGTGCTATTGTTACATTGAAAGGAATGTTTACCTAGAGAAAGTCGTTGAGAATTTATCCATGCTCCTAAGATGCTTAAATGATTTGATATAACTTCTTGATGAGACTTTAACAACATTAAAGATCATGTTAAGATCAAGATTAAGTATTCATTAAAAAATATTCAAGAATTTTTCAAATGTAATGATAAGGCCTTATAAAGTTAAGAGTTTAATGGAATTTAATTTATATGACTTCTCATGTGTAAGAATAAAGAAAGGTACTTTACGAATGATTTTTCATATCATAGGACTCATGTATTTGGTGTTTGGACGAAGTTTGAGAAAAAAATTCATACCCCATTTCTTATATGGAAATGAGGAAATTTGCTACATTACGATAGTAGTGTTATATTTTTTAATATATAGATCTATATGTTCAAATTTTACATGATATCAGAGCTACAAGGTTCCTAAATAGTTGGTATATTAGTTTTTGCAAGGATGTAGTGTTATTGAATGTTGAAGGAGGCCCCATAAGCTTTGAAACATATTCCCTACAAGGACATATTCATATCCATTAAGAGAATGAAAGAGATCTTAGAAGCTTCACAACATATGGAATACAAGTTCATGTGCACATCCATGATCAATGAATCCGTTGGTTGTGGAGCTTAATTATATTCCTAATTCAGAGGATTGTTTTTCAGAAGTGTTTGGATCCTGAAATAAATGACCAAGCTATAGGGATTCTGGGGGGTGTCCCCCCCTAAAGGTTCAGAGGCAAGATCCCCCGAGGAAAATTTTGTGGTTTGTTTTGACCATTGAAATGTGGCAAAAAAAAGGCGATTGAAAATAATGTAATTTCATAGCCAATATGGATTGTTCATTATTAGGTTACATATCTGGCAGTAGAGGTTATGTTTGTGTATTTTTTTCCTAGAAGGAAACCCTTTTTTAAAGAGGGCATTATATTACGGTTGTGTAGTAGTGTTTGTGAGAGAGACTGTGAGAGAGTGAAGAGGAGGTTGTAGTGGATGTACTGCACGTTCTATCCCTTCATTTTGTTGGATTGGATAAAAGAAAGGACTGGCCATTTCTCCATGGATTTATTCCATATAGGGTGAACCACGTATATTGGTGTCTCTCTTGTATTTTTGTTGTTATATGTTTTATTTAAGCATCTATTTTATTTTATTGCTCTGAGATTCTATTTGCTAACACATTCAGGTGAGGGCGACCCTTTTACAAGAACAAGATAATAGGCAATCAACAATTTTCTATTATCGATTGGAGAACTTGTCCCAAATTAGGTTCTCATTGAAGAAGACCTCTAGAATGTATCTTCGTACTCAAGATATATGAGAGAACTTGTCCCAAATAAGGTTCTAATTGAAGAATACCTCCATAATTTCTCTTCATACTCTGAATCTACAAATTTTGCTCCTATAATTGACCAAGTTCCACACAAAAGATTCAAGGGGTTTCCTCCATTCAAAGCAAGGATTGGTCAAGAACCATCATTCAAGCACTTAAAAGTATTTATATCTCGTGAATGGGATCACATGCATTCCAAGAGGAGGATGATTTCACAAAATTTTATAGGGATCTTTGCAAATCCCTTCATCGAGAAGCAGTTCACCAAGCTATGAATTGCCTTTGAAATAGAAGGCTCCTTCCGAATAGTCTCCTTAAATTCTTCTCATTCAAATTATGTGTATGGGTTCTTTTTCCCCTATGGGTTTTCCCTCTTATTCAGTTTTAGATAATTTATTTGTGCGCATGGGTACCTAATATAGATGCAAATTGTCGGGACCCAATTTTTCTTTTTGCATCTATTTCACCTATTTCATCTTATGGGGATGCGTTAGAGTATAATTACCCTATCCTTAGCATCATTCCCATAGCTAGTGACTTAGACTATGATTTCATTATTTTTGTGGTCCAAACCTCATTTAATTTGTCCCTTTCAGTTTAGAGCTTCCTACCAATCTCTAGAGCAAAACATCCTTATCTGCTTTTTTTTTAACTCCTGAAGTCTATTTTTGGATATGCCGGTGAATTCCTTTAATTGGGGGTTATTTTCCTTGATTTTAAGGTCCCACATTGCAAGTTAGAGTTGTGGAGTGAAATTGGGGATTTTACTCCACTGTTCAGAGACTCCATGCACCCATTTTTTAGCTATTGTGAGACAATGACACCCCCCTTGAGTGTTTTTAAGGATGTGCACCACATCCATATGCCTTGAGTCAATTGCATGTGATTTCTGTTAGTTGCAGTCTGTTGTTGCTAGCACGTAGGGAGCTAAGTCCACTTAGGGTATTCATGGGTTAGTTAAATCATCTTAGAGAGTGTGTATGGTTATTTTGGCTCTAGTTAAGCCTATCTAGCATCTCATTGAATGAGCAATTCAAATTTCCTCATAACCTATTCCAATTGCATTGCTTATTTATACTCTTTACCTTGATTCATTGAATCTTGATGTAACTTACAAAATTCACTCATGCTATTGACTTCTCTCTTTTATGTAATGATTAATGTTTAGTACATTTAAAGCATGAATTTGTTAGATTGTTGATCTCTTTCACAGTATTGCAATCTTGTTTAGTATCTAGCTCTATATGCTCAAATTCTACAATAAGTAGATTAATATAACGATTCAAATATTACATCTATGTATAGTATTATAGATGACTATTTCAATTGAAAAAATAATACATATGGATATGTATGCCAATATTCAATAAAATAAAATAAAATCTAATATATTGCATATTTAATCGTATCATATGTAAAACCTGCGTGAATGATTAAGCTAACTCGTGATATTTTTTTGGTGAATCTTCACCTTTAAAAAATATCCTACTTACAACTATCTTTTAAATGAGAGCTTATTAAGTTTCGAAGGAAATTTAAAAGGGCGTTGAAGGGATTGTGTCTTCTTTTCCTCTTATCTAAGGAAAGAGTGGAAAAAGTGTTTACGATAGAGCATGAAAAATTGGACTAAACTATTGTAAAAGAAAATGCCTCGTATTAAGGTAGAAATTACAAAATAGCAAGTGCTCTACATACATTATAATTTATTTTATTTTGGAGTTAGCTTCTCGGGATAAGTATGCGTGAATTTAAGATTCCAACATTTCAACTAGACATTCCTCCCACCCTTAAGGAGCGCAAGAAAGCTTAGAACAAATAGAGAGACAATGGGGATCTTAGGTTTGATATATAATAAACTGAAATATGGACATTGAAATTTGAATTAAATTAGAAAACTAAGCGAGTGTTGTTAATAATTGAACAATATAATAATTTAAAGTTCAATTTGAATTGATATTAGGTTTTTATCGATTCAAATTCGAACATTCATATTTCAGTTTATTATATATCAAACTTAAGATCTTCATTGTCTCTCTATTTTAAGTTGATCTTTCTTACGCTCCCTAAGATAGGTGGAGTGTCTATTCAGAATGTTGAACTCTTAAATTCACACACAATTATCTTTAGAAGCTAACTCTAATATGACTAATTGTAGAAATTTTCATTCTCTTATTCTTTTATTTTGTGAAAAAATAATTTCACATAATTTTTTTTGGTTTAAAAATTATTGATTCATTATATCATAGAAAATTTTAGCACTTAATTTTTTTATCATTGACCATTTTTTTTTTCTATAAAAGAATTTTCCAATTTCTATTTTTATAAAAATGATTCAAACAAACTATATAGAATAAAATTCTTTTATTCTGCAAATTGCCAAAAAAAAATCTTAAAACTATATAAAATCCTTCTAAATTTAAATAACTTTACAAAAGTATGACCAAACATTTTATAATCAAAATTTTAAAAGTTAGTAAAATTCACTAAATTAACTTTAATATAAATATAAATCCTTAAAAAAATTCAACAATATGTAAAAATAATGTCATTATCCACTAGTATATTCATTATTCATTATTATTTTAAAGAAGATAAAATAATACCACCTAAATTGTGTTAATAGAACCAACAGATATACTGAGCGATTTTAACTTTCCCACTCGAATATATATCAAACCATAATGTAAAACTGCTTAGTAAATTTTTAAATAGAGATCCAAGGGAACAAGGTCAACGACATGGCTCAAAGTTGTTACAACAATATACTCATTATGAGCTCAACATGTCCCTTATGCTAATAAAACATGCATGGGGAGGATAACACTTCATCCCACAATCACTCGGGGGCATGTGCAAGCTAATGAGGGTCATTTTTGGCACCTTAGATGCAATAAAAAAATGAAAAATTAGGCATCCCTCAACTTACTTGGTTTTTTTGACAGTCTTACACAAGATATCTTGCATCGAGTAAAAAAGATGAAACGTAGGAAATTGAGTCACGTTTCCAAATATATAAGTTTTAAGTATTGAAAATTTACATAACTATGTCAAGTTTCATGTTTTCCAACAGTCACTTTTTATTTTTTGGCAAATGATAAGGTATATGTTTTTGTGGGTGCAGCCTTTCAATGCCTAAATGACGGTTTCAGGCTACAAAAATTGGTAGACATGTATAGAACCTGTATCACTAGTGCAACGCTATTTTTCCAAAATTAAATGTTTAATTTTTATTTATTTTTAATTATGTAAGTGATCAAACCTCGAGAACGATACGTCAAATGTGGGTTCATCCTTTGAAGGTATTAATGCAGTTATTTCGACTTGGATTTGTTATAGCATGTAGAGGTTGGTGTCTTCTAGTGCAGCATACATTTTGTTTTAAATGGTTGTGAAATGAAAAATTTACGGAATAAACACTAACAGTATGTTTTTTGACCAACAAAGTGATGAAATAAGAAAATTAGGAAATAAATATAAAATCTCATTTTTTTTTTTAAATTACATATTTGGAATCTGCATAAAAAACTCTATCTATGCCTAAAATTTCGTCAATAATGGTCATGTATGTCATGCTATAGAGAGCGGTGAAAAACATGCATATTTAGGTGCAAAATTGCACCTAAAGGGCCCCTCAACTTCGTGCACAAACCCTCAGGCTAGACCCAATTGACATATAACATTATATACTTATGTCAACATGAATTATAATTTATTTTATGTGAGTTATATAGCTTTTCTAGATGGATACCAATCTTTTCCTTGGAAATAACTGCTCAAGAAACTCTCTAGTTTCTAGAACCTCCCTTCATTTTTATGATGGTACCTAGTGTAAATTTGGTGACATTGACTTGGTTGTTGGACCTTATGTGAATAGAATGAAAGACTTACACAACATGTCAAATTATTAATAATTTCCCCTTCAACCAACTGAACTAACCATTGATGCTACCTTAATAGATGCATATTAAGCACTTAGAGGGATTATGAAAAATAGAAGTACAAACGTATTTGGTATTTTAAATGAGTGGGTTAAAGATGGATATAGTACGTTGTATTTACTATTACAATCAATTGTTTATTTTTCTAAATTCATTTTTACGGACTTGAAATACACGCACACACACTAGAAACTATTGGTGTAAGCACACTAGCTCTAGTGGACCTCTTGAAAGGATCCAATGTGAACTATCTAGAAACTTGTACATGTTTGTAACAATGTTAATTATTTTACCCACCTCCCTCACACAAGGATGATAGGATAGCAAATTATTGTAGCTTGTGGATATATGATGCAACCACGTTTACAACCATTGTGTGATCTTAAAGTGCCTCTTACATTATTCAGCAACATTATGTAGCTTGATTGGTATATGTTCTTACATGAAAGTCTAAGGAGGTCTCAATGAGTCCCTTGGAGATATCCATGAAATAAATAAGCTTAGGTCAAGTACATTGGCTGTCACAACCCCCGTACCTTCAAGATGCCCTTGGGGCCATGAATCAACCACATTCTGAACTGAAAATACCTATATTATTCTATTTTTCTTTCCATTATTGAATATTTAATAATTATAGTGGGATTATATATAGGATTTATCATTTACTAACAATTCTTAAACAAAATTACATATACATTCGAAACAAACTCTACATGAATGTAATCACATTCTTTCAATAACTTTAAGAAATTCTTTTCAACTTTAAACAATAATTCTATTACACATAAATCAAAGATAATGTTGCACGCTTATATACATCTCGGTGATATTTATACAACAAATCTAAACACCAATGAATATTTATCCTTAAATGCAACCGACTGGCTGCAGACTAGCAACGTTCCACCCATCCATGGGCTCTATCAAGTACAATATTTCTTTGACGAAGCCACCCTCGAGTTGGGGCTATTCATCCACAAGAAGTTTCTGGTTCTTTCTCTACATTACAGTTCACTATTGTATGGTGAGGGTGGTATCTCATACATGATCCCCTTCTATCATCAAATGTTGGTTCCATTCTTAATAGAGGTTGGTTCAATTTTGATCACAGAGACTGAATCCATCAAAGGAGAGAGTGAGTCCTTTGAGTGGACTTAGTTCTCATATTTATAGGCATATTGATGACTAACCAAGTGGCACCAAGGGTGGTGAGAGCTATCCATGTGGCATGGATGCATTGGGACACCGTTTTCCCCTTCTTGTGGACTCTTATCCCCCCTTGTCTCTTTTTATGTTCTCTAATCTGCAGTAGTCATGGTTTTGTATGAAAAAATATACAAAATTACATCATTCATGTCTGGATTCTATCCATATCATCCATGTAACACTCTGTGTTTCGACAGAGCCCAAGTCGTCTTCTATGTTACTTTTCTATGTATTAAACTTGTTCAGGTATATGTGAGTAAATTTCTAATAAAAATTCTCTGCTTCTAAATGAAATTTAGTATACTGTTTTGTCTTTATCAACCATACATTCGTATTTTAAAAATAAACTAACATATCAATATTTTCCTTCAACAATTTGTTTTCAGCATAAGAATATGTTTCACAGTAATAAATCAGTAAATAGCAAGTTATATGTATGTTTCCGAGTAAGTTTCAGCATAATAATCAAATAAAATAAATAACAAGGAAATTACCTAATGCTGATACTTAGTAGACCGTAGGTTGTAGTAGGTTATGTTTATATTCTCTTAGTTAGCCAAGATGATGTGTCCACCCTACCGACCAGCTATTATCTTCCTGGCCCTTGGAAATCAGTGGATTTCCAAGCCCCCGAGCTCACAAACTGATTATCCTGAGAGCAGTATTTACTTAGGTTCTCAAAACCTTTCTCTGTTCTCAAACCTTTTTCTGTTCTCCAACCTTTCTATCCACTTAAAGCTATTCCCCCCTTACCTTCAACTTTTTCCCCCTCTATATACATTTCCTTCCTCGAGAAGACCTTGGGCTTACTCCACCGCCCCAAACTCCCCCTCTCGAGCCCCTCAAACATTTACTCGTTTGACTTAGTTCATTCATACACGTTATATTATAAAAATGTATTTTTCACACTCAATGTACCGAATAATCAATTACAATCACGGTAAATTTATTTGATTTTGATTGATGGTCGTAAGTATTTATTACGGTGGGAATCATTACCCAAAGGTAATCCATTCGGAACAAGTTTTATTAATTACAAGTCTATTCACCACCTTTGTATTTAATGTTATTAGTGTAATTAATAAAATATTATAAAAATAGTTGACCTTTCAACTTGGACATGGTGTGTCTTAATGGTCTACCTCATCCGTCAAGATAACTTATCTTGAGATTTAAATTCTAAGATTCGTATTGAATAATTAAATAGTAATAAACCATTTTCCATCACATCACATCCATTCCAAAATTGTTATCCTATTATGTCTAACTTAGTAATGGGAATAATCACACTCTAATCATTTATTAATCAATATTTAAATTTTACCTATATTGCAACTGTTATGACATGGATAGTAATATTATTAAAATAACATTAATTAAGTAATAATATTAATTAAATCACCACAAAGTAATAATAAACGGTGAATTTAATAAAAATGTCTTTTAAATCATTTGTTTATCACATGAGTACCCTAACATCAAGATAGTATCCTCATTGTTCTAAACAAAGCACCCTTAAGGGTTTAAACAATCTTACTAATTAATTAGACAGTACCATTACCTTATTTACAACAATTCTCAGATCACAATGTTAACTGACGACACTGGTCTCAATTGTTTATCACAATGTTTACCAACAAGTAATACATAGCTTAATTGACTTGTTTTACACGCCTTAAATAACTTTATATCCATTATCTGAATTCGATCAATGCATGACTAACATAATTACTTATGACAACTTGTACATTTATTCAATATGTTAAGTGTTTGTATATCGATACTAGTGTACATGTACAAGGTGTGCATGCGTGGCCAGCATATGCATAGATCATAAATGTACTATAGACAAACCCCATCCTTCCTATGCATACCTGCTAACTAATAGTAGTATTTACCCCCATGTAGAAGAACAAGCATAATATATATAGTACAATTACTTTAACATCCTCAATTATTTAACATTTAATTCTTTACGATTTCACATCATTATCTTTATGTTTACATTAGTTTAATCAATCATGTATAAGGAAGGGTACATACTACCACTAACTCAGAATCAAGGAATACCCAACCCTCAACAGTACTAACTAACACATCCTCCCATCATAACCTACGTCCTGCATCCTCCCTATCCCTCCTCTGCTAGTACAAAAGTGGATGTCGGACTCACCGACCTGACCACATAGAACTTGAGAGCAATAGCGTCGGCTGAACAGCGGACCTATCCTCCCCTAGCAGGCATCCGACCATCGTCATCACAACTACATGGGGAGCGTGTCTCAGCACGGCCCTCCCACGACCTCGGGTGTCATGGAAACATAGGGTGGGAAACACATCCATCCCTCTCAACATACTGGGCCTACACCCTTATTAACTCATACTTTGCTGCTATCGAGATTATCAGTTTGTGTTATCGTATCATCATTTTTGGCTGCTAAGGTTTACTGTATGAACAAGTTTTTTTTGTGTCCCACATCAGATCAAGTAACTGGCTATCCCATAGCCCTTGTGTCCTGTAGGTTATTATTTCGCAAAATACAAATTTATAGAAAGCATTTCCCATTGATCGCCAATTGATCCATGTTATCAAAAATCATTTTATTTCATGTAACCTTTTTAGTTAATCATAGATGCATATGACATGTAACACTTCAATAATTCATATAAGAAGATGGTATCCACGTACCGAATCATATATTTCACATCTTATTAATGAAAACATATAAACATATACTGTAATCATAAAATAAAGAAATCATATGATAATCATGACATCGTAACCGCATAACATAGTAACATCATAATCATAGTGAAATCATAAAACAAAGTAACATCATATAATGAGGTCCATCATATCGTAATATAGTTTACTCAGTCGAGCTGAGTTCAATAGAATATAAGAAAATAAATTATAGTGTGTTTAACTGATAAATATGCCTAACCAAAATATGGGGCGTTACATACACCCACCCTTCAAGAAACTTCATCCCGAATTTATACTCGTAATGGTATGGGAAATTCAAGACACAAGGCTCTACATATTCCTAAATAGTAGAACATGGGCCATACTGGTCCCTATCGATATTAACCTAGTCCATTTGTTTGATATTAGTCCCTTATGGTACTCCTGTAATATGATAGTATAATCACCACATCTTTCTTGGTAACCTTAGTAATGTGCCATGCTTTCGATACTATGGAGTTAAATTATTAGTTTGCATGCTTGTCATGTCATTTTCTATGATGAGATCTAAATGTCATTTATGCATTCGCTTATTTTACTCTAATAAGGATTGAAATACTTCATCCTTTCACCCCTCCCTTCCTATTACTAACATTCATATGGAGGTATGTGTCACTAAACATATTGTTGCCTCGACCTCTATTTATATCACCCTCATTTATTATCATAATGATTTGTATTCTCCCCGTTTTGTCATATACCCTATTATCCTCCTTATTTATAATTTTCCTCTCTCATCAATCAATTACATATCCTTACTTAATGATCCTTATGAACCCCGACGCATGCATCTCGCACTACCCCTTTTGTTATAGATTAAATTTTTTGACTTGAGTGCACTCCCTTATAGAATACCATCATCTCAACTGCACCATGAATTCCAAGTTATAATGGCCTTATAAATTTTTGTTTTTGTAACCCCCCTGCATTGTTGATCTGCTCTTATTCTACCCTCACTAGGTGAAGGTGAAGAGCATGCCTTTACTTGAGGTACTAAAATTAATCCCTTGTACCCCCATGACTCGACACCACTTTCACATGTTCATTCTACTATGATCTGCTCTTCATTATTATTGTTATATGCTTTCCTCGCCACCGTCTTTCATCATTAACTTATGGGTATATCATGCGTTATCATACTCTCCCTAATAGGGATGCTATATGCCCTAACGTATTCATGTTATTTCATCATTATGTTCCTTTATGCATATATGCATTGTACATTTCAGGCTTAATGATAATGCCCTTCTATTTTCTTATTTAACCATACCCTACTTACTGACAATCCTCATCAAGTTATCCCATAATTATACTATTACTAACTTCTCGCCTTGCTCAATTGTTTATTTTTCTCGTATAACTCTATCCATCAACATGACATTAGTTCCATTTTATTCCTTCAATACTACTCCCATCTTTCATACATTAATGTCCATGTCATTTCATGCACATTCATTAGACGTTATTTGTTGACACAATCAATCACATAGGGTCTCCTCATGCTTTACTCTTTACCAACCATACTTAAGCACAACAACCCTCTATCGCATAGTGGTTTTACATTAGTGTTCACAATACCTATCCCATACGTACATTGTTTAATATGTATTACTTCATTTAATAATATGTTTATCCTATGCCTTTACTCATTTCAGTAAACGACATCCATTGAGTGCCTGATTATTTTGTCTTTACCCATAGTTAACCTCAAATGATGATCATAATTGCATTCGGCTTAGTATGCATATCCATTTACAACCCATGTACCAACTACGTCGATACCCATCTCCATTATAACTATAACCTATCTTTATATTTGCACTTCTTTCTTTTACTTCTCTATGTTCACTCCCTTTTCAGTGATGTCTTTCATCCGTGTCATATAATGGTACTCACATATTGCGCCTTGATGATTATTCTCTTACCTTGCCATTCTTTAGTACTATATTCAATGGGGTAAGGATATGTCCTTGCTTCTATTGGGATTCCTCTTGTTCTGTCAATCACATGAGCCTATTTTGTTGTTATGCCTTAATACTACTTGATACATCCTCTCCTACTAAGCCTTCTTTTCACAAAGAAGCTCAACATTAGGGCGAACATGCCCCTTACTCATTATTGGATTTAAAACTAACTTCAATTAATGGAACAACTTACTCTTTTACTAAATGGGTATGAAACTTTTCTTAGGTGAACATTCTAATATTTATACGGATTTCCACTATTTACTTATCAACTCAACATAATCTTCTCTTTATGTTGAATGGCATACCTAACTAGCACTAGAATTTGATCTATCATCGTGAGAACATTAGCTGAAAATTGAACAGGCGACGCATGAAGTTTGGTAGCAAAGTACGCTTCATACGTACAACAAATGAAGTTATAATTACCCGCCAACAACTTATCACAAGTAGTGTTGCAATATCTCTGATTTCTCCCGATAAGTTTATTTCCATAACCAAGGCAATATATTTTTGGATACGATGTCCGCAACTCTTATCACAAGTGATGAATCCCTAATGCATCCAATCCTTAGGTAGGGCATCCACCATAAGGAATAAAATCCTAACCAACAATATGGTTTAGCAAGACATTGCACCAAGCTACTTCTAGCTACCCCCCATTCTCATGTTAGATTTACTTCACCCAAAGAGATGTTAATCATTAATTAACCATCATTAATTCTTAACCATTTTGTCATTAGAACGACGTGAATCATAGTAATTAATGATTAACATTAATATAAGTCTAAGTATAGTATTAATATTAGTACACAATTTTAACTCATTCATTAATTTAACATTTAGTTTAACCCTTTGCTAATATTAACATTTCTTCTTAAACTTAAATTAAAATTAAAATCTAACTTGCATGTGACATTTAATACAACATTTTATGTTCTAATATATATATTTTTTTCATTTTAAAATGTAAATTTAAAATTTAACCATTTAAACATAAAATAATTTAAATTTATTTAACAATTTTAAAATTAATTAAATAAATTATTAAATTTTAATTTTACAAATTAACATTTCAATTTTAAACCAATATTTCATAAGGCATTTAAGTTTTTAAAAACAAAACAAAGTAAGAACAAATTAAATTAAATTAAATTTTATATAAGTTAAGAACAAAACAACAATTATAGTTTTTACCTAACACAGCGCCCTTCCAAGAACACGCGTCTTGGTCTCCTCCTCCCACCGCCTTGTACCAAGTAAATATTTTTAAAAAATCAGCTAAACCCTAAAACGGGTTAATCCCGGGGGTGCCGGTCATTTCCTCTTTCAATTTTGGGAAATCTCGGCTCTGCAACTCCACCACCAGGAGGAGCGAGCTCTGGTACGCATCAGTTCTGCCACTCGAGGAGCAAGTAAGCCATGGATGCATCAATTCTGCCATTGGAGGAGGCAGGTAAGCCATGGCTTCTACCCTCATTTCTTTACAATCAGACTATATGTTTTATTATTATTATTATTATTATTATGTGTGTATATATATATATCTTTGTTTAGCTTTGGAGTGATGGCCTCTGCGCGCCTCTCCCAGTCCCTCACCCGCCCACCTGAGTGTAGCCCTGTGGAGTGACTGCAACATAGCCCTCCCTTCTCCCTTATCTCTACGACATGGGTGTTGTAGGAGGAGCTTCCAGGTATGGAAACATTGGTATCTCTGGTGGGGTTGAGATGGCTGCAGAGTGGAGCATTGTCTCTGCACGCTTTCTGGATATTAGTGTTTCATTGGATGACCGTCCTGGCTTGAAGCCAACGTTTTTAGTGATGTCATAGTTCCTCTCTAATAAAATGGACTTCCTAAAGCGAACATAATATGGGCATCATGCGGACTTCTTGAAATGGAAACAGACTTAAGATGCCATTGGAGGAAAGCCAATATATATATATATATATATATATATTTTTTTTTTTTGAATTCATGTTTTTGTGTTTGTTTGTTTGTTTTTGGTTTCTTAGTAAAACTCCTTTCTATACTACCATTTTGCTACCAATAAAACTATTTTCTGCAGGTAGAATGTTTTCTTTTTTTTTGAAGGATGTAAAATGTAAATAGCATAAATAAGCTATTAATATGAATCTATGACTACTGGTTTTTAACGAACTCAGATGCTACCCATTCAAAAGGGCCGTGCTCAAAGTTGTTTGAGTCAAATTTAAGCCATATATATATATATAAAAAATACCGCCGACATTCTGTTGCCGGTTGCTTTGTTGCCTCAACTATTGAATCCATTTTGTTGGTTCTTCTGGTGGGGCAGATTTTAAAAACCTTCACTCATTTCTAGTTTGTCTGATTTCAAAATCTTTCCACGACACCGTTTCATCGTTTGGTGAGCAATATATACGTGATCCCCTTGATGTCTCGATCTTTCCGGAACTTGGCCCTAAAATATCTGTTAGGCCATGTCGGTAAACGTTCCTAGCTCTATATTTGATGTATATATATTTGTTTGTATTGTAAGAAACTATTTATTGGTTTGGGGTCGACTGGATATACTATTTAGCTGAGCCACACAACTCTTTTTTTTTTGGCAAGGGTGCAAACCATCTCACAGAGGGCCACACCCTAATAACTACATTACATTCTCCTCTCGCATCTGCTAAGAAAAAAAACTAACTCCTCTCGAACCCCGTTGTAATCTCTTCTCTAATCTCCATCAGAGTCTTTAAACATTTTCGAAGAATTTGTTCCATGTGTCTTCCCAAAGTTTCTTTATTGTTGCGTTTGGGATTAAGAGTTTGCCATATTTACATGTGTGTAAATAATAAAGCTTAAGGGGGTATTTGTATATAAGATGGCACAGCCTGTTTTATGATTTCACTTGGCAGGTTCCCGACCTGCATGGCCCGGCTGTGCAGTACCTGGATGCATTGCGCAGTGGGCTCCTCCATTGCTGGGCGCTAATTTGGTTAACGCTTGGGTTTATACTTAAGAGTTTGAAGCTACGCTAGGGTTTCACCTTGTATGTAATTTATACGATTTTAAACTGTAGTGCTCTATAGGGAGGAACTGGTCGTCTATGGCTGATAGGGACTGTTGAAACATACCTGTGTTGTGAGCTATTTCATCCTTCTATGGATAATGATTGGGACCTGTAGCCTCGACCTATTGTTTCCATACCAACTCCACAATCGTTTCATAGGTTCTCCCTTGTTTCTTAAGCTTCCCAACAAGTATGCAAAACAAGCATTTTGTCGTATAAATATTCCCCATGAAATCTATTAGTCTCGTATTGAAAATAATAAGTGAAATGAATGTTACCTTAGCCATTTTTTCCTGAATAAGAAGAGAAAGATATTATCCAGAGGGCCAGGCTCTTAATTGAGTTCAAACGTGCCATTTTCAGTTTGTGTAGCTAACAGGAATGGCTTCCGCGGATGGTGATGCATTTTAGCTATGACCCAATTGGGATTGGAAAATCTTGTACGGCGGAAGAAGCCACTTGAGCCAAAAATAGTAGCATAGGAGGAAATGGGAGAAAAATTGTTGATTTTGCACAACGAACCCATTGTGGTCTTCTCCTTAGGGGCATACGAGTGAAGAACACAGCCACTAAGGAACAGTTTGCACTGTTGGTTTGTTTATATTAAGATAAGCTTTGTGTGAAATCACCGATTTATTCTCTCATTGTTTATGCAGGATGCAGGATGCCTTATTGAGTTTTGGTTTCTTTATATTATGTTTCTACCTTATATCAGGATCAGGGAGCCTTTGCTCTGGCGGATTGGTTTAAAAATTGAAAAAAACAAACTATTATTTTACTAAATAGTATTTATTTAAATGACAAAATCGAATTTGCCCTAGGTTACAGATCCTGCTGTCCAAATTTCAGGAAATGAATGAATAATAACAATGATCATTCGTGCTTGCAAATATAGCTGATTCTGGTCACACACAAGATTTGGGCGATTTTCAAAGAAGAGTACTCTTTGTTGCAGCAATTTATGCTGTCGGTGTAGTGGTTTGCGCCTGGAAGACGTTTCACTTGTGGTGCCCACTTTTCTGGTCATTTTGGGTGGTTTTGGTGTAGCGGTTTAAGCGTTTGGACTGTCAATAAGATTAAATTGCTTTAATATCAGGTTAAAGATTATTATTATCATTTTTTGGACGTGTGGTTATCTATGGATAGGGCTTTTGGCTTCTTGCTAAGAGTCTGAAATTATATATATATATATATATATATATATATATATTACGCCCCTTTATTGAACTTAACATCTGATAATTTTTGTTAGAATTGTTCTTAAAACGATTTAAGATTCAATCTATTCCGCTACATCAGCCAGCCTGGTTTAGGTTCCACTAAGTTTTACACAGAAAATAATTATGCTATCTCTAAATTCAAGTAGCCTACAATATATATATTTTTGTTTTCTTTGTGTTTTTATATATATATATATATATATATATATATATATATATATATATATATATATAGACTGAACATGGATACTATGATGAGCAGTTACTTAAGTTTATTTGATTCTGCAGCTCATGTGAAATTTCAATTATGTTATGAGTTTTTTTTTCATTGTTCCCTAGCTAGGTCATTTGCAATCATTATTTGTTAGTATTATTTTTCTTTGCTCATCGGATTCATATTCAAATGCCACAACTACTTTATATTTTAGCTAAGGGGAAAATTTTCATGTGGTTGTGCAGGTACCCTCGAAGCTTACCATGGTGGAAAGCTAAGTAGGTAATCTATCAAGGATATTTTATTGGTAACTATGACTAGATGAAGCATGAATAGGCCTGTAGGTTCAAGAGTCTGAACAAGCACTCTGATACCAAGTGTAGCGCTCTGTTTTTCGACAGAGCCCAAGTCGTCTTCTATGTTACTTTTCTATGTATTAAACTTGTTCAGGTATATGTGAGTAAATTTCTAATAAAATTTCTATGCTTCTAAATAAAATTTAGTATAATGTTTTGACTTTATCGACCATACATTTGTATTTTAAAAATAAACTAACATATCAATATTTTCCTTCAACAATTTGTTTTCAGCATAAGAATATGTTGCACAGTAATAAATCAGTAAATAGCAAGTTATATGTATGTTTCCGAGTAAGTTTCAGCATAATAATCAAATAAAATAAATAACAAGGAAATTACCTGATGTTGATGCTTAGTAGACCGTAGGTTGTAGCAGGTTATGTTTATATTCTCTTAGTCAGCCAAGATGATGTGTCCACCCTACCAACCAGCTATTATCTTGCTGGCCCTTGGAAATCAAAGGATTTCCAAGCCCCCAAGCTCACAAACTGATAATCCCAAGAGCAATATTTACTTAGGTTCTCAAAACCTTTCTCTGTTCTCAAACCTTTTTGTGTTCTCCAACCTTTCTCTCCACTTAAAGCTATTCCCCCCTTACCTTCAACTTTCTCCCCCTCTATATACATTTCCTTCCTCGAGAAGACCTTGGGCTTACTCCACCACCCCAAAATGCCCCTCTCGAGCCCGTCAAACATTTACTCGTTTGACTTAGTTCATTCATACACGTTATATTATAAAAATGTATTTTTCACACTCAATGTACTGAATAATCAATTACACTCACGGTAAATTTATTTGATTTTGATTGATGGTCGTAAGTATTTATTACGGTGGGAATCATCACCCAAAGGTTATCCATTCGGGACAAGGTTTATTAATTACAAGTCTATTCACCACCTTTGTATTTAATGTTATTAGTTTAATTAATAAAATATTATATAAATAGTTGACCTTTCAACTTGGACATGGTGTGTCTTAATGTTCTACCTCATCTATCAAGATAACTTATCTTGAGATTTAAATTCTAAGATTCGTATTGAATAATTAAATAGTAATAAACCATTTTCCATCACATCACATCCATTCCAAAATTGTTATCCTATTATGTCTAACTTAGTAATGGGAATAATCACACTCTAATCATTTGTTAATCAATATTTAAATTTTACCTATATTGCAATTGTTATGACATGGATAGTAATATTATTAAAATAACATTAATTAAGTAACAATATTAATTAAATCACCACAAAGTAATAATAAATGGTGAATTTAATAAAATTGTCTTTTAAATCATTTGTTTATCACATGCGTACCCTAACATCAACATAGTATCCTCATTCTTCTAAACAAAACACCCTTAAGGGTTTAAACAATCTTACTAATTAATTAGACAGTACCATTACCTTATTTACAATAATTCTCAGATGACAATGTTAACTGACGACACTGGTCTCAATTGTTTATCACAATGTTTACCAACAAGTAATACATAGCTTAATTGACTTGTTTTACACGCCTTAAATAAATTTATATCCATTATCTGAATTCTATCAATGCATGATTAACATAATTACTTATGACAACTTGTACATTTATTCAATATGTTAAGTGTTTGTATATCGATACTAGTGTACATGTGCAAGGTGTGCATGCGTGGCCAGCGTATGCACAGATCATAAATGTACTATAGACAAACCCCATCCTGCCTATGCATACCTGCTAACTAATAGTAGTATTTACCCCCATGTAGAAGAACAAGCATAATATATATAGTACAATTACTTTAACATCCTCAATTATTTAACATTTAATTCTTTACGATTTCACATCATTATCTTTATGTTTACATTAGTTTAATCAATCATGTACAAGGAAGGGTACCTACTACCACTAACTCAGAATCAAGGAATACCCAACCCTCAACAGTACTAACTAACACATCCTCCCATCATAACCTACGTCCTGCATCCTCCCTATCCTTCCTTTGCTAGTACAAAAGTGGATGTCGGACTCACCGACCTGACCACATAGAACTTGAGAGCGATAGCGTCGGCTGAACAGCGGACCTATCCTCCCCTAGCAGGCATCCGACCATCATCATCACAACTATATGGGGAGCGTGTCTCAGCACGGCCCTCCCACAACCTCGGCTCTCATGGAAACATAGGGTGGGAAACACATCTATCCCTCTCAACATACTAGGCCTACGCCCTTATCAACTCATACTTTGCTGCTATCGAGATTATCAGTTTGTGTTATCGTATCATCATTTTTGGCTGCTAAGGTTTACTGTACGAACAAGTTTTTTTGTGTCCCATATCAGATCAAGTAACTGGCTATCCCATAGCCCTTGTGTCCTGTAGGTTAGTATTTCGCAAAATACAAATTTATAGAAAGCATTTCCCATTGATCGCCAATTGATCTGTGTTATCAAAAATAATTTTATTTCATGTAACCTTTTTAGTTCATCATAGATGCGTATGACATGTAACACTTCAATAATTCATATAAGAAGATGGTATCCACGTACTGAATCATATATTTCACATCTTATTAATGAAAACATATAAACATATACTGTAATCGTAAAATAAAGAAATCATATGATAATCATGACATTGTAACCACATAACATAGTAACATCATAATCATAGTGAAATCACAAAACAAAGTAACATCATATAATGAGGTCCATCATATCGTAATATAGTTTACTCAGTCGAGCTGAGTTCAACAGAATATAAGAAAATAAATTATAGCGTGTTTAACTGATAAATATGCCTAATCAAAATATGGGGCGTTACAATCCATATTTACATTATTATATTCTGGGGTAGTAAAAGGGGTGTTACATTAGCTCTCCCAAGTAGTCAAATCAATTGATTATCCCCAATGGTAAACTTAATTTTTCTAGTTTAAATATGTGATAATAAAATATTGATTTGTTTCCTCGTCATTGAGGAACACTAATCTATGCAAGTGGAATTAGTACAAGGACTTCATCCATGAATGTGGGGAACCATCCTTTGGTTTCCCTACGTGGTTTCCCCTTATTACACACACACACACACAAGGAAAACTCTATGGGTTAACTTTCTATTACCTAAAATATTTGGATGAAGCATCACTAAAATACCAGACAAAATAATTTCGATTGATAACCTTGAGAGTGTTGCTAAATCCTCTTAAATTTAATAACGAATCCCAACTATTCAACTCAACTCGTTATCCCCAATGGTAAAATGCATTTCGCTAGTTTTCTAATCACAACTACCTAATATGAGTCCTTGTCGTCGAGGCACAATAATCAATGCCAATGGATTTACTAGGTATTTCATCCATGAATGTGGGACATCCTGCTTAGGTTTCCTTGTATGGTTTTCCTTTATTTCACAAACACATACACATAAGGAAAACTCCATTGTGATAACTTTCTCTTTCCCTAAAATAGTTGGATGAAGCATGACTAAACTATTAGACATAACCTTCAAATTCTTGAATAGATTTTAACCTATGACCTTACTATCCACAACATGACTTTGGTGGATGGTTCAAGCAATTAGCTAACCTTTCAAGTTAATGTGTTTGAAAAAATCTCACTCGACCCACAATAGCTTATGTGTGAGTGAGATTGTTGGTACCTTGCTAGCCCCATTCAACTCATGAAGGGAAAAGATTGCACAATAGAGATTTAAACCTAGGTGGGGAGGACCACAACTCTTCTTATTAATCACCAAATCTAAAACCAATTGACTTTAAATGTTTGGAAACAAGTTATCCCATCCTTAAGTGCTTAAACATTAGCAAGGTAATTTTTAGGAGTGAAATTTCGTCAATTGGCTATTTTTGGGGTTTTTTTTCAAAATTAAATTCGCTAATTGGTCATTTTTAGTCTCTAATATCACCTATACTTACATAAAATGTTTTTTTATCATAATATTCACCAAAATTTATAACTTTGAGTAGTAAATTGTATGTTTCATATTCGATATTCGCCTACCTATCCATATATATATGTGTGTTATTTTCAATCCAAAATGATCACCTAGAATACTACACTTAAGTATAACATTAGAATCCTTAAAAAATACCCTGAACATCAGTGAGATTGTTATTAACTTGCCAATCACATAGAAACGAATGGGTATACCTTTTGTATACCTCAAATGTCTTACCAAATTGGTTAAAGGTCCCCCTTTCTGATTGAAACAAACCTCAGTGAGATTTGAATCCAAATGGATAAGCGCAATTTTCTTTGTCTTTATTGCCATGAGATATTCACTTCTTTGTTGAAATATCTGGGTGGAAAGAGGATCAACTACTAACCACAATAATGACTCATAAATCGAAGGGACTCAATAATATTTGAAGTTCATCCCCCCGATGTTCACTTTGACCCTAATGGTGTGTGTGTGTGTGTGTGTGTGTCAGAGAGAGAGAGAGAGAGTATAAAATAATAAAATATAATATTTTATTTACATATATGGGAGACCATATAAGATATATATGACACCAAGAACTATTAAAAAATTGGCATCCCTTATCTCAATGATGTCTCAACTAAGAAAATTTAAAGAAAATTTTCCCTATTTAATTAATTTTCTTTATTTTTTCCAAAAACAATAAACCCGAATTCTATAAGATCAAATTGCATTGCATTCAAAATTACCAAAATTTTGTAGAAACTATAGAAAATCCTTTGAAATTTGAATATTTTTACGAAAATATTGCCAAATATTTTATACTTGGCATTTAAAAACTTTGTAAGATTTGTCAAGTTTTATACACTGCTAAGATATGTATGGATCCTTAAAAAAATTCCCAATCTGAATCTACAATATACTTTAATAGTATTCTAAAACATCCTTAGTATACATGTCTTTTTTTGTTGTCAAAGTCATCCAACAATGAACAATATTGAAATATTCACAAGAAATTAAATGCCTCTATCTTATTCTTTCAAGCATAAGACATTTTACTATCACATGCACCTCATCCTCAAATTCTCCTTATTTGCAAAGTAAGTATAGTAAATATAGAGCCGTTTTCTAGAGCCTAAGTAAGTGAGATGTGTCATGTCTATAACATTGACTTGGCACATATCATGTACACAAAATAAATATAAAAACAAAAATATAAAACCAAAAACATGTCGACCCTTAAGTTTAAATTGACTACTTTCTAAAACACATTTATTGAAAAAATATCAAATTTCAATTTCAAGTTATACTGAATTCAAACCTAAAAATCATTTCTACATTATTAAAAGTTAATAATTTTGAATATGGATATACATAATTACATTAAAAAGGCTTTACTATGTAATTTCCCAAGAATTTACAACTTCATAGTTCTACCCGTAAACATGGATAACCAATTATGGCTTATACCTGTGTAAGCCTAAATAGTCTAAATGAAGATAGATGAAGATCATGGAGACATTAGGAGTAGGTGCGTGTCGTAAAGTACATTTTCATGTTAATTCCAATTTGCTCATTTTACTATAAAATATTTATATGGCTATGCAAGATTTAGTAATCAACCTCAATTCTACACTCCATAATCTTTATTCTCGAATCTATGAATAGGCGTCATTGATTAAAGCTATACTGTCCATTCCTTTGAGACGTTCCCCATCATTAAGAACTTATACTCCATTTCAATGAACTTTGCTCTATCATTATTATAAATGTTTTAATAATAAATTATGATATTCTATTGGTTTATATGCATTGAAATGTTATCAAATTGTGCAATTCTTAATCAAAGTTTGTAGCAATGTAAATAGTTAACTAGGTAAACCACGTAACAATATACAACACAAGGAAGCGACCATGTTCAACTCTTCTATGGATTTTTTTCTATGTGGACCTTACTCAATCATAATTCACTCAATAGTTTTATAAATTCAGTTACAAAGTTAGTGAAACAAAGGATTTAAAAATGTGTGGTGATCTTGAATATTATGCAAGGTATACGATTGAGTCACAACAAAGAGTGAGAAGTGTTTAGAACATTCCAAGAATGAGAATTTGTAATGTAGCACTCTTCTCTTGGTAGTAGTATGATGCATGCTTGAATGTTCCCTAGCTTTAAGAGTCTTTGGAGTTTGTTTAAATTCAAATTAAATAAAAAGCCATGCCTATTTTGCAAAACTATTTTGATATTGATTTATATATGTACATATCAACACATATTCATTTTAACTCTGCCTCTATCAAGTGTTAGGAGGGATCAAATCCTTAAGGGGAAAACCCCTTTTAGAGTCATAAACTTCGGAATTGTTTGCACCTCAAGGGGTTTATCCCTCTAAGTACTTTAGAGCTAGAATTAAGATGGACATACCCTAGTGTTCTCTTATCTTATCATTTGAATTGTTAGTTGACTATTAAATAACCTAAATTGACAAAGTGATGCATATATATTTCCCTATTAACTTTTATTTTACCAATTTTTTTCAATTTCACTTTTTTTATTCATTTTCATCATATTACTACCCAAGAAACATATCTTAAAATACACTCTTTTCTTATATTAATAACATATTCATATTGTATTCTTAATTTTAAAATCTAACTATTAATTTTTTAAATTTATGATCCTATACAACACAACTATAACGTCCCAACTTCCCATCAAAGACAAAAGTTTCATGAAGTAAAAAATGAAACTTCAATTAAACTCAAAAAAACAGAAAGTTCAACTAAACTAACACCACCATCTTCCGATTAAAAATAAATTAAACTAAAAAACCCCCCCTTAACTACGATATATAACGTGAGCGTATAGGTAATTATTTTATGGCTATTTATTTCAAGACATTGATTTCCCTCAATTTAGGTATTTTAAGCTAAGCATGAAATGTATTGGCCTAATTTAAATAGTATAATGTAAAAGAACCCCACGTGGAATATTGGCTAACTTTGATTAAATAGTTTGATGTGGACAATTTGGCGATACGTCTTGTCATTTAAAAGTCCTAAACCAGAACACGTTACAATGACAGGTAGCTATCAAAAAGACCTTTATTCATCATGGAAATGAAATGTAAACATTGTTTGATACGTTCAACATTTAAAATATGATACAGGTAAACCCTTAGAATGTTCGTGGGAAGATACGGAATGTGAATGGGATCTTGTCATACAACGTAAGGGTGATGAACCAAAATTTACCAAAAGTTGAGACAAAGTCAATATGGTCGGATGGATAGTCAATTAAATAGTAGAACACGAGGTAAACTGGATCGGTTGACGATATTTGTTCGATTAACAAGAGTTCTTGGGCGGTGGTCAATGAGTTGTTAATTGTTGCATACTCCAAAAGTACATGCAGTGTTTCGATTACCTAATTACCGTAAACACCTTATCAAGGGATTCAGGGTTATGCATCCAGTGAACTGTCGGCAGACACTGTAATTCCCATTTAATTTTGGTTTCAGTGGCGCACTTTTTGTTTCCACCATGCTTTAACTTCTGGAGCGCTAACAAATATATAGAGATAGAGATGTATATATACCTCAGTATAATCTTTGATCTGTTCTGTGTCAGGTTGACGTTCATATTGTGAATATATCTCTGATAGTGAGGTTTATGGGACTGTTATCATCGTACTGATATCTTTATCTATAATAAGATCAGTCAAAGCTGTGGAGGAGAGAGTCACGGAGGCCGATAAGAACAACCGGGGCTCCGGATTTCAGTAGTGGCATTTTGTGGATCAAACCAGATAGAATATAAGAGTTTCCGGAGAAGAAATTGTATTGAGAATGGAGTCGGCCTTGAATCCGATGGATGAGGCGCACACCGAGCTGCCTCCGGGGTTTAGATTTTATCCCACGGATGAGGAACTTGTTACATACTATCTCACCAAAAAGATATTTGACAGCACCTTCTCCGAGAGTGCAATTGGAGAGGCCGATTTGAACAAGTGTGATCCTTGGGATCTCGCAGGTACATATACCATTATAAGATATTACATCACGATGAAGTATTGCAATATACGAGATACATAATTGCATTATCAGTTGCTTTAATTTCTTATTGAAGAATTATGATACAATAATTCACGAATATAACCTGTACTGCGCAGCGAAATCTAAAATTGGAGAGAAGGAATGGTACTTCTTCGGCCTCAAGAACCGCAAGTATCCGACAGGCCTCCGGACGAACAGAGCCACAGAATCTGGATACTGGAAAACTAGTGGAAAGGATCGAGAGGTTTTCAGTTCACGATCATCTGCGCTGGTTGGGATGAAGAAAACGCTGGTGTTTTACAAGGGCAGAGCTCCCAAAGGAGAGAAAACCAACTGGGTAATGCACGAGTATCGTCTCGATGGAAAATTCTCGTATCATCACCTACCCAAAAACGGCAAGCTGGTGCGTTAATAGAATTCATACCATACACTCATCTCTATTTTATGCATTCCGTACCCGTATATAAATTCATCTAACTCTGGATTTATAAACAGCTTCTCGAATTTAATTGGCATTACATAGATACAGGATATTCCCCTCCTGGGCTGTAAAACACCTCTTTCGGTGCAATAAAAAGAGAGAAATGAAACCAATAACTAAGATACATGATGTGTATATGCTTGGACTTGGTGCAGGATGAATGGGTTGTGTGCAGAATTTTTCAGAAAAATGCTGGCGGGAAGAGGAGTTCCATAGGGCTGATGAGCAGAAACGCATATTTTGATCTACCGGGTTCTCCATCCTTGTCCCCAGTGTTAGATTCCCATTATAACACAACTGCAGCGAATGATCAGCAAACAAAATCCTGTGAAACCGAATCGGGCACTTCTGCCAAGTTTCGTGATGTGTCGAGCTTCTCCACGTCGATAGAATCTATGGCCAATTTGACAGGACACCATCTACACCACTTTCAATGTGGCAGAAGCTCCAGTTATCCTGATTCTTTTGATCAGCTATCAGAAATGGCTACTCTGATGAAGCAATCTTCATATATGCAGAATCTCAATGCAGGTTCAGGGACTCATATGACTATGACGCCTGCGGCTGCTCCTTTCTCAGTATCCAATATGAGGCTTGATCAGATTAGTGAAATACTGGACCAGCGGCTGGGGATTCAGCAGCTGCCAGGTTTACCGCCCTCTATACAAAGCAATCCACATATGCCTCTACCATCTAATTCTTCAAATCTGGGATATTTTTCTGCTTTGCCATCTTCAAATGCAGTTTCAAGGATCCTGGTTAACCAGTCTGCAAGAAGCTTCACGGAGCCATCTTCGATCCCCTTTGTACATCATGAAGCATTAAGCAATAACAATACTATGGGACTTAAACATTCTGTCAACATATTTCTGTCGGGTAACGATGGATTCCCTGAAATGGTATTGGGTAAACACCTCCTCAGCAGTATTCAAGAGGGTGATTTGAATACAGACATGAATGATGAAATGACTTCTGTTGTTTGTAATCGATTCTATCAACCAGTTGATTCACTGCATTGTCAGTAGCTCCTCCAGTGTACTTTGATTCTATGTGGAATATGAGAGAGCGATCATTTTAATGGCACCTTTAAAAAGCTTTTGTATAAATAGTACGAGTCTTTTTGCCACAGGAAGCAACCATAGAGGACCATCTGTTTTTTTGGCCATCCATTTTATGTGGTAAAGGGTTGGAGATTTTGTTTTCCTCACAGTACAAAAGATTCACACCAAATGAGTACACATCTTGTGAATTTTTCTGACGCTTTTAAGTGGGAGAATGAAAATTACTTGGTTCATTGTTTTGTGTAAGATAATATGTACATGAATCTCAGAGACAAGAATTTTTGAACTGAATGAGCGGATTTTATCAAGAGTGCAACGGCATCTGTTTTTGTGCATGAACTGTCTGAATGCATCACTTCACTTGTCGACCATGCATATGTTTTTCTGGATTATATGTTTTTCTGCATTAACCGTCTGAATGCACAAAAACAGATCATATTTATATTCATGAT
Organism: Larix kaempferi; assembly: GCA_027924585.1. Lineage (NCBI taxonomy): Eukaryota > Viridiplantae > Streptophyta > Pinopsida > Pinales > Pinaceae > Larix > Larix kaempferi. Next base: position 926,587 of record BSBM01001830.1, read on the forward strand.
GTCATTATGGGAAAAAGCTTTGGAAAGTTAGTATAGGTTAGCAGGTAATTTGAAAAGCGGTATTTCTTAATGTTATACTACACTTAAATAAGAATTAATTCTTTTGATAGATTTAAGTGGGATTTTAAATATATAGAAAAAAATAAATGTAAAGTTGGTCGATGTTTTCTGACTGCTATATGCCAATTAAATATTAAGTAGAACAATTTTATTTTTTGATAAATATAAAGGGGGTTAAACTGTTTATTGGATAAAAGTAACATAACAAATTGTGCATTATTTACTCATCCATTTGGATGGTTTTTTTGGTAAGAAAAAAGCATAAGTTCTACAACATATAAAAGAGTTAAAAGAGTTTTTCAAGTTTCAGAGTTATTGAAACTGAATGAAAGTATTGTAAGTTGTTAACATAATGGTTGATTGTTTGGTTTTTTTTTATCAAAATAAAAAAAAAATTAATAATATTTATATTATTATTTTTATTTTTATTTTTTTTAAAATACATTTTTCTAATTCAAACATATTTAAAATTTATGTTAATTTTGAAATTATTTTTGCTATATAAATATATTTCTCTACCTTATATATTAATTTAAATATTTTTTTATGATATTTTTGGTTAATAGATATGTAAAAAATATGGGTAATTGGATAACGGATAATAATATTTAGAGTGGGTTGTAGGTTCAAAGTTATTTGGAGTTTTAAATTTAAATTCAGGAAATTTGATTTGTTTTTTTATTTTATGAGTGGATATGGATTTTTTTAATTACTTTTCAGAATTTTTTATTTTATGATTACTTTTCATAATTTTTTATTTTATGAACCGACATGAATTTTTTTAATTATTTTGTTGTGTTATGTTAAGTTATGTTACCTCACGTGACAACATCTCCCCCATTCTGGGTTGTAGAGCACCTCGCTCCTCTTGGTGCAATAATATATAGAGTGGGGTATAAGTTCAAAACTACTTATTTTGACATATTTAAAAAGAAATGAGATATTGGTTTTATATTTATTTAAAGATATGGCTTGTTAACAATAAATTAAGTATTTGAAAATAGAAAACGATCTACTTTTTATGTTACTATTTGTACTATTTTTCAAGAATGAAAGATTACTTTGAACCTTGAATTTCCAAGACACATTAGAGATAAGTCCATCTTATGGGAATATATATATATATATATGTGTGTGTGTGTATATAAACACAATATTAACTGTTTATATTTAGTATAATCATTTTAATTCATATAAAGCAAATTGGGAAGATGCACTATGATGAAATTACGAATTTGTAGCTATAAATTAATAAAATTATAGAGAAACTATCGCATTAATAATCTAAAATTGGGGAGAACTAATCGCTAACCATCCAACGAGCATCGAAACAAATAGAGACAATGACAAAGATCGATAGGTTTTCAATTCACATTTGTTTGCACTCGTTGGAATGAAAAAAATGCAAAAAATGCTAGTTTTCTATGTTTTGAAGCATTACTAAAGAAACGATCATATTGATGAATTTTATGGAATAGAGGAGTTCAATGCTAAATGAGTTGCTTCTCTTACTCTTTATTGATAAGAAATAGGATCATGCTTGAATATTACAATTGATCAGAAGACCTATATTTAAACACATACGACATGTAAAACCTAGATTCTTTAAACTTAGAGTGAATTGACCAATGAATGTATGCTGGACTCTAAATGGACTGCTAATATAGAATTGAACTTCTAACTTTGCATGGTGAGATTAATTACCATTCTTTAATACTCCTCGTTAATTACGATTACTAAACACATGATCAAACTACCTCTAAAACATACTGCCTCTAAGGTCTTTAAAAAAAATGAATGCACGTTAGTCTTTGTCTTAGCTATGCTTACAAAACATCTTCATCTTCACCTTCTTTTCAGCTAGGTTCTGATGCAACTTCTTTCTGTACTTTCTGCTCCGATATTTAAAGCTTTCAATGCTTTTCTTCTTCTTTGTTATCCAAACTTTAAACAATGGATATCTCTTCTTCTTCTTAGTATTTATCTTTCGTCTTTTTTTATTCTTGCATCTAGGATGTGTGAAACTACACTAATCTTTTTCAATTCCATAACTATGGTTGTAAAATCAATGATCTACAACATCTTCAATGTTGCCTTTAACATCTGCAAAATATTTGTTGGAAATTTCTTCCACCAGCTCTTCAACTAGTTGTTCACCTGCATACTTAAAAAATTTGTCAATATTACAAATAATATCATAATTAGAACCATATTGGTTCTTTTTCTCTTCTTGGATCTATATTTCTCATGTAGGGTGTCATCTTCGGCTTATTTTGGCTTTGGAAGTCAATCCTCAATAAATGCCAAATCTTTAGCAAAATTTGTTTCTTTAGCTTCAAGTTGTTCATCTTTCTTAGCTACTAATAATGTAAAGTCATCTTTTTGTGAAAATTCTTTATGTCTTTCCATTGCAATCAAGACACCATCAAATTGATCTTCTTTTTCAAGTAGGATTTCCCTTCAAAAAAACAACTCATCAATGAGCTTCTTTTGTTGTAGCACAGTCGTCCAACCTACAGTAAGAAAGGTGTTCACCATCATACTTTGGTTCAAGTACTTCGACACCTGTTGTTAATAGGTTATATTCATCATTATAACTATCATCTATGTATGTTCGTTCACAGTTGGATTCACCAACAACTATATGATGTTACTCTCCTTTACTCACAGATGCCAAACCAATTGCTACATATTCATGTTCACTTTTTTGAAGTTCTCCATGCTCTGCTTTACTTATTGATGTCGAATCTACTGTTACAAATTCATGTTCAATTTCTTGAACTTCTTCATGCTCTTCTTCTCTCATAGATGTCGAATCTACCACTATAGTTTCATGTTCAATTTCATGGACTTCTCCATGCTTTTCTTTACTCACATATGTTGAATATGCTACTACATATTCATGTTCAATTTATTGAACTTCTCAATTCTCTCCTTCACTCACAGATGTCGAATCTGGTGCTACAGATTCATATTCAATTTCATGAACTTCTCCATGCTCTGCTTCACTCACATATGTTGAATTTGCTGCTACATATTCATGTTCAGTTTCTTGAACTTCCTCATGCTTTCCTTCAATCACAGATGTTGAATTTGTTGTTATATATTCATGATCAATTTCTTCAACTTATTCATGTTCTGCTTCACTCATAGATGCATACTCTAGTGTGGGAACATTCTGCAAGATGTTTCCCCCCCTTTCATCAAACTGTAGAGGTTTGATGAGATATTCAAATCCATTACCTTTATCTTGAATGTCTCCAAGATATGATGCCTCTGCTCTTTCTTTTGATGTCTCTGAGTTGTGTTTTCTTTTAACCAATAACTATTCCTCTTCATTGTTTATTTTGCTTCTACCAAGGTTGACTGTGGACTTCAACTTCCTTCTCTTTAGTTCTCATCCTTTTTTCCTTACCATCCCCTAAAAAAATATGGATTTTCATGGCGCCCCCTTAATTCAAGAAATTCCTGAGATCTTAGCTCTTTTTTTCAATCTGGGGGTATGAGCTCTTTTTTTTTCAATTTTAGGTTACGACCTTTACTTTCATGCAAGAGTTTCAAAATCTCACATGGTGTCAATCTTCATAACCTTCTCTATTTTTTTCTTACTAAATAAATATCTTTTAATAAAACGCAACTTTTCATAACTTGTAACACTATAAGGAAAATACCCTCTAGTGGAGGTTTTTGTGGATGCTCCTCTTAAAAGAGCTCAAATATCCATTTATAGAGGAGGTCCCTAGCGGAAGTGAGAAGGTGTTTTTAGTGAATGTTATTTTATTGTTGCGTTTTTATATATACAACACACAGGTGCATATACGAACAGGGATGCACCAGTGCTGACATAAAATATGTGGAACCACGTCCACGGACATCAAAGGGAGTTCTAAAAATACATCTCATGTGTTTAGAAACATAAAATGAAAAAGAGTGGTATACATTTGGAAGCATATCTTTAGGGTTAAAAAAATCGAAATTCAAAACACGAATTATTTTATTTTTTAATTTTAATTTTTATAGCCAGGTTGATTGTGCTACAAAATAACACCCGTGCAGTTGGATAGCTAGCGCACTAAAGTAGAGTTTTAGTAAAAAAAAAATTACCGAAATAATATCCCATCACATTCATTTTTTTATTTTTAATTTCCATTTTAGGTGGGGTTGTTGTTTATAAATGTATCAGTGTTGTATCTCTTCAGGAGCACCACTCTACATTTAAAAGAATTGAAAATTAAAAATTATGGAATATTAATTTTCTAATTCTAATTTTTAATTGCGGTGCCTTATATCTACCATACAACACCGATGTGTTTGACAGTTGTGCACACTGAGGAAGGGTTAAATAAAAAAAATACCAAATTGGAAAAAACATGTTTACCATCTCAATAACGATTTTGACCCCCCTAAGCACTGGTGTTGTACCTTCAATGCTGAGGCACCCAACCATTCGTGCTCCATGTGGATGCATTGTTCACTTCCATTGCTTGCTGAGTGGATTTTGAATTTTGTGACACTGTGGGAAAATTTGAAATTTGTTGTACATCGCTACCATGCCTCCTCAACGTGCAATGGGCTACATAAAGTCCTTGTGACCTCCTAATTAAACTTTTTAGCATACTAAAATTTGAAATTCATCTTTATTTTCCCTTAAATTTAAAAAAATTGAAAAACAAATTGTGGTGCACTCGAGCCATTAGGTTGGCACCGCATATCGGTAGACCCTGTAAATTTACACGATGCCCCATAAATAGTGCATTTATATTTCTACCAAAATGCAAATACAATGTTCTTTTCTCTTTATAATGTACTACTTAACCAAATTAAAAAAACATAATCATAACCCGTGCGCATCCTAAGATGGTGCGCTATCTTATAACAAGCACACTATTAATTCGGCAAAAATTACAAAACTCGCAAAGGGTTGCACGTACTAGGACCGTTCTATTAATACATGTCCACCATTAATGGTGTGATGACGTTTCCTAAAGGAACTGATGGTTCCTATTGTTGGATGCACCACTAAACTTAAAATTAAAAAAAAACATGTTAACCAGTGTGCATTATACATAGTAAGCCACCATTCTTATGGTATGTTGACTTGTAGCAGGCGCACCATAATCCAAACAATATATAAAAATCAGAAAGAGTTGCTCCTATCAGTGTGCGCTCTATTAATGCTTGTGCACCGTACCCGATGCAATGAGATATTTAGAATGCATGGGTTATTTCGAATAATAGACGAACCGTGAGACTTAACCAAATATATCACAGCATTATCTGACGTTTATTGTAAACACGAATGAACTAGGTAGACAGTGCACTGACGTATAAACAACGCACCATTATCCCCAAAAAACTATAAAGCATATAAAACACAACTCCTATTATGGTGCACTCATGTTTAATCCTTGCACAGCATTGTCGGCGCGATGCCATGTTTAGAAGGCACCGGTGCTTCCTATTGATGGAAGCACCACTATACTTAATGTAGTTAAAACACCACGTTGGCTAGTGTTCTTTGTTAAAATAACAAGTGCACTAACATATAACAAGTGCACCGTAATAATAAAAAGAAACATTAAATCCACAAACAGAAGCACCTACTACGGTGTCCTCTAATATGTGTGCACCATGTACGATGCGATCATGGCTCTATAATGCATCGATGCTTTCATAGGATAGGCTAACTGAAAAACTAAACATAATTAAAAAATATTGCCACCATCACCGGTGTTCATTTGTATTCAAGTGCACCATATACGATGCTCTTTGGTTGCAAAATCTCCAACACTAGTGTGTAACTATAATTAATGTTTATTGCTTCTCAAATTCATTTATTTTGATTAAAAATATATTTATTAATGTTAATAAATAACTTTATCATTTAATAAAGTATTTAATGTTTTTTATGTCTATTTATTAGACTGGTCGATGTTATATGTGTATTAGAGACGTCAGTAATGAGAGGAAACTGAGCAACAACAATCACAAGGTGACCTCTACAACTTTGTGGGTGAGTGGGAGGTGAGGGAGAGGGAGAGGGATTTGTTCCCTCGCCCCATCATTGATCATACATGATATCTCTTGATGGTTTTAGGCCTCCTGAAGTTCTATCAGGAGGATACATCCCTCAAGGGGAACTCTTCTCTATTGGTGCAGTTGATCTCTTGTTGGGATCACGAAAACTAGGAATTTTGTATTGGTCTCGATTAGTTGTTCCAACTCAACCCATAATAACTTATGTGCGAGTGAGATTATTGGTACCTTGCTAGCCCCATTCAACTCATGAAGGGAAAAGATTGCACAATAGAGATTTAAACCTAGGTGGGGAGGACCACAACTCTTCTTATTAATCACCAAATCTAAAACCAATTGACTTTAAATGTTTGGAAACAAGTTATCCCATCCTTAAGTGCTTAAACATTAGCAAGGTAATTTTTAGGAGTGAAATTTCGTCAATTGGCTATTTTTGGGGTTTTTTTTCAAAATTAAATTCGCTAATTGGTCATTTTTAGTCTCTAATATCACCTATACTTACATAAAATGTTTTTTTATCATAATATTCACCAAAATTTATAACTTTGAGTAGTAAATTGTATGTTTCATATTCAATATCCGCCTACCTATCTATATATATATTTTTTTCAATTCAAAATAATCACCTAGAATACTACACTTAAGTATAATATTAGAATCCTTAAAAAATACCGTGAACATTAGTGAGATTGTTATTACCTTGCCAGTCACATAGAAACCAAGTGGTATACCTTTTATGTATACCTCAAACATGTTACCAAATTGGTTAAAGCTCCCCCTTTCTGATTGAAACAAACCTCAGTGAGATTTGAATCCAAATGGATAAGCATAATTTTCTTTTTCTTTATTGCCATGAGATCTTCACTTCTTCATTGAAATAGCTGGGTGGAAAGAGGATCAACTATTAACCACAATAATGACTCATAAATCAAAGGGACTCAATAATATTTGAAGTTCATCCTCTCGATGTTTAGTTTGACCCTAATGGTATGTGTGTGTGTGTGTGTGTGTGTGTGAGAGAGAGAGAGAGAGAGAGAGAGAGAGAGAGAGAGAGAGAGAATATAAAAGAATAAAATGTAATATTTTATTTACATATATGGGAGACCATATAAGATATATGACACCAAGAAATATTAAAAAATTTACATTCCTTGTCTCAATTATGTCTCGACTACGGAAATTTTAAGATAATTTTTCCTATTTGATGAATTTTCCTTATTTTTTCCAAAAGCAATAAAATTGAATTCTATAAAATCAAATTGCATTGCATTCAAAATTATCAAAATTTTGTAGAAACTATAGAAAATCCTTTGAAATTTGAATATTTTTACGAAAATATTGCCAAATATTTTATACTTGGCATTTAAAAACTTAGTAAGATTTATCAAGTTTTCAACACTGCTAAGATATGTATGGATTCTTAAAAAAATTCTTAGTCTGACTCTACAATATAAATATTCACAGTCATCCAACAATGAACAATATTGAAATATTCACAAGAAATTTAATGCCTCTATCTTATTCTTTCATACATATGACATTTTACTATCACATGCATCTAATCCTCAAATTATCCTTACTTGCAGAGTAAGTATAGTAAGTATAGAGGTGCTTTTTAGAGCCTAAGTGAGTGAGATGTGTAAGTATATAATATTGACTTGGCACATAAATTATAAAACCAAAAACATATCGATCCTTAAATTTAAATTGACTACTTTTTAAAACATATTTATTGAAAAATATATCAAATTTCAATTTCAAATTATAAATTCAAACCTAAAAATTATTCTTACGTAATTAATAATTTTGAATATGAATATGCATAATTACATTAAAAGGCTTCACTATGTAATTTCCCAAGAATTTACAACTTCATAGTTTTAAATATGGATATGCACAATTACATTAGCTATGTAATTTTCTAAGAATTTACAACTTCATAGTTTTAAATATGGATATGCACAATTACATTAGCTATGTAATTTTCCAAGAATTTACAACTTTATAGTATTAAACGTAAATATGGATAGCCAATTATGACTTATACCTGTGCAAGCCTAAAATAGTCTAAATGAAGACACATGAAGATCATGGAGACATGAGGATTAGGTGCGTGTCCTAAGGTACATTTTCATGTTAATCCCAATTTGCTCATTTTACAATAAAATATTTATATGCCCATGCAAGATTTAGTAATAGTAATCAACCTCAATTCTACACTCCATAATCTTTATTCTCGAATCTATGAGTAGTTATTGGGCGTCATTGATTAAGGCTATACTATCCATTCCTTTGAGACGTTCCCAATCATTAAGAAGTTATACTCCATTTCAATCAACTTGCTCTATCATTATTACAAATGTTTTAATAATAAATTATGATACTATATTGGTTTATACGCATTGAAATGTAATCAAATTGTGCAATTCTTAATCAAAGTTTGTACCAAAGTAAATAGTTAGCTAGGTAGCTAGGTAAACCAGGCAACAGTATAAAACACAAGGAGGTGACCATGTTCAACTCTTGTATGGATTTTTTTATGTGGACCATATTCAATCATAATTCACTGAGTTTTATAAATTGGGTTACAAAGTTGCTTAAACAAAGGATTTAATGATGTGTGGTGCTCTTGAATATTATGCAAGGTATACGATTGAGTCACACCGAAGAGTGAGAAGTCTCTAGAACATTTCAAGAATGGGAACTTGTAATGTAACACTTCTTTCTTGATAGCAGTGTGATGGACATTGGATTTCTCCCTAGCCTTAAGAGCTTTTGGGAGTTTGTTTAAATTCAGATTAAACAAAAAGCCATGCCTATTTAGCAACACTATTTCAATTTCAATTTATACATATATATATATACCAACACACATCTATCAAGTGCTAAGAGGGATCAAATCCTTAAGGGGCAAACCCTTTTTAGAGTCCTAAACTTAGGAATTGTTTTCACCTCAAGGGGTTTATCCCTTTAGGTACTTTAGAGCTAGAATTAAGATGGACACATGCTAATGTTTTCTTATCTTCTCATTTGACTAGCTAGTTAACTATTAAATAACCTAAATTAACAAAATGATGCATATATATTTTCTATTAATTTTAATTCTATATTTTAAGCTACCATTTTTTTTCAATTTCACTTTTTTTATTCATGTCCTCCCATCACTACCTAAAACATATCTTAAAATACAATCATTTCTTATATTAATTACATATTCATATTGTATTCTTAATTTTAAAATATAACTATTAATTTTTCAGATTTATGATCTCATATTACACAACTATAACGTCCCAACTTCCCATCAAAGACAAAAGTTTCATCACAATTTCAATGGAGTAAAAAAAGGAAGTTCAATTAAACTCTAAAATAAAGAGTTAAACTAAACTAAGACCTCCATCTGCCGATTAAAAAGAGATTAAACTCAAAACCCCTTAACCACGATATATAATGTGAGCGTATAGGTAATGATTTTATGGCTATTTAGTTCAAGACATTGAATTCCCTCAATTAGGTACCTTGAGGTAAGCATAAAATGTATTGGCCTAATTTAGGCAGTCTAATGTAAAAAAACCCCACGTGGAGTATTAGCTAACTTTGATTAAATAGTTTGATGTGGACAATTTGGCGATACGTCTTGTCATTTAAAAGTCATAAACCTCAACACGTTACAATGACACTTAGCTATCAAAAGACATTTACTCCATCATGGAAATGTAATGTAAACATTGTTTGACACTTGATTTTATTTCACCAAAGAGGTCCATTGCACAACTCAGGGGATGTGTAATTCCTTCTGGTTGACATGATTTTTTTAAGTAATAAAATATTATATAACAAAATAAAATATTATAAAAAATAATATGTTAATTTAAATTAGATTTAAAATATTTATAATGAAATATATATAACTACATAAATTAAAATGTTTTTTATTTCGAAACATTAATCTCTATCAAAATTTGGTAGATCCCTTTTAAGATGAATCTATGATAATGATATCATTCTACCTTTATTAATATTAATTTAATGATTCACATTCGATGATGCAGAAACACCCTTGGAATGTTCCTAGGAAGATCCGGAAGGTGAATGGGATCTTGTCATACAACGTAAGGGTGATGAAACATAATTTACCTAGACAAAGTCAATATGGTTGGATGGAGAGTCAATTAAATAGTAGAACACGGGGTAAACTAGATCATATAGGTTGTTGACGATAATTGTTCGATTAAGAAGAGTTCTTGGGCGGTGGTCATTGAGTTGTTAATTGTTGCATACTCCAAAAGTACATGCATGTTTTCATTACCTAACCTCGGTTTCTCATTAAATAGCTCCCTAAGTACGGTTAGATCTTAGATTAATACCAAATATAGTCCCATAAATACTAAGTAAAAACCACAAACAACATTATCAAAGGTATAAGGGATTGGATTGGGTGGGTCGAGATTTGAGTTTCTAGTTTGCTTAATTTTTTTATTTTCTCTGTGCTATATTAACCGTAAACACCTTGTCATGCAGGGAGTTGTTACGCATCCAGTGAACTGTCGGCAGACACTGTAATTCCCATTTAATTTTGGTTTCAGTGCCGCACTTTTTGTTTCCACCATGCTTTAACGTCTGAAGCGCTAACAAGAATATAGAGATAGAGATGTATATATACCTCAGTATAATCTTCGATCTGTTCTGTTCTGTGTCAGGTTGACGTTCATATTGTGAATATTTATCAGATAGTGAGGTTTATGAGACTGTTATCATCATACTGATATCTTTATCTATAATCAGATCAGTCAAAGCTGTGGAGGAGAGAGTCACGGAGGCCGATAAGAACAACCGGGGCTCCGGATTTCAGTAGTGGCATTTTGTGGATCAAACCAGATAGAATATAAGAGTTTCGGGAGAAGAAATTGTATTGAGAATGGAGTCGGCCTTGAATCCGATGGATGAGGCGCACACCCAGCTGCCTCCGGGGTTTAGATTTTATCCCACGGATGAGGAACTTGTTACATACTATCTCACCAAAAAGATATTTGACAGCACCTTCTCCGAGAGTGCAATTGGAGAGACCGATTTGAACCAGTGTGATCCTTGGGATCTCCCAGGTACATATACAGAATGTATCACCATTATAAGATATTACATCATGAAGTATTGCATTATAGGAGATACATAATTGCATTATCATTTGCTTTAATTTCTTATTGAAGTATTATGATATAACAATTCACAAATATAACCTGTGCGCAGCGAAATCTAAAATTGGAGAGAAGGAATGGTACTTCTTCGGCCTCAAGGACCGCAAGTATCCGACAGGCCTCTGGACGAACAGAGCCACAGAATCGAGAGGTTTTCAGTTCACGATCATCTGCGCTGGTTGGGATGAAGAAAACGCTGGTGTTTTACAAGGGCAGAGCTCCCAAAGGAGAGAAAACCAACTGGCTAATGCACGAGTATCGTCTCGATGTCAAATTCTCGTATCATCACCAACCCAAAAACGGCAAGCTGGTGCGTTAATATAATTCATACCATACACTCATCTCTAATAATTTATGCATTCCGTACCCGTATATAAATTCATCCAACTCTGGATTTATAAGCCAGCTTCTCTAATTTAATTTGCATTACATAGATACAAGATATTCCCCACGTGGGCTGTAAAACACCTCTTTCGGTGCAATTAAAAAGAGACAAATGAAACCAATAACTAAGATGCATGATGTGTATATGCTTGGACTTGGTGCAGGATGAATGGGTGCTGTGCAGAATTTTTCAGAAAAATGATGGTGGGAAGAGGAGATCCATAGGGCTGATGAGCAGAAACGCATATTTTGATCTACCGGGTTCTCCATCCTTGTCCCCAGTGTTAGAATCCCCTTATAACACAACTGCCACGAATGATCAGGAAACAAAATCCTCTGAGACCGAATCGGGCACTTCTGCCAAGATTCGTAATGTGGCAAGCTTCTCCACGTCGATGGAATCTATGGCCAATTTGACAGGATGCCATCTACACCACTTTCAATGTGGCAGAAGCTACAGTGATACTGATTCTTCTGATCAACTATCAGAAATTTCTACTCTGATGAAGCAATCTCCATATATGCAAAATCTGAATGCAGGTTCAGGAACCCATATGAATATGACGCCTGGGGCTGCTCCTTTCTCAGTATCCAATATGAGGCTTAATCAGATTAGTGAAATACTGGACCAGCAGCCCGGGATTCAGCAACTACCAGGTTTACCGCCCTCTATACAAAGCAATCCACATATGCCTCTACCATCTAATTCTTCAAATCTGGGATTTTCCACCAATGCATATTTTTCTGCTTTGGCATCTTCAAATGCAGTTTCAAGGATCCTGCTTAACCAGTCTGCAAGAAGCTTCACGGAGCCATCTTCGATCTCCTTTGTACAGCATGAAGCATTAAGCAATAACAATACTATGGGACTTAAAAATTCTGTGAACAGATTTCTGTCGGGTAACGATGGATTCCCTGAAATGGTATTGGGTAAGCACCTCCTCAGCACTATTCAAGAGGGTTATTTGAATACAGACATGAATGATGAAATGACTTCTGTTGTTTGTAATCGATTCTCTCAACCAGTTGATTGACTGCATTGTCAGTAGCTCCTCCAGTATACTTTGATTCTATGTGGAATAGGAGAGAGCGATCATTTTAATGGCACCTTTAGAAAGCATTTGTTTAAATAGTACGAGTCTTTTTGCCACAGGAAGCAACCATTGATGACCATCTGTTTTTTGGAGCATCCATTTTATGTGGTAAAGGGTTTGAGATTTTGTTTTGCTCACAGTACAAAAGATTCACACCAAATGAGAACACATCTTGTGAAATTTTCTGACGCTTTTAAGTGGGAGAATGAAAATTACTTGCTTCATTGTTTTGTGTTAGATAATATGTACATGAATCTCAGACACAGAATTTTTTGAACCGAATGTGCGGATTTGATCAAGATTGCAACGGCATCTGTTTTTGTACATTAACCGTCTGAATGCATCCCTTCACTTGTCAACCATGCATATGTTATTCTGCATTAACCGTGTGAATGCACAAAAACAGATCACATTTTATATTCACTTGTAGACAATGATCACATATATATTCATGATGTCATAATGGGAAAAAGCTTTGGAAAGTTAGTATAGGTTAGCAGGTAATGTCTTAATTTTGAAAAGTGGTATTTTTTAATATTGCCGCTTAAAAACAAGAAAATATAAAACAACAAAATATAGTAATAAAATTAATTTATAAATAAATAGTAATAAAATTGTTGCCCTTGGAAAATTATGGTGTTAGCAAATCATAAAACAAGAAATTTAATTTTAAAATATTTAATAAAATAATTTTCATTTTTAAAATTTTAAATTTAATATATAATTATTAGAAAATATTTAAAGCATAATAGTTTTAAAAATTATTATGATGTAGTAGTTAAGTTGGAGTAAATATGGTAGTTAATAAGAAATATTATTATTAAAAAAATGAATTATTTGAAGATTTTGAAATTTACGTGTGAATACAGTACTCCATTCTAACCAACAAAAACTTTGGAATTTTTATAACTTAATTATATTTATAGTAGAAGTTTAATTTTCATAAATTTATTATCAATATAAATTTGACATGATATGTTTAGTACCAAGTGGCAGTGTGCATGATGCATCTTATTTTGTTTGGTGAAGGACATTAATATCACATCACATGGAGGTGAGAAACAACATTATCAATAACTTCGACAAATGTGTCAATTAAAGAAATATCAATATTTCTAAAGTAGTTTTAAAAAATACAATAATAATTAGGGATAATTTTAGGGGCGAAATTTAGCCCATGGGCTATTTTTCCATTTTTTTTCCAAAAAAAGATTCACCGATTTGCATTTTTTGAACCCCCATTTCGCCCAATTTTGATGGGGTAAAAATTTGTCACTCTAAAAATCCCCAAATTATTATATAAAATATATAAAATCCTTAGAAATTGAAATGATTTTAGAAAAAGATCACCAAATTTTTTATAGTTGACATTTTAAGAATTGGTAAGATTTGCCAAGGTTTATACAGTTTTAAATAAGTATGGGTACTTAAAATTGTCCCTGAAATAATATTGAAAAGTAGTTTTAAAAAAAAATACAAAATCCTTTATGCAGTGATAATCTAATCTTGATTTTGAATAAGGTTACCTATTTAATTGAAGAGGCTTTAAAACCTATACATATGTTTGTAGTATAAGCACGGGTGACACTCACGCACTCTATTTCTTGGTGGATTTGGGATTCCAAAGAGTATGTAACCTTAACCGAAATAGACCAGACCAAGGTGGACTTGCAACCTTTACTTCATTACATGCTTTATTGTTGACCATCTAATCAACTTTTACCCTTTTCCCCTCATTGACAACAATGGATTGTGGATTATTTTATGTACACCTTCAGGGTTAACGTTTAAGATCATAGTTATTAATGAAGTGTAGTTGTAGTTGTAAGTTGTAAACCACAGTTTCCATTACTTGGAATCTTATTATCAACAACAATAAAATGGTTGATGTGTATTTCATAACTTTTGAACGAGGCATAATAAAGGCATTTGAAGACTATAATCAACCATAATCTTATTACTCATTTGAATAACCAAATAATTTATTGTGTTATTACTAATTACTTATAAAATAAATTCTAGGAATTACTAATTACTTATAAAATTTTAATGTAAGTATTTAATTATTAATATGCATTGAAATAAATTCTAGGAATTACTAATTACTCATACAATTTTAATCCTGAAATAGTGATGGACAACTTTTGTATATATAAAAGTAATTTTAATCCCAGAACTATTGTATTATTAAAATATAGAGATAATCTAATAGTGAAAACTGAAAATAAACATTGCACTTAACTTTTATTATATTTCATAAATAATAAAAAGTATTTTTCTTTTTCATGTTAAATTATCTTCAAAGAATTTAAATCACGATGAAAAATTTATCTCATTTTTTTTCAAATTTTCACTCTGAATTCCATTCCTATCTCAACTTTTTTTAATTTAATCGATAGTATAAGATCCAACCTCTCACAAATTGTTTCTCTGACAAAATTGAGCAGTTATACTCAGTATCATAATTTGGCAAAAGTGAATCGCTGTGTAGTGAGCTACGAATACAAGGCAGAAAGATAGAAGATGAAATTTTTATTGGTTGTCAATCAAATAACAACACTATAAATTAATGGTTTCTAATAATTAGCAACCGACGCTTTCGATATTTTGTCGTGGGATATTAAGTGAGCATTGATTATATTGACAACAAAGCAGTAATTTCAAAAAAATGAATGGTTTTCAATTATTCATTAGTTCTTCCAAAAAGTAATAAATAAATACACAATTAATTCGCATTTTCGTGAGATGCAAGCACGACCACAAGTTCTATAATCCTTCCCTATGGTTTTGTGCAGATTGCCAGAATTTGTGGAGCTGTCAATTTTTTATAATAAACAAAATTAAAAAATTTTAAATTAATTTTTTAATCTCGCAATTACTCCTCACAGCAGGGGTATTTAGTCATTTCATTGTACTTAACCAATGAAAAATTTGAAATGACCAGTTTTAAAAATTTGAAAATAAATTTTCTATTTTTATAATATTAAATTAAATACAAAATTATCATATAACATTTGAAAACTATATAAAAATTTTGTTAATTAATAAAAACTCAAACTTGTTTGAATAGCAACTGATTGCTATATTATCTGTCTTCGGCGCAATAATAAATAATTAATTATTTTGAACAATTTTATTTGATAAATGTAAAGGTGGTTAAATTATTAATTGTGTAAAAGTAACATAACAAATTGTAAATTATTTACTCATCAATTTGGATGTTTTTTTGGTAAGAACAAAGCATAAGTTTTACAACATATAAAAGAATTAAAAGAGTTTTTCAAGTTTTAGAGTTATTAAAATTGAATGAAAGTATTTGTAATTGGATAAGGGATAATAATATTTAGAATGGGTTGTAGGTTCAAGATTATTTGGAGTTTTAAATTTAAATTCAAGAAATTTGATTAATTGTTTAAGTTTTAATTTTTAGGTTTATAGATAGATATTAATTTTTTTAATTATTTTTTATCATTTTTATTTTATGAGTAGACATGGATTTTTTTAGTTACTTTTCATCATTTTTTTATTTTATGAGCCAACATGAATTTTTTATTATTATTTTGTTGTGTTATGTGAAGTTATATTACCTTACGTGACAACATCTCCCCCATACTCATTGTAGAGCACCTCCCTCCTTTTAACGCAATAGTCTATAAAGTGGGGTATAAGTTCAAAACTACTTGTTTTGAGAGATTTGAAAAACAATTAAGATATTAGTTCTATATTTATTTAAAGATATGGTTTGTCAACAATGCATTAAGTATTTAAAAATAGAAAAATATCTACTTTTCATGTTACTATTTGTAAAATAAAAAATTACTTTGAAACTTGAAGTTCTAAGACACATTAGAGATATGTCCATCTTATGGGAATATATATATATATATAAACACAATATTGACCGTTCATATTTAGTATAATCACTTTAATTCATATAAAGCAAATTGGGAAGATGTACCATGATGAAATTACGAATGTGTAACTATAAATTAATTAAATTATTGAGAAACTATCGCATTAATAATCTAAAATTGGGGAGAACTAATGGTTAACTCTATCGCATTAATAATCTAAAATTGGGGAGAACTAATGGTTAACCATATCGCATTAATAATAAAAAATTGGGGAGAACTATAAATTAATTAAATTATTGAGAAACTATCGCATTAATAATCTAAAATTGGGGAGAACTAATGGTTAACTCTATCGCATTAATAATCTAAAATTGGGGAGAACTAATGGTTAACCATATCGCATTAATAATAAAAAATTGGGGAGAACTAATGGTTAACCATATCGCATTAATAATAATAAAAATTGGGGAGAACTAATGGTTAACCATATCGCATTAATAATAAAAAATTGGGGAGAACTAATGGTTAACCATATCGCATTAATAATAAAAAAATTGGAAAGAACTAATGGTTAACCATCCGACAATCATTCAAACAAACAGAAACAATGACAAATATTTATAGATGTTCAATTCACAATTGTATGCAGCTCGTTGGAATGAAAAAAATGGAAAAAAGGCTAGTTTTCTATGTTTTGAAGCATTACTCAAAAAACAATCATACTCATGAATTTTATGGAATAGAGGCTTTTAATGCTAAATGAGTTACTTCTTTTACTCTTTATTGTTGGAATATTTTATGTTCTTTGGAAGGTAATGATGTCTTTGTATTATGTCTAAAGATATCCACAATCTTATGTAAAAGGGTTGGTGCAAAGTAATGATACCCAATTATGACATGTTAGTTGCAATGACATGCTGAAAAACATAAATATTATCATTAAAATAAATTATTAGAGGCACCTACAAAACTTTTTCGAATTAGGTGTAAGAAGATGAAACGTCGAATGATAGATGACCTTCCGGAATATATAACTTTTATTTATGGAAACGTGATAGAACCACTCCAAAATGTCATTATTTTAGGAATGATATGTTATTTTTTCTCTAAAACATAATGCACATGTTTTAGTTGAGCCACCTGTTTGTTATGTAAATTGTCAATTTTTGTGGAAAAAAATATGTAGAGGCGTAGGAAACAGATGAATCTTGTGCGGGGTTATTTTTCCAAAATTTTAAAAATTGATTTTATATTTTTTTTAAATTATGAAAGTCAATGAATCCTTTTAAAACGACATGGTCAAGTGTTGGTACACCGTATCATGGTATGAAAATAATAAAAGAACCTTTTTTTTTTTTTAACTTGTAGGTATTCTTGTACTCTTGTGTGGGTTCTTTTACGTTCTCGAAATAGGTAAACCAATCAAAAAGTTATAGGCCAAATAAATGACCTATTTTTTTTACAAATTTGATATGAGTGCAGTTAAAAATGAATTAAAAATAGAAAACAACAACAGATCTATTCAAAAAATATATAGTTAGAATCTGCACATAGAGCTAGACAAGGGTGTGCAATTTCATTCGCAGTGCACTAGTTGAGCACATGTGGAACTAGGTGTGAAAAACATGAAGTTACAGCATTTGATGTCTTCTGCCATAAATCAGACCGAGCCTCAAGGTTTGGCAATCCGAAGCAATTTCCAAGTCTCCAAGGGTTCCAGAAACAATTTGAATATAGAGACACGTGCACGCAAATGCGCACACGCGTATCTAAGAGCGTGCACACATAGATGCACGCACACGTTGTTTAATTTCTTTTGTCAAGGGGATACATAAAGTTGGCAAAGGAAATTAACAAAAAACATATAAAGTGATATGTAAAGTTGAGAAATGAAATTAAAGAAAACATATAATTTGCAGCGAAAAAATAACAGGGTAGTAATAAACTACACTTGTGTCTTCCATTGTCAGCTACACTTCAAGCTTGTAGGTGGTAGCATTGGGACTAGGCATAGGTCGTAGATTCAAATATCCTCAGTTCAGTTCGAACCTGCGACCTATGGCTAGTCCCAAGGCTACCACCTTCAAGCTTGAAGTGCAGCTGATAATGGAAGACACAAGTGTAGTTTATTACCACCGTGCGAATTTAATTTGATCTTATAAATTAATTCCCATCACCATTTCTTCTCATACGACGTCCCACAACTATTCTCTCACCACCCACTCTTTATTCATTTTGCATGCATTTCACTATGCAACCGTCTTAGATTCTCACTGCATTTTCCCTCAATTAGTTTCTCAATTCAGTATGACCCACACTCGTCGTTCGAGGAGTGTTGCTAGCAGTCTTGAGTTTTAGCTTGGCAATGGTGACCATTCATGGTATTACGTTTCCCTTTGGCTGCAATATGGAAAAATCATAGTTCAATATGAAGGTTTGTCTGACAAATGTGATGGTTTGGGTTCCGTGCCCCCGGAGAAAATCCTCGAAGTGTCCCTAAATGGCCTCGGGGTGTTGGACCAAGATGCCCGCAGCACCCAAACCTTGGCTCGGATCGTCGATTCCGGTGGATTCAGGATGTCGGGTTTCAGCTAGGGGACCCCCCACAACATGCCGCAAACCCCCGGTAACAGTCTTATTAGGCCATATCTTGGATTCCGGTGGATCCGCACACGCGTTCTATCTCTACAAAATCTAATTTCCATTCCTGGACATAAAAATTCCAAATTGTTTTGAATCACTATTTTTGTTGAATAAGATGAGATTGCCTCTAAGGTTGGGACCCCCTGCCTCTCTATAACCCCAACCCCCTCTCTTCATATCCCCCTAATCCCCCCCCACTCTCTTCCACTCTATCCAATCCCTCCTCCTTCCCTCGCCCCTCTCTTCTCTCCTTCACCACAAGGGTTAGCAGTTATACTATTACACAAAATCACTAACTCGCATTATCCTGATGTACATATAAATCTTCATCCTTGTAACCATAAATCAATGACCCCTATATCTCAATCCCCAAACCCTTGACCATTTGTCCTTAAGCGTGTCAATCCCTAGTCCATAGTACAACTAACCACCATAACTCTTGGCCCATGATAATCTTGAACTAGTATATATCCCATAAGACTCCTAAATACTAACACATAATGATATATATTCCTTAACCCCTATAATCCTAACCACATAATTCTAACCTTTAAAGTGTCTAGTCAAATAAAAATTAACCACTAACCCTTATCATTGTCATCATCTTCATTATCTTCACCATCATCGTTTTTCATTGTCATCACCCTCATCTGAATGTTCTTCATCAGCACCATCATCATCTTCATCATCATCATCATATTCGTCATCCTCATCATCATCCTCATCATCATCTTCATCATCATCATCATCCTCATTGTCAGCATCGTCATCATCTTCATCATCATCATCATCTTAATCATCATCATTTTCATCATCATCATCATCATCATCATGAAGATGATGATGATGATGATGGAGAATATGATGATGAACAAGATGTTGATGATGGAGATGTTGATGAGGAAGGGGGATGTGAAAATGATGATGAAGAGGAGGACGATGATGAGGATGATGAGGATGATGATGAGGATGAGGATGATGACGATGATGATGTTGATGATGATGATGGTGGTGATGATGAAGATGTTGATGATGATGACGATGGTGATGTAGATGATGATGGTGAAGATGATGATGATGATGGAGATGTTGATGAGGAAGGGGGAGATGACAATGATGATGAAGAGGAGAATGATGATGATGAGGAGGAGGATGATGATGATGATGGTGAGGATGAATGACGCAAGTCACCTTACTGAGATAAGGTTCTTGCTTAACAATGCACATGACACAAACCACAATACTTCCACAAACAAGGTGTAAAACAGGATACTATAAGTGGCTTATATTACTTCTCTGAAATGGTTACAATGCAGAATAACTGAAAGCAAATTAACTAACTAAATCGGCCTCAGCCCTTACAACTCAGAAGTAACTGTGGTGTGTTCTCCCCATGTGTCGACCTCACCCTCTCCTGGTTCACTGCGGAATGCTGAACTATGGCTCGATCTCAACTTTCTACTCTTCAACCTGTGTGACTCTTCAAAACCCTTAGGCTCTGTTTCCCCATACTGCTGATCAAAGATCAAGATGAAGATCCCTTCACTAATCCCTCTCCACTGTCCTCTACTCTGCTGCTGCTGTTCCCAATATTACTACAATCCCCAAGACACGCATCCTCCTATCCGTCGATCCTTCCAAATCCTATAGACCTGCAAATGTCAGCTATCAACCGTGCTGCATAGCCTCTGTCCATGACAACACCTGTCATGTCCTTCACTTACTTGCAATAACTGTATTAACTTCCTCAACAACCCCGAACGGCTACCGGGTATAGTCCCTTGACTTTCTGCTCTTCCAACCCTGCTACAGTAGTCGATCAACCTCAACTAGTCTACCTAGGCCCCGATGCTCCTACATTAGACTCCCCAGGTGAAAAAGAACTCGACTACTCCGTCAATGTCCTGAACTCTTCTTCGGAAATCCATGTCACCTCCGGAATCTCATCATCCTTCCATCGCACCAAGTATTCCTTTCTCCATGAGCTACACGTTTTCCCAACCTCGCACTCTTCGATTACTTCTACGATATTTTCCTTGTGTCGATTTGGAATTTGATCTGTCCAATTGATTCTTATCACTTCTTCGCTTCCACCGCTTGACCCTTCCTCAAATTTGTACAGATCTGAGACATTGACGTCGCTGAAATGTTCAAGTCTTTCAGCAATTCCAACACATAAGCTTTGTCCGAAATTTTCTTCATAATTCTGCATGGTCCTATCTTCTTCAGCTTTAGCTTGTTGTATGTTCCTGTCAGAAATCTTTCCTTCCGCAAATATGCATAGACTAAGGCTTATTCTCTAAATGACTGTAGCCTCTTCTTTCTATTGGCCCTCAACTTGTATGCCGCGTTACTCTTTTCTATGTGCTTCCACACATTTTCATGAACTTCATGCATGTGTTCGGCGAATGATTCTGTATTTGCGCTCTTCTTTGTTTCTATCTGCCACTCGACCAAATCCACCACTCCGTGTGGGCTTCTCCCCTAAACAATTTGGAATGGGATCAACCCTATCGACCGATTCATAGAATTGTTGGATTGAAATTATGCCTGAGCCAACACATTTTCCCACTTCTTGGGTCTGTCGGCTGCTAGACATCTCAGAAGGTTTCCCAAACTTCTATTCACCACCTCGGTCTGTCTGTTTGTCTGCGGATGATATGCCTAGCTAAACTGCAACTTCGTGTCTAGCTTCTTCCATAGGGTTCTCCAAAAATGTCCCATAAACTTGGTATCTCGATCCGACGTGATACTCTTTGGAAACCTGTGCAATCTGACTATCTCCCTGAAGAATAACACAGCAATCCCTGTGACATCACTCGTTTTCTTACATTGAATGAAATGCGCCATCTTCAAAAACCTGTTGACTACAACAAATATTGAGTCGCTTCCCTACTGGGTCTTCGGCAATCCTATCACAAAATCCATGCTAAGATGCTCCCGAGGGGTATCTGGTACCGGTAATGGTGTATACAACCCCGTGTTCTGACTGCTTCCTTTTGCCAAATGAAAAACTTGACATTGTCAAACCCACTTTCCGACATCTGTTGTCAGTCCTGGCCAAAAATACTTCTCGTCGATCAATGCTTTTGTCTTATTGATGCCAAAGTGTCCTGCTAACCCGCCATTATGGAATTCTCGGATTAGATTCTCTCTTACTGATCCTCTGGGAATACACAAATGACTTCCCCTGAACAAATAGCCTTCTTGTATGAAATAACTCAAGTATGGAGTCCCGTCGAGACTCCAAGGTTCACGACAAGATTTCCATACTTTCGCAAAATCCTTGTTGGTCTCATACTCCATCTTTATCGACTCTATCCCCGTTACTTGAACTATCGTCGTGCTCAATAGTGCAACTCTTCAGTTCAATGCATCGGCCACTTTGTTCGACTTGCCCGACCTATGTCGTAACATGAATGTATACCTTTGAAGTAGCTCCACCCACTTCATGTGTCACTGATCCAATTTCATCTGAGTGTTCAAGTACCTCAGTGCTTAGTGATCTGTGTATAACACAAATTCTTTGGGCAACAGATAATGCCTCCACTTCTTCAATGCTTGGATGATAGAATAAAATTCCTGGTCGTAGACTGACTTCTGTTTCGCTCCATTAAGCTTTTCACTAAAGAATGCAATTGGTAGGCCCTCCTGGCTCAACACTACTCCAATTGTCGTTCCACTCGCATCACAATCAACCTGGAAAACTTTGTCAAAGTATGGGAGCACCAAGACTAGGCTTTCAGTGACCTTTTCCTTCAACTCATCGAAAGCTCTCTTGGCCTCATCCGTCCACTTGAACTCGCCCTTTTTCATGCACTCTGTCAATGGTGCAAAAATCCGACTGAATCCCCAAATGAACTTCTTATAAAAACTGGAAAGTGCATGGAAACTCCTTACTCCTGTCGTACTTGTTGGTTCTGGACAATCTACTATCACCTTTACCTTCTCTGGGTCCATCACCAACCCTTTTCTCAAGATTACAAACCCCAAGTATACCAATTCCTTCTTCATGAAGAAACATTTTTGCAGATTCACCATGAGCTTCTCTTCCTGCAATCTCTGCAATACTTGTCGAATATGTTCCAAGTGTTCTTTCTTGGTTCGATTGAAAATCAGAATGTCGTCTAGATAGAATACGACAAACTTTCCCAAGAATGGCTTCAACACCTCATTCATCAATCTCATGAATGTGTTGGGTGCGTTAGTCAACCCAAAGGGCATGAATAACCACTCATACAACCCTTCATTAGTCTTTAATGTTGTCTTCCATTCATCTCCTTCTCTTACCCGAATCTGGTGGTAACCATTCTTCAACTCTATCTTCATGAAGTATGTCGCTCCACTTAGGAAATGCATCAAGTCATCCATTCTCGACAATGGAAAATGATACTTGATCGTGATCCTGTTGATGGCTCTGGAGTCTGTACACATTCTCCATTCTCCACCCTTCTTTGGTGTCAATACCGCTGGTACTGCACATGGGCTCAGACTCTCTCTGATTAACCCTCTGTCCAACAAATCTTGGACCTGTTGGTTGAGCTCCTAAGCTTCTGGTGGACTCATCCTATATGGTGCTTTGTTTGGCAGAATCGACCCCGGAATCAAGTCGATCTGATGGGATATGCTCCTTGTCGGTGGCCATCCCGTCGATTTCTCATTAGCCACTATGTCACTAAACTCTTCGAGCAACTTCTCAACTTCGACAGGAATATCCTCCTCCCTGGTCATTTCCTCGACATATGGTCCCTTCAGAATGATCACAAAACATCCCAACTGT
The DNA here is from genome assembly GCA_027924585.1 of Larix kaempferi. Lineage (NCBI taxonomy): Eukaryota > Viridiplantae > Streptophyta > Pinopsida > Pinales > Pinaceae > Larix > Larix kaempferi. The sequence goes on from BSBM01001830.1 coordinate 950,633, forward strand.
CTGTCCTCTTCCTCAAGGAATTCCTTCGTGGTGCTCATCAACACTCAATTTTCCCAAAGATTACTCTCGCCGTGCTTACTATCAGCCTGTTCTTCTCGCCTTAGCTTAAGAGTCCTTTTCACGCCATTTTTCCACACTGTGACTATGTTGGCTTGAACATCATAGATCATCTGTCGGTCATATTTACATGGTCTTCCTAGCAATAGATGGCATGCATCCATGGGAACTACATCGCACAGTACACTGTCCTATAATCCTTCAACTCGGAAGTTGATTAGGCACTGTTTTATCACCTTAACATGGTATCCTTTCTGCAACCACGAGATCTTGTAAGGGTGTGGGTGCTCTCGACACTTCAACCCGATCTTGTCGATGACTTCTGTCGACACAAGATTCTCCGTGATTCTTCCATCTACTAAGGTTTTGCAATGCCATTCGCCGATCAACACCTTCTTTCGAAAGATCGCCTTTCATTGTGCCAGCTTTGTCTTGTCGCGTTGATCTTCCTGGATCAAAGCTCTCTGAACCATCATATTTCGGTTCTTCCTTTTCTCACCTCCATTGCTGTCAGATGCCGCTTCTTCTTGTTCGTCGACTTGCTCTTCCTTTTGACGTCTTGGCTTCGATTCCTCTACAGCATGTAGGTTCTATGGGAATTCATATGCCTTATGTCCTATCCAACGACACTTGTAACAGATTATGGCTGGTCTGTTAGCTCCCTTTTTGTCAGATGGACCATATCGACTGTACGCACCTCGATCGCGGTTCTCACGACCATCGCATCGGTTCTCTAGCGCTTTCTCCCTCGTCGATGTCCCTTCCATATGTCGGTTTTCTTCAACACCTTCCTTCTTGTAACCGCTACTTTGGCCTTTCGTGGAGACAGTTTTTGCACCTCGATTAGTCATCCTTCCCCTGGTTGCGGATTTCCTCAACAATTTCTCTTATGCCTTCAGATCTAACTGGTAGGCTTCGCCTACTACTCTGAATATTGACATGCTTAATTCATCCTGAATAGCATATTTTAAGTCGTTCACATACCGGGTGACAGCTTCTTCTGCTTCATTAGTTTGTCCTAACCGAATCAACAATCGGTAGAACTCCTCCGTGTATTCTTTCACGGTAATTTCCTTCTGTCGAAAGTTCTATAACTTCCTGAAGAAGCAAATCACATAGTCATTTGGAAATAAATTCCCCTTCAACTTGGCAACCATTATGTCCCAAGACTTGATTTTCTCCTTTCCTTTATTAAACCTGTCAGCCTATACATTGTCCCACCACAACGAGGCATGACCTTTCAATCTCAGACATGCAGTCTTAACCCACTTAGGTTCCTCGATCTTCTCTATGTCAAAATATTTCTCCATTTCTCTGAACCAGTCGATCAAATCTTCTGGGTCCAGGCTTCCCGAGTATGTACGCACGTCTATCTTTTCCCGACCTCTCATGTCTGTCATAAGTTTGATCAGTGTTTCTTCTGGTTCCTCTACGGCTTCTTTCCGAGCTTTCACTTCTTCGACTTCCTCATCGTTGTGGTCTACTTCCTCAGGAATACAACCACGCCTCTGGCTTTCCTTATTCACCGTGACTTCATTTGTCAAAGTTCGCATCGTTCTAACGCATTTTTCGAACATCTCACGATCCACCATGATGGCTGTTGTGCCACGCGCCCTTCGTCCTCAGACATTAACTCCTTTGTGAGCCATTTTCAACCTCAGCTGAAATTCTCACACATCCAATCGCAACTGGACTTCTTTCCGGGCTCTGATACCAACTGACGCAAGTCAGGTTGGTATAGTCGTCTTCCCAATCGGACTTCTTTTCGGGCTCTAATACCAACTGACGTAAGTCAAGTTGGTATAGTCGTC